>CP050235.2:7299869-7775869 GCA_012066045.3 Morus alba
AGAGCTTCACTCTGTGTGTGTGTGTGTGTGTGTGTGTATATATATATATATAATATTCCTAAACTAACTGATCATTTTATAACATAATATAATGTAATTAATATAAATTTTCTTTTTATGTTTTCTGTTTTTTTTTTGTTGTTGTTGTTGTTGTCCGAAAGTTTAATTCAGATGGGTTGATCAATAAATTAATTGGCGAACATGCGTGTTGAGTGTTTCCGATGTTCACTTAATTAAATTATTATTTTATTTTTTATTTTTTTATTTTTTTTGTTGTTTCTCTAAAGAGTTTAGTTGTCCCGGCAATATTGGATCTATTGTTTTCTCACAAGTGGAGGAATATGCTGGAGTGACAGCTTACCAAGTTTTCGACCGTCATTCTATCTATAACCCAGTGATCTTGATATGTTGATTGGGCATCCTTTGCTGCCCAAAGTGATCAATCTTTGGTCTCTGATTTTAGGAATAATTTAGTTTATGAATTTATTAGTTTTAATAGTTTTGATATCTAATTATAAAATTAATGGTTTTGATTTTTGAAATTTAGTTAAAATAATTATCTGTACACACATAATTAATAACGAAAATCACATTGATATCTCTTCATTGCTCCTGAATACTCACAGATATGTAATAAGTTGATATATATATATATATGCACATATATGTATATATATGTATAAGAATGGCCTTAAAGTCCGACACCCGGACCTTGGTCAATCATGTGCATATGTCCGTATAACATCTGGTTTAGTGTAATACTAGTGATGTACCCGTGCGTTGCCGCGGGTAATAATTTTGTATTATTTACAGTTATGGTAAATGTGATGGAACTTAAAGATGAAAGCTTTTTTTGCAATGAGAGAGAAGAAGGAAAAAAGTCTTATGTTACATGGAGTCTTAAAAATTTTTACTATACAAAAGTAATTTATATATACATATTTGTGAATGAGTAGGTCTATATAATGTTCTAGTAAGGATTTATTTACATTGGAACTGGGAGCCTTTTTTTCAATCCTTTTTTTTTTTTTTTTTTTTTTTTACCTGATAAATGTATATTTTTGAAGGGTTAGTATTATAGTTCAAGGGATTGGAAATATTTTGATTTCGAGATAGTGATATCATCTTGTTTTTGGACATTTCATAAATAATTCTGCTTCTTTTGATCGAGAACCCTGATGGAGAAAGTGTGCTTAGATATGTATTTAGAATTAGAAATATTGTTTTTGGTTCATAAATAATACAAATTAGTGTACATAGCTTACCGTGTGGTTGATTTTTGTAGTGCATAAAGAAGTGAAGAAGTTAAATGTCAAGATAAGAAGGAAAAGAGATGCAAAGCTACTGTTTTGCCACATTATTTGTCATTTGGTAAATGTGCATAAGTAATGAATGATGAATTATAAATTGCATCATGGTGAATATTTGGTATAAATAGAGGAAGAAAAGGGCGGGGGGCAAAAGGAAAAAAAAAAAAAAAGAACCTGTATAGCAATGGAGTAGCCATAAGAAATGGAGAAATAACAAATAAGGAAGAAAAACAGAGAGCTAGAATAGTGTGAACACAGGGAAACAGATAAGAAAGTGAAGAAGTGTGAAGGGAAGGAGGAAAAAAGATGGGAAGGCTATTATTTTCTCACATTATTTGTCATTTTCTAAATGTGCATCATTAATAAATACTCAATTATAAATTGCATCATAATGGGTATCAAGTATTAATTGTCTTTCCATATAGAATGTGTTGAATGATTTGCTTTCTCATGTTTTTATAAAATAATGCTAATAAAGGGGGAAAGTCATTGTATGAGAATAGGAAAAGAAGAGATGAAGACGTTGGAGTAGCCACAGAGGAGAACAGATACATGATTCAAAATTTTTAATGGAACAAAGTAAATACAGTGAGAAGCAAGAGAAGACAAAGATAGTGAGGGCGATTATTGGGCAAATTGTGGAGGACTAAACATGTGAAAAGTGCTTATCATCATTGCCACAATTGTGTGTATGTGTCTATATATATATATATATGTAATATATATATATATATATATTAACGAAAGATACGTTTTTGAAACAAAAAAAACAGTGAGGCAAATTACATGTATGTGCATGTGAGTGAGCAGAGAATGGAACAAAAGGTCAATATGTTGAAATCAGCGATTTAAAAAGGAAAAGACATGGTAAATTTATATCTGTAATTTCTTATATATTGTCTAAGAATAAGAAACAGTTTTTAGGGATTCTATGTCAATGAGAATAACAATTTGCCACATTCAGTATCAGACCCAATGATTAAAAATTTATGGATAGAAGCTGTTAATGATACCTCAAAGGCTGTAAATATATTTCCTGCCGAGCAAAATCAAGGAAGCAGGTACAAATAGCAGTAAAGGATACAACAATATGAATATGGGGCAAGAGATGATGGTTAGCCTGAAAATTACAAATAGATAAGTGAAAAATTGAAATAATAAATAAACAAAGAAAAAAGGGGGGTGGCGGGAAGGGAAAAGAAAATAGCAACAAAATAAAAAAGTCAAAAGGATAGAGGAAAGGTGAAAAATAGAGGAAGAATAAAACATGAACGTTACAATATTTTTGTTTGATTATTTTACATAGTAATGATAAGTACAATAAAGTTTGAAGAGGAGAAATGTGATGACATTACTATGCACATTATGTTTTATATTATTTGCTAATCAGATGTGGTTGTTTTCATAGTTATTTATAGTGTTTGCACATATCCTACATAGATGGTCATGGCCATGGAGATGAAAGAATATGAGACTCTATTATCTTACAGTCTTTTATTTGTATCCGGAAAAGATATAAAAGATAGATGTTTATATGTGTTTTAGGGATGAAAGACTGAATATGAATGAAGCAAGTATAAATAAGGGAAAGGGAACAACAATAAACACATAATGGATTAGATAATAAAGAATGTGAGAAAATAAAAACATATCAGTAGGTAAACAAATAAAGCACATTAAAGATTAGATTATAAAGAATGTGAGGACATAAAGGAATATCAGAAGGTAAACAAATAAAAAAATAGAATGGCTGAAGAAATGGCTGAAGAATAGTAATAAAAATTGAATATAATAATGAAGGTCATTAAGTCATAGAAGGTATATGTAGATACAGGAGCAAGTGAATTGACAAATGACGAAATAAGTACAAGGACCCAAAAGATGGTCATATGACAGGGATATGATAATAGTTTTATTTGGCAACCATGGCTCAGACATTGGTTGTTTTCAACAAAGTATAATGGGCATACAAACTTATATATCAATGGCAATTTTATGGCTACCTGCTATGGGTAACTACACAAAATTCCAGCTTAATAAGATGTCATATCCACCATACTGATTAAGATTTGCATGTTAGGGGGAATAGGCGAAGCAGACTAAAATACAATGTTATCCAGAGACTACCAGGCGAATGAAAAAAAGTTGAAAAATCAGAAAATAAGTAAAAAAGTATGGTTGCATTTGTATAAAAAGGCTGAAAATCTGAAGGTATTACAGGGATAAGAGAATAAGAAATAAAAGGCTAAACAATATAACGATAATAGAATCAAGGAAACAAAAGGACATGGTGGAGAAAAATAGGGAACAAAAAGGGCCAAAAATTTCGGAACAACAATATTATCATATTTCATTATGTATAATAGAATGAAGCTGCACAAACAGGAAAAATTCCAAGTAAATCATTTATAACGAAAGAGAAAAAGAATGAAATAAAAATGAAGAGCAATATATGATATAGATAAAGAAAAATGATTTAAGTAGTCAATGGAAAACTGTGAGGGATTCAATATAAATTAATGTTATAAAGAAATATCATAAGAGGCCGAGAAAAGAGATGGGATTGATTCAAAGAGTACACCAATCAAAGGCTAAAACGTACCAGTAGGGAAGAATTAGAGCCAAAAAAAGAGTAACAAATTATAAATCAGTAAGGAAAGAGAAAAATAGAATCAACATAAAGAAAATAGATTCGCGGCAATGTCTGGACAAACAGTATGAAGCTTGCCATGTGCAAATCAATTATAGTCATCATTGCCATTTGGAGGGGCAAAGGGATAAGAAAGGATAAAAAAAGGACCTGATGGTAAGGTGCATGGGATAAAAATATATGTGTAAATATGGTATTTAAAAGTAAAGGAAGGATCTATGGTGTTAAGAAATAAATAAAGTGAAAGGAAATACATAGATTTGTTTATGCAGTACGAAATAGGGGGAAGAAAAAGAACAGGGCAAAAAAAAAAAAAAAGAAAAAAAAGGATGTAGGGAAATTAACGATAGTCATTAGCAATAAAGAAAGTGTCTCACTAACATTGCATGTGAATAAGGAGTAGTAAATAAAGAACAAAAGTATGTATGGAGAAACACAATAGAAAAAAAAAAAAAAAAAAAAAAAACAATGGATATACACAATACTACGACAAAAGAATTTATTCAATATTAGCAAAGGATATTCAAAAATTAATAGCAAAGGGGTATTAATTGTACCTGAAACGGTCCAAAGATTGCTTTAGGAATAAACAAATAGGAAAACATGGCAGTAAATGATGGATGATGAAATGGATGAAAGATCAAACAAATGTAAAGATAGGCAGTCAGAAATAGAAGAGTAAAAGAGCAGAGCAGTAAATGGTCATGGGTAAAAGAAAGCAGTAAATGATTAGGGATAAAATAGAGTAGGTTGTGGTGACAAACAAGAAAGGGAACAGGGGAAACGAGTGAAGAATAAATCGATGCAAAGCAATAGTCTTCATAAATAAGGAAGGAAAAAGCAGATGTGAACGAAGAATCGGACTGTAATGACACAACACGTAATTGTAAAGGGTGGTCGGTTTATGGACGTCTAAATCACAGACCCAATGCCATAATTATTTTAAAAGAAAAGGAGTGTAGAGATAGGAAGAAAAATAATAGGGAGAAAAAAAGGCAGAAAAAGGAACAGAGCAAAATGGCCACAAATTTCAGACAATTGGCAAATCATTTAATATTTTTACAGTGAAATGAGAGCAAATGACAAAGATAGGAAGACAAATTAGCAACATAGGGAGCTTCCTTTAATAAATGAAATAAATGAAAAAAAATTAGAAATTACCCATATGGGCCATAAAATCGGGGAAGTAAAGCTCCGGGCATTTAGTAGAGAAATATCGGGAGGAAAAAAAAACCAAAATACATTAGGCATGAGGAAAATTATAAACATATTAAAATGAAGATTGTTATCTTAAAGAGGCAGAAAAATAAAGGAAACAAAAAGGAGAGACATAAAATAAATAAATAAATAAACCAAACAAAATTAAAGGGAAAACATGCAATGCAACAAAATCATAAGCGAGGAAGGAAGATTCAACATATGTAAACCAAGAACAAAAAGAAAATCAAAGATAAGTTACAAATCATAACCAATGTCCGCCGAGATGAGAAAGAAAAAATGGAAGGAAGAAAAAGTCCATAAAATGCCTCAAATGTTCAACCCAAATTAGACAAAAATGAGCAAAAAAAAAAAGCCAGCAAATACAACATTCTAAGGAAGATAAATCAACGGGAAACGATCTGAGGCCAAGCGATCCCTTTTGTAAACTAAGCAGGAGCTAAAAAGATACAAATCCGGAGATATCAAGAGAAATTTGAGAAACCTGCAGGAAAAAGAGAAACAAAATGAAATATAAGTAGTCAGAAATCAAAGGAACAGAAGAAATAAGAACCGAGAAAGAAGAAAAAACAAAAGCCCCAACTTTCAGACGAAAGCAAACTCAGGAAACAAATCGGACAAAAGTACATAAAATCCCCAAATTTCTCCAGCCAAACGACACCAATAAAGAAGAACATTGAGAGTATAAAGGAGAAACCGTAGGATTCGCAAGAAAAGGAAAGCGTTGAAGAGAACCAAAGCGGAAGAGAAAAAAAGAAAGGAAGAAACGAATAGGCGTAGACAGAAACAAATGCAAAAAAGCAAAATTGGGAGCAAAAAAAAAAAAAAAACACCAACGAAGGGCAAAATAAAAAAGGGAAAAATCGAAGACAAAGGAAACCAGAGAAGGCAAAAGAACATAAACCAAAAAGGAAATGAGAAAAGAGCAAGAAAATTGCACAAAAAAAGAGCCTCAAAACCGCAGGAGAAAAGAAACTACAGAAGCCAAAATGACAAGGGCGAAAAACCAAAGGAGAGGCTGAGAAAAAGGCAAAAATATTATAATACAGGACACATTGGGGTCTGCCTTCCACAAAATGAGAAAGACCAAAAAACCCACAACCCACAAACGATAAAAGAAGAGAGAAAAATGGTAAAATTGTCAGAATACTATTACAAAAACAATAAACTGAGTGTGGGTGAACAGTGCCGGATGAGTTTCCTTTAGTATATTTATTAATTTGATCAATATAGTCCAATAATACATATAATATTAAATATTATACCAGAGTACAAAAAAAAAAAAAAAAAAAAAAAAAAAAAAACAAAACAAAAAAAGATTTCATGTAAGAACGAAAAATGTTACACGTACATATTAAAAAAATTACATTTTTCATGTATGATCGCCAGACTTAAAATTTATATATATACATATATATTTGTGATCACATAATCTGCTTAGTTCAAGAATAGCTAGAAATCTTAGGATTATTGATGTTATAATATTTAAATCGGTTAATTTTACTGATCCAGATCAGTACTTCAGTACTGTTAGAATAGTTGATCAATCCCATGATTATTAGTTTACTATTTATGCAAATATAATCAGTCCGGTTATCTTACTTGATTGATTCTGTATTTGTAGTTATCATTTTGTGTGTATATACATCATACCTTGTACAATGCATAGACAACTTTTGCAATATACAGAATCCATTTCGCTCATATTTCTTCTTTCTATTTTCCGCTAACATGGTACCAGAACTTTAGATTCTTTCTTAGGTTTCTCTAAAAAAAAAAAAAAATAAAATAAAAAACTTTTTCGGGTCATCTCTTTTGTCTGCGTTTGAGGTTCTTTATTTGCGATCTCATTTTTTGCCATTGGTTTTTCCTCTCAACCCTTGACGTCGCCAAACACACACCTTGCTAGTGTCCTTGTCCTCATCTCAAACGTGTTACACCAAACCGAAATTGTAAGTTTTTCCTTTTGATTCTCTAAACCCATAATGCAATATTTTGAGCCCACGCAATTACATGCACTGGACTCAAGCTATACGTAGCTTTTTGAAAGGCAGAAAATGTGGCGTTATGTCACAGGAGAAATCAAAATGCCTGTTAAAGGTGACTTTGATTCTCGCCTTGAGGATTGGGACAGTAATAATCATCAAATTATTACTTGGATCACAAATACATCCACTGCTGCCATTAATGTCATTTCGCCGCTTCGAGAAGGCAAATGATGTTTGGGATTTCTTATCTACCCGTTATGCCTATGGGGATTTGGCTCAACTATATCAACTTCTTACCACTTTGCGTCACATGAAACTTGTTCCAGGTCAGTCTGTTAATGAATTCCATTCGCAAATGGCTTTCTTTTGGGACCAACTTGCTTTATCTGAAACTCGTTGGGAGTGTGAGAAAGATGCAAAATTATTTGAGATTTACAGAGATAGATTAAGATTGAATCAATTTCTTATGGCATTAAGTAATGATTTTGAGAATGCTCCAGCCTCGTTGCTCCATTGCAAACCTCTGCCCCCTCTTAATAGTGCATTGACAGAGATTTTGTCCGAAGAAACTCAAAAGAATACTATGCGTAGTCAACCGATTGAAGGACTCTCAACTCTTATATCAGAAACTGTTATGGCTACTCCATTTGTAGTCACAAAAGCTCCTGATCATTCAACTTTCAGGGCTTCTGACCAACAGAAGGATCAATCACATAATCAGTCTCGACGTCCGAATAATTTCAGAGGCGACATGCGCAATGTTCGTAGTCGGTATTGTCGTAAGCTAGGCCATGTTATTGAAGACTGTCGCAAATTGATCAACAAGAAAACTGCTGCTGCCGACACTAATGCTCCACCAATATATAAAGGCTCATCTTCTAGCTCATCTATATTCCCCGCAGACCTTGAAGCAATAATCAGCCAGGTTTTGTCTCGTACTAATCCAAAAGCTTCCTCCACAATATCCGGTCTCTCAGGTAACTCCTCTTGGTTTCTTAATCATGTCTGTTCTAATCATATGACCTCTGATTTCTCCAAATTCTCTTCTAAATCTCCTACAAATAATATTCCTAAAATTCACACAGCAAATGGTTCAACTCTTCGCATAAGTCATGTTGGTTCATTTCCACCCCAGATTTAACCATTTCCAATGCTTATCTTGTTCCCAACCTTGCGTTGAACTTTTTGTCTGTTGGCCAATTGTGTGATTCTGGTTTCAATGTTCACTTTTCTCAATCTGGTTGTGTTGTGCACGATCCTCAAACTCATCAGATCATTAGGACCGGGCATAAGGTTGGACGTCTATTCACTCTCACTCGTATTCATATCCCTTCTTCAGTCACTGCCTCTGCTCAAGTTAGTACTTCAAAGCTTCCTTTAAGTCTTTAGCATTCTCGATTGGGCCATGCATCGGTCTCTCGCTTAAAGCCTTTAGTATCAAATGGTCTTTTAGATCCTGTCTCTTCTACTTCATTTGACTGCTGTCTTGCAAACTGCTCTTCCATTTCCAAGTAGTGCTTCAATAGCCACAACACCTTTTGATTAGTTCATTCTGATGTATGGGGTCATTGCCCAATTGCAACTATGGGTGGCTCAAGCTATTTTATAAGTTTTGTTGATGATTTTTCCCATTTTACATGGATATATTTGATGCGTAGTTGATCTGAATTGTTTGACATATATAAAACTTTCTCAAAAATGGTTCAAACTCAATTTTCCAAAACCATCAAAGACTTTCGTTCAGACAATGCTTAAGAATACAAATCTGGAGAATTCCTTACCATTTTGAAGCAAATTGGGAATCTCCTTCAATATTCTTGTCCAAATACATCGCCGCAAAATGGTCGAGCAGAGCGCAAACTCAAGCACATTTTAGAAACGATTCGCGCAATGTCGCTTTCTGCCTCTACTCCTGATTATTTTTGGGTTAAAGTTGCACTCAATACTGTTTATAAAACAATTAATCGCACCCTTTCCTCTATGCTTGGTAATGAATCTCCTTGTCAACGCCTTTTCGGTAAGATCCGTAACTATTTTATTCTTAAAAGTATTTGTTTGTGCTTGTTTTGTTCTTCTTCCACCTCATGAGCGTAATAAGCTACAACCTCGATCTCATTTATGTGTTTTCTTGGGTATGGTTTTGAACATAAGGGTTGTCGCTGCTATGATCCCATCTCCAAACATCTCCGCATCTCTCATCATGTTATGTTTTGGGAGCACATAATGTTTTCCAGTCTTGCTTCTTTTGGGTCACTTCCTTCTAACCATACTCGTGTTTGCGAATCCTTCTTTTGATCTCTTTCCAACTATTAGCCAAACTGAGGTTCAAATTATGCCTTGTCCTGATGCAACTGATATATCTATTAATCCTATTGCAACGGATATCAGTACCTCATCTATTGTCCCTCGTCAATCTGAAAGGGTACGTGAACCTTCAACTTGTTTAAAAGATTTTCATTGTTATTTTGCTCTTGCTACTCTTCATGAGCCTCACTCTTTCCGTGAGGCTTCTGTCCCTTCTTGGCAAGAAGCTATGAATGATGAACTTCACGCTCTCGCTAAAATCCATACTTAGGATCAGGTTGGGTCTAAAAGATCAAGACTCGATTTGATGGAACTATTGAGCAGCACAAAACACATCTCGTTGCAAAAGGGTTCACTCAAGAATAGGGTATAGACTAAGGAGACCTTTGCTCCAGTTGCTCGGTTGACCACTGTTCGAACCTTTATTGCTCTCTCTGCCATGCGTCATTGGAAGTTGTATCAAATGTATGTAAGGAATGCCTTTTTAAATGGTGATCTTTCTGAAGAAGTTTACATGCAACCACCTCCTGGATATAAGTATCTACCTGGCAAGGTTTGTTTTCTAAGCAAAGTCTCATATGGTCTCAAGTAGGCTCCTTATGCATGGTTTTCAAGTTTAGCTTTGCTATGATAGCTTCTGGTTTTCAATCTACTCCTCAGGATTCTGCTTTATTTCTAAGGAAAACAGACCGCAATACTACAGTTCTCTTACTTTATGTGGATGACATGATTGTTAATGAAGATGATATTGTTGGAATACAAGAGCTTAAAACCACTCCAAGTCCCCAATTCGAGATGAAAGATTTTGGTTCTCTTAGCTATTTTTTTGGGGCTTAAAGTTTCTTCCTCATCAGCAAGTTATTATTTAAGTCGGGCTAAATATGCATCTGACCCCCTTGCTCGATTCGGGATTATTGACAATAAAATTGTAGATACTCCAGTTGAGTTAAATGCCAAACTCCATGACAAAGATGGAGAATTTTACAAAGATGCAACACTTTACCGCCAGTTAGTTAGAAGCCTTGTATATCTTACTGTTACTCGTCCAACATAGGCTATGTTGTCCACTTGGTTTCTCAATTTATGGCTACTCCTCGGACTACAAATTATGCAACTATTCTTCACGTATTATGTTACATTAAAGGCACTATTTTTCAAGGACTTCATTACTCTTGTAATTTTTCTCTCTGTATTCGTGGTTACTCAAATGCAATTTGGCCGGTGATCCAATTGATAGACGATCTACTACTGGTTTTTTTTTTTTGGGTGATTCCTTAATTTCTTAGAGAAGTAAGAAACAAACTATTGTGACACGATATAGTACAAAAGTAGAGTATCGAGCTTTACTGGATACTAAAGCTAAACTACTATGGTTATGGTGGTTGCTTACAAATTTGGGTGTCACACTTCCATCCCCAACTCCAATATATTGTGACAATCGAAGTGCAATTTAAATTGCTCATAATGATGTCTTTTATGAACATATAAAGCATATTGAGATAGACTGTCATTTTGTGCGAAACCATCTTTGAAATGGCCTGTCTTAACTTTCTTCAATTAGCTCCATTGATCAACTAGCAGACACGTTCACCAAGTCCTTATCTTCAGGACGTTTTATTGCTTTGACTTCCAAACTGAAGTTGGCTTCATCAACACCACCTTAAATTTGGAGAGGGTGTCAGAATAGTTGACCAATCCCATGATAATTGGTTTACTATCTATACTAATTCAATCAGTCCAGTTGACTTACTTGATTGATTTTGTATTTATTATTTCTTATTTGTAGTTATCCTTTTGTGTGTATATACATCATACCTTATACAATGTATAAACAACTTTTGCAATATATAGAATCCATTTCGCTCATTTTTCTTCTATTTTCGGCTGACAAGTACAAATCAGTATGAACAGAAAAACATATACAATAGCAGTTTGTGAAGCCACGTATATATGAGAACCGTACGACAATAACATATTTATAAACACAATGCAGGTTAGGACTTTCTTGTTATGGCATGCCCATTAAGCAGGGGCGTAGGGAGGTAAGGCGGGCGCAAACGCACCCTTGGATTTTTAATTTTTTAATTTTCACCCTTAGGGTTTTCAAGTTTTTTTTTTTTTTTTTCTTAATATACCCCTTTATGTCCCCCTTTTTTTTTTTTTTTTTTAATTTTCACCTACATATTTTCCAAAATTTTTAAAATATCTCCATTAAATCTAATCTAAATATTTTTTTTGCTTTACTTTTTGGTTTTTTCTGATTGTTCTTTTGAGCTTTTCATATTAACTCTTATAGTGTAACCCACTTGAATTATTTTTCTTTAATTTACTATAACTAAAACTTTTTATAACAAAATCTATCCATTTTAATATATCTTTTCATATAATCTTTTCTATATATATAAAAAGTGAGTCTCACAAGAAAAATATAAATGACCCATTAAAATTACATTTCTTAAATATATTCTTAATTAAGCATTTTTTTTTTTTTCTAGCAACCCTCTCGATTACTATTTTTCACATAAATATCTTTTCTCTAGTTTGCCTTTGTTGAACACCGTTTTTTTAATTATTTTTTCAGATTAAACTTTTCAAAACTTTAATTCCTATATCAAAAAATTGAATAAATTTATCAATATACATTTTGATATTATTAACCTTTGTAATATTCTTCATATTTTTAATTTATGTCTTTTTTAAAATAAAATTTTGACTCCACCGCTAATTAAGAAGATAGGGACTCCCCATTTTAAAAATTATCCTCGTCCGAGACAAGGACGTGCCCGCGGATGGCCTTATTTTAGGCGGTGCATTTGTTTGCCCTGTTCGTCAAAGACAACAAGAGAATACACACAAACGTCTTTTCTTTTCTTTTTTTTTTTTTTTTTTTTCCTTTTATTTAACAATGTAATCGCCATCACCCATAGGATTTCTATTATAAGAATTAATTTGCGACAAATTTTTATTTATTCCACAAAATTTTAGGTGTTCATACGCAAGTTGATTTTCTTTGCTCGTTCTCATCTATTATGCGCATACCCAATGGTGCATATGCGAAATATGCGAAAAAAACATAAGATTTCGTGGGTGATTAGTGAGCGCGAAAAAGAGACTAACCACTTAAAGGAAAAAATATATATATCATTAAAATAATTACTATGTAATTTTATAGTATAATGGTGAATATCATTATAAAACTTACTACAAATTTTTATTATTCCTAATTTTTTTAAAAAAAAATTCTTATATTTCAATTCCATTCTCATGAATTTATTATGTAGTATAACTTTTACTTTTTTTTAATAGAATTATAAGGCCTAAGTCCATTAGCCTATTGTATATATTCGTTAAGGAAACTTGGCCTATTGCATTGATTATGTAGATTAAACATTCTAGTTCTTTGCCTTCAGCCCTCCTTGTATTTAGTCTAACCCCGCCAAAAAGAAAAAAGAAAAACAAAGGAGCCAGCAGCACAGACAGGACGACCCGAGGCCTGCCTGCACTCTGCCAGCTAGCCATGCAGCACCCGAGAGTGCGCAAGGCTGCATGCCGCCGAGAGCGAGACTTAGGCCTCACTAGCTTGGCTGAAGGATTCTTGGCCAAGTTAATTAGTGAACAAGCATTCTTCAAGAATTTTACATGGAAGTAATTCACAGAGAATCACTTTGCTCATGCTTATCTTCGGTCGAAATCATATGTCATTTCCCTCAATTATGTTTCTTCATCATGAACATTACTTGAATACTATACTTTGGAATTCTATTCATATTCCTTTTTGCACTAACAATTGATAGTCAATCTGATTTCAACTTGTTTCTTAGAGAAAAAAAAAAAAAAAAAAAAAAAAGATGAACAATCTCTCAATGACCAAATTCGTGATCTATCGTTAGTTACTAATTTCGGAAACCATCTGGTTCATATGGCTTTATGAGGATATTCTTTGAGAATGTTGTAGTTTTCCATCGGGTTGGATTTCTTATATCTAGCATGTATTTACCTTTGGATGAATATGAAGATTATGTGTGAAAAATTAGAAGGTTGATTGATAACTCTAAGAAATTAGAGTTATCTAATGGTTTTTTAGCTCAAAAGTTGCTTGACCAAGAGTGATTTTATTAGTTTCTTTTGTGTTTTAACTTAGATTTTATAATTTACATTTGCTATGGCTGAATTCTGCACTTGTGCTCTTCTTGTAGTAAAATTTGATGATTTTGAATTAAAAAGAGGAAGAAAGTCCACTCAGCCCTATGTGTGCACGTTGCAGGGAATTTTTGAGCTAAATGTTGCAGCATTCTTGCAGCATTCTGGGAATAGCTGGCATGTGGATGACATCAGCGCACTACTTGGAGAAATCAAACAAAAGGAATCCGTGTGAGCTGGATGAGCAGGTGTCATTGTGGTCCCTTGTACACATCATCAAGTGACACTTCAGCCCTATTTGTTGCCTTAGAGAGGAAATACTTTCTAAAAACAAAAAAGCAGCCGCCAGGAAAGAAAGAGACAAGAGGAGAGAGAGGAAATAGAAAAAAGAGGTATTCTAGGGCTAGACACACGGAGGAAATACAAAGAGCACCCCTCTCTAGAAAACACAGAGTACCTATTTCTAGAAAAGAGAATACATAGACGTGAGAGAAGGGAAGAAGGCAGGAGGTTGAAGGAAGCAAGGCTGGACAAAGAGGAATCCCACATCCAGCTGAAATTCTTTCTTCTTTTTGTTAGCTTAATTCTCTTTTGATATTTAGTTACTAATTTAGCCATGGATTATTGTGGAGCTTTGAAGTCTGTAAATCTCATTATGAACTAATTTGTTTTAGCTAGGTTTGCTAATGGAACCAAGATTGCAAGGTTGACAATGTGTTTCTGACATGTTTTTAATTTACTATTCCGGTTCATCCATGTGTATTAATGTCTATTTCTATTCTTGATTGACCATCAACTTTAGGATGGAAGATTAAGATTAATACTGGAAGGGTTAGTTTTAATCGGATCTAACATGAGTGATGCTTGTTCAATAACCTTGCTTAGTTGTTGATTAGTGGGTGGTATAGGAATATATTATTCACCTTGCATAACTTACTGAAACCTGAGCTTAAATCAGCATTCTGGAAGCTGGATTCACATAGGAATATGTTGGAAATGGTTTAAGGAACCTTAGTCATAATTAATTCGGAAGAATTTTATGCAATAACGGAGTTTCTATTAACAGGGATAGTAAAATGCTAAAGCATTTGAGGTAACATTTTAGTCAAACTTGCAATTGAGAGGAAGTTAGCAGACCTAACTCATTTTCACCACTGAATTACATCCCATCATTACGTTCTTGTTACTGTTAGCCATTTAGATTGCACTTCGTTTGCATCCATTTTATTTACATTATTTTAGTGAATTTATGCCACATTCATTTCATTACTTCTTCTATTGAATATACAACTCCCAACACATATTTTTGGCGAGTCAATCCTCGTGGAATCGACACTCTTATTCATTCTTTATTACTTACTTGCAACACGTGCACTTACGAGCATAAATACCATGCAACATTGATACTTACAGCTTGGAAATATGGTAAATTCCTCAAGAGACAAGTCGTGGTATCTAGCAAAGCATGAAGCTAGATGAACTGAGGGCTAGAGCCTAGAATTGTGATACCTAACTCCTATGCCTAACTATTTATTTTTTTTTTGCTTACTTACCTAAGCCTATAGTAAAGGTAGGTTTAATGACATGAACATGTAAATGACATGCCATGCTACCCGTGTTTAGAAGATTCTAATGGAAGTGTAATTAGCCTTGGAAAATGCACACATAAAGTTATAGCTTGGATAACCAATAAGTCCATGATGACATGGTTACATAGACAAGGCCACATTGCAAAGAGGTAAGGCCAGTAAACAATGAGTTTGCCAAATTAATGGACTAGTGGAGGGAAGATGAAAGACACCTCATGAGACTTACCTATAGCATTGACAAATCATCCAAGGACAAGTGGCAAGGAAACCCGTATTCTGGAGGCAATAGTTCTGACAATCTCCAATACAAATGTTAATACCTATTATATACTTGACTCTAAAGACCTTTTTGATATATGTGTTATTTTTATTTATACTCTAATGTTGCATAATACTAGTTCAAATCTATTTTTGCAATAATCATTACTTATAAAGTTGGAAAAGTACACTTTTAGTTTTAAATAATTTTAAAATACAAACATTCAATATTAAATGAAAAAAATAAGCATATCATCTTATAACAATCAAATATCAAATTTGTCATAGATTATATTTGATGGCATATTTATCATTAAGTATAACATATAACAAATTTGACACAAAAACAACAATACAGTAGAGAGTAATTTTCTTGCTTAAATGCGAAAATTTAGCATTGACATTTATTCGCATTGAATTAGAGATGCTCTAAGTTAGGATCACATTTTTTCACAATCTAAAGCCAAGTCCTTTTCATGAAATTTAGCAGTTAAAACCATGAGTTTGAGAGGTCTCCTTTAACTATAAACGTAATCCCTAAGATAAGCGAACTCTGTGAGTAGTTTGCTTTACTTGTACTTTGTTTTATATCTTTTGTGATTCGTTCTAGCATAAAGGTGTGACGTAAATATTATTATTGCTTACATGTCTAGATCATGAGATGGCAAATCCCTTAATGGAAGTAGAGCGAGTACCAAGAGAGGAGCTATTCCGTTAGGTTCCAATAATATGAATTTCTCCCTAGTGCTTTGTGGATATTGGGCTTTTATCATTATAGTTTCTGTGATGCTGACCAAAGGTAGACTTGCTCAGCCTGGATAATTTTCAACTTAGGTCCCTAGATTATCATTGCCATGTCAATTGCTAAGTTCTTTTTTTTTTTTTTTTTTTTTTTTTTTTTTTTTTGGGAAAAGGTTTTCTTGTCTATAATGGTTCTAGGCTTATAGTATTCGTTAATTTTCATTGTATGTTGAATGAAAATTTTCATTTAATCCCGTGCATTGTGTAATATCCTTATATATATATTTTTAAATGAGATGCAATTTAATTTCCCCATAATGTTTTATTCTAGTTAGAAGGGTTAAACTGCTAGCTTGTGTGGGTTGTTATTTGTTAGATTGTGAATTTGTCTTACATTGCCAAGTTATCGGCTGCTGTGATGTTTATATATGATTTTAGTTTTTTAGAATGAGTTCTACCTAAGACTTACAATTAACTTGGTATCGATGCCAAATTACGAACAATGGTGGTTTTGGAGTTTGGACTGGCTCTATTTAACAGTTTATATAACCTTTCTGGGAATAATTTGCATATAAATACATCCACGTTGCTAATATGTACTAAAAAAACTGCACTTGATGTCGTTTCAGAAGATATCTAACGTTACTAGATATTTTCAACTAGATGCACAAAATTAACACAATAAAGAATTATGGAAGAGAATAAATTAAAAGGACAAATTGAGGGGGGAAAAAAAAAAAGAGTAAATATAATCAGCTTTATGGGCTTAAGGAATTGAGTATAATTTCTGGTCATGCTGTTATCAATGAAACACGTAACAAGATTACTTTTCTTTTGCTGAATCTATACAGGAAACACTGATCATAATTTACAGCCGTATACAAGCTATCACCTTATGCGTATATTTTTTCAACTGATTTTACTTTTGGAGTGTAAGCAGATTTTTGGAGCCATAATACGTGTGTTGAATACTTGGGGGAATGAAAGAAACGTTGTCGTTTAACGCTTGCAAGATTTGAGAAGCAGAAGGTCTTAGAGTGGGCGGCTGGCGAAGGCACTCAGCCGATAAGGAAAGCAGAGCCCTTGCTTCTTCCGCCTCAAATTCACCTGCAAGCCGCGGATCGACGAGTTCCGCTACGTCCACGTCGTCTCCGCCGAACGTCGGGCCCACTTGGGACACCAACGTCCGGTTGCTCTCGGAGCAGAAGGCCTGCATTCCGGTGACAAGCTCAAGCAGGAGGACTCCGAAGCTGTAGACATCATTCTTCTTTGATGGTATTCCAGTTCTCAGATAGTGAGGGTCCGTGTAACCCGGAGACCCCATCATCACCGCCCGATTCGGTCTCATCCCCCGCGTCACCGCAGAAGAAAACCCGATATTCGCAGAGCCGAAGTCGCAGAGCCTGCAATTCAGGTGGCGGTCCAGCAGCACGTTGGAGGCCTTGATGTCGCCGTGGACGATCGGCAAGCCTGCCGCACTTCTCGTGCAGATATTCCAAGGCCTCAGCTACTTGTAAGGCTATTGCCATTCGGTTTCTCCAAGGAAGTGTAGTAGTAGTACTAGTCTTACCAACTCCGCCGTGGAGCTTATCTTCCAAGCCGCCGTTGGAGATGTAGTCCAATACCAGTGCGCCTTGATCGTCTCGGTCGTCGCAATACCCGATTAGGCTGACGATGTTGCGGTGGTGAAGCTGCCGCAGAATGTCCAATTCCTGTTTGAATAAACGGCTGCCATTGATGATCTTAATAGCCGCAAGATTTCCACCAGTACTAGTAGTGGATGGGATGAGATCTCCAGCCAAGTAGACTGTGCTGAATCCACCATATCCAATCACTCTTGAGCTACAAAAATTCTTGGTGAACTTCTCAATTTCTTCCCAACTGAATTTCCTTACAACAATTGATGAACAAGTGATAGAGCATCCGGTTCCGCTAGTACCTTGTTATTGTTATGATGATCATGATCATCATCAAGGCCTTGTGATGTTTGCGATAGTTGTTGGCGTTTGCTTCTGAATGATGAATTTGTTTTGCCAAAGCACTTGAGGAAGCCTCGCATCGTCACGATAACACTTAAATAAAGTAGCATACTTAGCAGTAATTTGAGATGATCAGCTATAATGGTGAGTATTTATAGACAATGCACACGCCTGGCACAACTATTATATATATATATATATATATATATATATATATATATATATATATAAAGTCATGGTTGGTATTTCCCTATTTGGTAAAACTAATTATTATATATATCGGTTGGTGTTTGCCTATTTGGTAACCCACTGCGAGGAAGCTTATCAGAAGGTGAGAAATATATTAATATAAGGTTAAACTCATTTTTTAGTTTTGTAGGTCAAATTCTATTTTGATTCCTGATTTTCAAAAGTTTCAAAATGAGTACATAACGTATTAAATTGTCTTTAATTAGTCCTTTCTTCTATATAATCTTTAAAATACCAACGCAGAAATATACATTTTCCTTCTTAATAAAATTATCTTAATATGTGCAGATTTTATGCTTTCCATGCCTGTGTTGGATTTTGCTCAATCTTAGGCCATTCCGAGATTTGTTTCCTTTCATTTTGGCTTATTTGAATCAATAAAATCTGCACATTTCTCTTGAAAAAAAAAAAAAAAAAAAAAATTTATAACGTTAACTTCTATTAAGCTATTAAGCTATACACGGTCCTTTTTTTTTTTTTTTCCTTGTGATTTTATTACATAATCAGATGGGCAGATGACTGTATCAAAAAAAAAGATGAGCAGATGACTAATTTGAAACAAATTCATAAATCCAAGATTTATTTAATAACATTTTAAAAATAAAGGACCGAAATCTAATCTATAATTATTTTTTAAAGGTAAATCTAATCTATAATTTGGAACTAAAAATAAGGTTAATACATGAGTACTTGTGGCTTTAAAAGAGGAGCAAGAGAAAATTAGTAAACTTACTTTTTGAATACATTATTCTAAGATTTGTATGTTAATATAGTTCTTTAACTAAAGAATATTTTTTTATAAGTTTAACTAAAAGATATTAATTAAAAATAAGAATAAAAATCTAAATATATATATATATTTTAAAGAGTATTTATCTCATTTTTTCAGTTAGCAATACTCGAGTAAAAAAAAAAAAAAAAAAAAAAGTGAAGAAAGTTGGCCCAACAGAAACACATGCACGCAAAGACTCTGTTTTTCTCACAAATGGAATTACAATTTAAATTTTTATTATAATATTTTTTCACAAAAATTTAAGTTAAATTTTTATTATTACAAATCTTTTTTATATAAATTTATTTTTAAACTCAAATTTAAAAATTGAACCCGCGGAGGCCTAACAACTGTACGTGCGGGACTAGTGTAGCTCCTTCCACCAGATTTTGTCGTTTTTTAAAAAATGTAATCCCATACTGGAGTTGGAGGCACAATCTGACACAATGAAATTGTGGGACAAATGAAACTTCCCAGTTCCAAGCCACCGCAATCAGATGCATTCCCTTTGTCCACTCCAATTTCCCAACAGGGTTTGACTTCCTAAAGACAAAACGACAACTATACTTAATTATAGATATATGCTTTGCATATTAATAATAAATAATAATAAAAGAATTTATTCCAGTCAAACTAAAGGTCCCTCCTCGAATAAGTACATTGTACATAATAAAACACTAATTTTATGTATTTTTTTTTTAGATGCTAGCATATATATTTGGCATAAGATCGACGAACCTGACTAGAATTCGGATTAGTTTACGAAAAACTCATGTAGGTGTGATATCTTTGTCAAAAATCGTTCTAATTAATTTTGTATCAACTTATGAATTGATGTTTATCTCCATATGAGGAACGTCGGTTCTCTACTAATTATTCGAGGGAAAATATCAATATTTTGAGGATAAGGAGCAAAAGGTCCGTTTGTAAATCTCTCCTCCTTTTAAAGAATTATTTTTAAAAGAAAAGCTATGTAATAATATTTAAAATAATAAATATTAAATAAATAATAATATTTAAATATATTTTTTATATTATTTATATCATTTAATCAGTGTTATTATAGTCTTTTATTTTCTCCTTATTAATTGAATTGTCGCAGCGCCTGGGGGGGGGGGGGTGGGGCCACGGGGGGCGGATCTCCCGCCTCTTCTTCGGCCGGAGAAGAGAGAAGAAAAAAAAAAAATTGTTTGTTTTCATTTTTTTTTTGCCAAACACGTTTTTTTTCCTTTTTTTAATTTTTTTTAATAGATTGACATAAATAATATTTTTTTTCCATCTTAAATTGTATTTCTGATATTTTTCCCCCTTTAAAAAAGAAAAGAAAAGAAATCCATGAAAATTTTGAAAATGTCCACCTTTTTTTTTTTTTGTTGAATTTAAGAGTAAAGGATTCAAACCTACAGTTTGTGAAGGACAGATGTGTAATTTTCGATGCAACCACTATGTTCACTTGTCTTACTACAACAAAAAGTGGTTTTCAGGAAGAGGATATCGGGTCGTTTAGTTCACTGATTCGAGTTTTTAATTCGAATTGAAATGTGATTTTATGTGAGAGCTTTTTACTGTAAAAAAAGTTAAATGTGATTGTTTGTAAGAGCTTTTTACTGTAATAAAATTCAAATTCTAAACTCGAATTAGCGAAATGAAATATTATTATTTATTTAAGATGACATTATAGTAGTAATATGCAAGATTTCACGTCATTAGTGAGAAGTATGTCGTACAGTTTATTTCATTGATCACATTGTCCTTGTAGCTTTCTTAAAATAAATTCTATTGAAAGTCATGAAAGATTATTATTTAAATTGAGTTAATGTTTTATTTTAAAAGAAAGTCATTGTTGAATAATTATTTAAATAATACTATAAATGAGGCCAATTTACCTCCAAAAGCTTAACGCTGAGGAAAGCTAGATTTTCGTCGGATAATATTAGCACCACTTCAGTCCACCTTTTACCGATTCGATGTAACCTTTTTTGTTTGCCGGGGAAGCCTGAGCTTCACTAACGAAAACATTTGATCACTGAATTAAGTGCAATCAGTAGCTAGAAAGATGTAGACTTTCTCGGATAAAACTTTTTTGATCAAGCATCTGATTTATTTTTAAATTAATTAGTATTGATGTATTAGTAATTATAAACACAAGACCTGCAAATTTAATATAATTCATTAACCAAATTCAAATTTGGGTAAAAGAATATAGCCCAATAAAGCACCTTCACCATTCAAGTTCAATTGCGTTGGAGCGGTTTCTTTCAAAAAAAGATTCATCCACGTCTGCGACAAACAGAATACTAAAACACAACAGAAGGAATTTATTTTTTTTAGTTTCTGAAAGTACCGGTTTGATAATATTACCAAGTTTTATTTTAGATTAATAAACGAATATCTAAAAAATTTGAAGTAAGAAATAAGAGGTACAGGAATTTAGTATCGCAGTTCAGTATTACGTACATCCGTGAGACCGCGCTCAAATATTTAAACAATCTACTACGTAAACAATGAACTCAAATTGACTTAAACAATTTAAGACTCCCTCTTTAAGTATGACGTCTATAAACTTACAACTACCCAATAAGCTTGTTCAGCTAGCCCCCCCTTGACTTAACGTGAAATCCCTTTAACTAAATCAGTTTTTTCCTGAAAACCCAAATTCCTTCTCCCAAAAAAATATGCAACACAAATGCTCACAAATAATCTAACTATATGAAATTTTGAGACTCTACAAGCGTGCAAAAATCATTGTGAGACTCTAAATATATAACCAAATATTCAAGCTGTTAAAGATTTTAATGCAGTCCGTTGCACACAGTCTGTTGCAGAATCTGTTGCAACATTTTCTGCAACAAAGCTGTAAATCTGGTTTAAAGTCAATTTCTGCAGATTCTTGATATTCTCTATATAAATGCAGTATGATCCATGCAGAATACTCCATAAACCTGAACGTTTTTGTACAGCCACACAACATCTCCTTTACAAATCAACCAACTCATCAAAATTCAACTTTAAAAAAACATATAAAAGTTGACTTCAATCCAATGAAACAGTTTCCAAAAGTGTTTGCTGCAAATCACAGTTTTCTCAAATCATTTTATGAGTATTTAAGTTACCAAAACAATCATAGTTGACTCATCAAAATATGAAACCTTGTAATAAAACAGATTTCATCAAATCCCAATCTTTCCAAACATAATGCCTGCAAACGAATTAATTCTGCAAATTAAAATAATGCCAATAACCAAAAATCAACCTTACAACCGACAATCCCAACGGTGTCTGTAACTATTCTAACAAAGATAAATTGAGAAAAGACAGTAAATAAAGAGCACGTGATGAGGGAAATATCACATCTTTTCATGTTCTTCTTGCCTTTCTCTTTCTAGTCCTTCCTAAACGCGATTCCTTTTTCTTCCTATTTTATCTTTTTTTTTTTTTTTCTAATTTTCTTTAATTTTAGACGATTTATCCTTGGAGATTTGGAATGTACTAGCATTAATGATAGATAAGGAGTTGATACCGCTATACTAATTAAATCCATGCAGAATGCTAAATACTAATTCTATTATGGACTTTGTTATGAATGCTAACTTAATATTTTAACGTGTATCATCTCTATTTTTTAAAAGCAAACTATTTTTATAACAAGTCACTTTTTTCACACTTATTTACAAAAGTGTCATTTCTCTCTTTTAACTTCCAAATATAATGATTTTACCATTCCTTTTTTCACTCCTGAAATCAACGACTTTACACATTCCGTAGCAGCAAAAAAAAAAAAAAAAATCGTGAGAGTGGCTTGCCTAACGAGGGCGAGAAATTTATTTTATTTATTTTTTTTTCCTCAATGGGTCATTGTAAGATTTTAGTGTGCTATTCTCTTGAGAAGAAGACAAAAACAACTCTAAAAGTATATATTTCCTCCGAAGGTATGTATAGATTTTTCAGATTTGCACTTAGATATTTCTTGGGCTTTTATATATTTTTAAATTCAAAATTGACTAATTTGCTCATTTTTAACCGCTCCAACTATAAGAGTTTTGGATATTATTGACAAAAATTGCCTCGTGTGTATTCTACTATATCTATTCCATATGGCAACGCAATAAAAGTTAGCCAAAAAAAGACATGTATAAATTTTCAATATGCATTTAGATATTTCTTAGGATACTAGTTCAATTCTACATGCGTTAAATGTGCGGAGTAATTCAGGTGTTAAGTTTTTAATATTGTGTTATTATTTTAAGTACATAAAATTAAACATAAAATCTTAAAAAAAAAAAATGAAGTCTTGAAGGACAAAAGGGGTAAAAAAAAGAACTAAAATGAAAAAATAATTAAGTTTTAAGGTAAAAGAAACTAAAATGAAAAAAAAAATAAAGTTTTAGTGTGAATTTTTTTTTTTTTAAAAAAAGGTGAAAAATGACTAAAATGAAGAAATGATAAGTTTTAGGGTAAAAGGAACTAAAAAGGAGAAAAAAAAAAGTTTCAAGAAAAAAAAAAAAAAAAAAAAAAGGTCAAAAGAGGACCAAAATGATAAAATAAATATGTTTTAGGGTAAAAGAAACCAAAACAAAAAAAAAAATAAAATGTCACAACAAAAATAAATAAGAGTCAAAGAAGGACTAAAATGAAGAAATAAATAAGTTTTATGGAAAAAGAACCCAAACAAAAAAAAAAAAAAATTAAAATTTAGGGCAAAAAAAAAAAAAAATGAGTCAAAAAAGGACCAAAATGAAGATATAAAAAAATTTTAGGAATCAAAACAGAAAAGAAATTAAATTTTTGGGAGGAAAAAAAAAAAAAATGCTCAAAATAAAGAAATAAATAAGTTTAAAGGTAAAAAAGGAAAAAAAAAAAAAAAGATTTGAAAAAAAAAAAAAAAAGGGGGTGAGATTTCGACCAAAATATAGCCGTTTTGGTCGAAAGCCCGGGTTTTTCGGGGACAGGAAATGGCTTTGCCATTTCTATAATATAGATATTATCTTTTCATATTTGAAATTGATTAAATTACTAATTTTAACATGTCAAAAAATAAGATTTATTGGATATTATTGATAAAGATTGCCTTCTGTATACTACTCTATCTATATGGCAACATAATAAAACAGTACAGTCCTATTCCCTATAAATTAATGTTTGACCAAAATAGTTTTCTTGTCCTGAAATTCAACCTTCCACTGCGATCATAATTCCAGTGAGCCAACAACACCAACCCAAAAAGAATATGAAGATGATATCCTCCAACATATCTTCTTTGGTTGTCTTACTACTTGTAAGTATCTCTCTGTAAATCACTTTCCCATTCATATAAAAAATATTATAAGTAGTTCTTTAAATCTGTTTCCATTCTTTTTTTCATTTTTCTTTAAGGAAGCAAATACCTTTTTGAAAACTAAAAAATGTTTATTAGGCACGTAGGAGTAATTTGTTACTGTGTTGAACGAAAACGGTGGCAAGATTAATATTGTCTAGGATTATTATTACCTGAGCTTTTGAATTTTTGGATCATTTTTAATTTACTTTTAAACTTTAAAAACTCTCACTTTGTCTTTAAATTTTAATTTATTCTCACTTAACTTCTTTTTTTTTTTCTTTCTTTTTTTAGAACTTTTGTTAAAAACATATAGAAAAAGAATGTAACATAGTCACATGGTGTTTTTTTTTTCTTGAATATTTGTTAAAAGCAAACAAAAGAACAAAAACCACATGATCGCATTTAACTCTATTTTTCAGTCTGATTTTAACACAAAGTAGCTTATATGGGACTAATATAAAATTCAAGAGGTAAAGTGAGAGTTTTTAAAATTTAGGGAGTAAATTAAGAATGACTCAAAATTCAGACGTACTAGTTATAATAATTCTATTATCTATATTGATTATCTGCCGTAAGCCACGTCCAAAAATATTGTGACCCAAAATATATGTGGGTTTATGCAATATGTATGTAGGTGTGGAACTCTGATGGATGGGAAGAGTTGAAGCACTAGTTTTTAATTCTGACGATGACTGTATTAAATGAAATACGAACTAAAAGTGTGGAATGAAACTTATTCCTATTTGTGTAAATGGCAGATGCTCATGCGTTCATGTTCCTCATAGTATTGATATCCAATCATAAATTCATCATGCCTTGGAGGTCGAAATAAACATATGCTAATTGTGCTTTACCTACTCCTGTTAAGAGCATACCTCCAAATTATTAAAGACTTTTTTTGATTAAACGTATTGTTACGATCCTTATAGGGTCCTTCCCTCTTTTCTTTTCTTTTTTGGGGAGTTTTTTTATGCCTAACTCATAATTAACCATAAGATCTAAGATCAAGCTACATTACAATGATCGGTAAAACACTTGCAGGTCTTGAATAAAGTACGGTACCCTTTAAACTATCATAAACAAAAGTTGTGAAATTTTAATACCTTCTTTATAAATAAATGGATATTTTTCATTGTAGTCATGTTTAATGTATTCTTAATACATAGATGTCTCTATTCTATAACGCTTTTACAGACAACACAGATTAGTCATCTTACTAATTTAGAAATAGACAGTATCTCAACCTTTATAGAACAATGTGTCCAACTTTATCCGACTGACGATCAAATTAATACTCTACTTTTATATTTAAGATTATATGTTCTTTATATAGGGATGAGTATTTTACTCACAGGAGTGGGTACACCCACTCTGAATAGAACGGGTGTGAGGGTTATTAGATGGGTATAGGGTCTGAGGGTTTATATTGTCCCCTGAATTGGTAGTGGGGCGGGGACATTATATATTAAAATAGTATTTAAAAAGGATGAGTTTAAAAAAAATTAAAAGTATTTTACTATTTTACCATCTTAAAAACTTTAATAATTTTAAAATTTAAAAGATAAAAATGCTATATTGATTAATTTTATATTTAATCTGTCGCAATATTTTTTACCATCTTAAAAAACCATAATGAAAATGTGAGAGCTTTTTTATTTGTTGTTTCCCTTGTCTATGACTTGTTTTATATGTTTATCATAATTTTCTCATTTCTGAATGTAATTAGGTTGTTGTTTTAGGATTTTGTCTACTATTTTATTCAGACTTATTTTTTTTATTTAAAAAAATTGGGTAGGTGCTTCTTTTTATTTGTTTAAAAAAAGTTTCCTTTATTTGAAATAATTAGATTTCATTAAGTTTAATTATTTGACTTTTTTGTATTTAAATCTTAATATTCATTATGTTTTCTTTCCTATTTTGTTGATACATTAGGTTTTTTTTTTTTTTTTTTTTTATTAAGTAAGGATATAAACGTTTTTATATGCATGACAATATGTATTTTTATAAATAAAATAATAAGTAGGTATTTTTAGCTTCAAGATACTATAAATAAGCACTTCTATAAATAACACAAAACTTTTATAAAATTTTCTCTATTAAATTTTCCCACACATTAATTTATTATTTAAGCGTATAAAAGTATCAAGAACTCTTGAGTTTGCGTTAATTCTTATCATAATACTATTAAATTTGTCATTTAAACTTCATTTGAAATTATTGATCATCAAAAATTTAATGGTTAATCCCACAAATGATTCCTGAGGTTTACCATTTATCTCAATTTAATCTCTGACTTTTAAAACGTCACACAATTAGTCTATAAGGTTTTATTTTATTTTAATTTTAGTCATTATGTTAGTTAGGTGTTCAATATATGAGAGAATCTGTAAAAATTAAGAACATAAATTGAAAACATCTAAAATTTAAAGACTAAAACAATATGAAAAACAAAAATTAATTTTGACATATAGTACTAAAATCTTAGATGTTTATAATTTTAGGCTAAAAATTTAGACAGTTTCTGTTTAACACCTAAATAATAGAAAGATTGAAATTAAAACAAAGTAAAATCTCAAAAATTAACAGTATAACATTATAAAAGTCAAAAACAAAATAAAATTAAAAGTAAACCTCAAAAACCATTCACGAGATTAACCTAAAACTTTGTTAATAAAGGTACAAAAACATGTCCAACATGACGAAAAAATTGTCATACTGGGCGAGCCTGGATTAAGACTAAAAGTTACTTGACGGAGGTCTTCCAGCCAATGGGTTGACCCAATGGAAGGGCTGAATTGTTTTTCAGTTGGAGCACTATTAAAAAAAAAAAAATATGGAGATTTTATTTTTAAAAGTATATTAGTTGATATTCTTAATAAATACTCTTTTATTAGTGTAATTATTTGACTAAAAAAGTTATGAATTAAGAATATCATACACTTTTAATGAGTATTTGTCAAGATTACTCTAAAAGCATTAGTAATAGTCTTTTATTAGATGGAAACATAGTTATTATGGGTGTGTTCTTTTGCATTTTAGATTTAAGCATTCTTGACTTAAGATTTTGAGTTGAGTTTGAGTTATAATTTGAATTAAAGTTAAAATTTGAGTTTGTGTTGGCTGTGTACATTTGAGTTATAGTTTGAGATAAGAATAACTTGAGTTTGTGTTTGTTTGTGGTAAGACTTGAGTTGTGAATAGTGGATGGCCTTTTTTTCGATTTTATTCAATTCTTTTGCATTTTTTTCTTTTTTGAATTTATTCATAATTGGAATTATTTGTACGTAATTTGGAATAATGGATAACTGGTAATTTAAAAAAAAACATAAATACGGAAAAAATTATAATAAAAATAAATAGTAGAACATCAGTTTCTATTATAATTAAGTTCAAACCGACAACAATAAATACATAAATTATAACATAAGTATTTATACACCATATAATATCATATCATAGCACATAAACGACCTATGAACGAGGGCTATTAGCGCGCACGCCGATGCCGGTAAGCTGCCCACATTGTATGCGCCCTTACATCCCTTAAAGCATTCATCTCCACTACTGCATTAGAATACAATGGTTGACCGGTACCCTCATGGTTAGTATTGTCATTGATGTCCTCATCAACATTCTGTGGATCAATGTCTGCAACCGGAACGCCATCTTATGAGTATTACTCCAATAGGTTGTCTCTATTACGGTACATATGGATAAAATTTTGTATTATAGCACATGCTACTGGAATCATAGCTTGTTTGCTCATGGGGTAACGGTTAATGGTTGTCAAAATACGAAATCTAGCCTTCCACACACCAAATGTTCTTTCAATGACATTACACAGTGAGGAGTGGGTGTAGTTGAACAACTCACGTTCGCTTTGGAACCCTCTTCCACGGCTATTTCTATATTATTGCAAGTGGTATGTTGTCCCCGATATGGTGCCATGAAGGAGCTGTTGTTAGTGTAACCCGAGTCGAGGAGGTAAAATTTACCTATATGTATACGTATAATAATTAACAAATAAGCATACATATCAAGTATTTGGAATGTCATTGTACATATAAAAAGTCATTACTCTCTAACTTGGTGGCGGTTTCAGAAATCTTTTGACTGGGCTATCTAAGGCGGATGCGAGTACTCTCACATCGTGTGTCGAACCCTTCCATCCAGATAACATGTATGTAAATTTCATATCAAATGTGCACACCGCAAGCACATTTTGTGAAAAGAACCCCTTCCTATTTCTATAAAGTTCAGCAGTTTCACGAGGAGGAACACATGGGATGTGAGTACCGTCAAGTGCTCCAACATAATCCTTCACATTTACAAGAGTTTTGTTGGTTATATTATATAAGGTAATAATTTTAGAAAGCATTATAAACTACATTAAAATTTAGATGTGCATAATTAATGAACAATACCGAACTTACATCGAACCACGGTGAGTATTTGTTTCCACTGGCAAGTATGTGCGAGTGAACGGTTTGGAAATTTGGATGTCTAATGAAGTCCTTCTTCAATGAGCATACGACCTCAAGAACTTTGGCGAAGTACTCTAACACCATTGATCCAGATCCCTGCCAATGGTCATGTGCCCCCCGTTAGTTTGGTTCTGACATAATATAGTTAGGAATATGAATAATTGCTCGTCAACATTTAGGTGGACGGTCAGTTGCAATAAGCCCCTCTCATCGAGGATGTAACTTAGACGCAAAATGCATCACTACTCATACAGACTTTGTCATACATCACTGATGGACTGCGTTCCAGATAATAATTCACTCTAACTGCACCTCCCCAACCTGAAGTGTGCCTTCGGCGGGAAGGTTTTCTATACACAAATCAAACACATAACAAAGTTGCTGCAACTACCACTTGTCTGAAAGAATTATCTGCACTGTCACTTGCTGATTTATTGGGATCCATTGGATTTGAATTCCCACATATGTCCATCCCTGCCAAATTTTTCAACTAATATAGCATAAAGTTAAATATTGCAAAACGTATGCATAATTGTAAATCATAAAAATCAACTCTTCGATAAAATATGTTCAAAGCAATAACAATTGTCTTCAAGCTAGAAATGATTCATCAATACTAATACTGACAACTAATGAATGAAATAAAACCGTAGACGCATCAATAACGATAAGTCTATTTAAGTTCATAACAAGTAAATGAAATCTAGAAATCTCAACTCCGCCGCCATCACAATTGTGAAGAACCATCTCCTCCACGTGGCATTGGAAATGGTGGCCCTAGAAATGGTGGCACATACGCGGTTGGAAAGGTGAAGTGGTTGCTGGAATGTGTAGGCGTGTGCAGAATTCGGTTGTACATGAGACTGAAAGAACGGGGGGATAGGCATTTGTTGTGGTGGCAGAGGAGGAACTTGTTGATTTGCATACTGCTCCATAGTCTTCTGAATCCACACAAGCCGATGGTGTTCTGGCATATGAAGGAATGGCCGCTGAAGTGTAGGATACAAAGTCAAAAAGTTGAACATGAAAAGGTATTGCTTTTGGGGTATTTGGAACATTCCCAATAAATCAAAGCATTGGTCCTCAATGTTTTCAACTTGAACAAACATATTCGCAGATGAATTTATACCTCGAGTCCTACTACTTGTTTCTATCAAACTTACAAGTCGATCCACGGCACGCTCCATAAAGGTCGGTGAGACTCCATGACTGCTTCGACTTGACCATTTACGTATCACTCGTGATGAAAAGCCAACACATGGTGCGTGGCCTCGCCTCATATCTGTAGAAGGCATATCCTCACCATCATTGAAACTTGTTGGTCCTCTGTCAATGTCAATGGGGCTGCTGTCACATTGTTATGATGGTGGAGGCAGACTATTTGGTACAGCATCCTGACCATACTCAAAGGGCCTAGTTGCCCTTGAATTGGCGAATGCGTAATAATACAAATTGTAATCTAACAAGAGCTTCCTACTTGCCTTTTCAACCTCGGGATGGCTCTGCAAATCCACCAACAAATATTTAAAACCATGAGAAAAAGACTCATGGTTAGGTAGCCATCATATGTAGATAAAAATCAATCAAGCATCAAACTTACACAGATAAATTGTTGCCAATATTCGTCAATGCAGGTGGGTCTCTTATGAATCGGATCCCATCTAAGTCTAGTGGCAATATGAAGTAGGAACTCAACATCAAACAGTTTTCTTCAGTCTACTAGCTTTTTGTTTGACTTTGTCCCAAGTTAGGGGGACGATAAAATGCTCACTTAGTTGGGTTGCCCATTCAGCATACTTGTCTCGGTTTGGTGCGGTACCGGATGAGTGGGCTAAATTAAAGTCACCTAGCAGCCGAAGCAACCCCACCTCGGCTTCGGGGCTCCAATTGACATCTCTATCCCTCCTTGCCATTTATTTAGTGGTGAAATCCAATCCGGTCGTAATATATATGTACAATTGAAGCAAAAATCATGTAATGAAAGGAAACGGAATCAAATAGGCTCAGGAATATGTAACAGCTAGCGTCGTCCACATATGGAGCATCATCCTATGGAATGAGAACTATGCTACCAATGTTTATAAGCACACTACAGCAGCTAGCCCTGATCGTTATTCAACTTATCATAGTACACATAGCCAATAGTGACATTATAAACTGGCAACTAATAATTGTCACACCTTCGAATATCACTCGACATAAGGAGCAAGGCCATTAGACACATATTACGCATCACAACCATAGCTTGTATGTGCATCAAAGTATAATTTAGATGAACTAGCACTTAGCAGTGGGTTCACCTAAAACAAAGAAGCAAAACAAGAAAACATTACCAAGTATACTCACAATAAGGAAATCTGCATCTCAACAGCTTATTTTTTGGCTCGGGTTAGAATTAGATAGACTTTTTAGACTCATGGTTTGGTTTTAACACAGGAAAGACATTAGTTATACGTTAGCAACCTAGTTGGCTTGTGTTCTTACATGGTTCATTATAGGTGCTACTCTAACGACTACAGGGGCATATTCATTTCAAACCTATCACAAGAGCAGGATATTCACAACCTCCTTTTAGGCATTACCTTTATCATTATCTAGTTGTACTTTACATTTTAGCTTATATCCTATCGTTTCTCTAACTAATGTTTATCATGTGCCTATATTACAGGACCAATTTTAACTTGATAGTATTTACAATGATTCTCAAGGACCTAATCATGTGCCTATATTCTCAACGATTCTCTTAGCTAAATTTTGAAAGTTTCTGTCTAGTTATGGTGTTTTTCTGGGAGATAAACATATATATATATATATATATGTATGTATATATATATACACACACACACATAGTAACATATATACATATATAATCTTCTAATCCCTTGATTTCTTTGCTATTGCCGCCATTATTCAACAAAGTAATACAAATATCATATATGAATTGAGGCTCTTGCTTTTTTTTAGAAGTAGTATACTGCACATTTTGCACAAATATAATAGTGGTTAATTGAGATGGGGCCCATTGGTTTCCAATTTATGGTTGAGGAGAAAGGATAAGGCCACAATTTTAAACCTCAGTGATGTAAAGAAAAGAACTTCAGTTTCCAGCCAGTTTAACACATCTCCACACATTCATCCCTTAAACAAAAGCAACCCAATGCAACCAACACGTTTATGGCATATCACATATGTACAGTCAAAAAACCATGTCCAAAGTCACTTGAGTTTATGGATGCAAATTCAAACCATAGAATATCACGCTGAGGAAATAAATGCAAGGATTTATGTACTTACCGAGTTTGAGCCTACAGAGGAGCAACTTTGAGCAGCTTTGAGATTCCCAAAATGCGAGGAGGAATTACCGTGTTTACGGTACTGGTGACGACAATGCCAGGGGAATAGGTCGAGAGCTAGTCCTCCTACATCGACCTAGGAGGGATGCCTAAGGAGGTCGCTGAACAGAACAGTTCAGAGTGAATTTTCCCGTTTTGGCCAGGGACTGAAAACATGCAAAAGTAGTGTTGATTTTGGGGTTAGGGTTCACAATCTCCGATTTGGGGGAAACTTTTGCTACTTCTTAGTATGGGAACAAATAAAGCTTGAAGGAGGAGATGATGATTTTGGGGCTAGGGTTTCAGATTTGGGGAAACAACTTTTGCAACAAAACTCGTGAAATGGCAGAGAAGAAATGGGAACGCCTAAAAGCTTAAAAGAGGAGACGTGGCTTCAAACAGGAGGCTCTTACATGATGGTCAAAAGGAGGAGACGAGGCAAGAATCAACGATTCAGAGAAGAAAACTTTTACAGATGGGAATCACGTGAAATGGCAGAGAAGGAATGGGAAGGCTCGAATCTCGGTTCAGTGAAGGAAGAGGACAACCAATGGCTAAAAGCAAGGCGTTACTGCACGCGAGAGCGAAACACTGTGGATATTAATTCGAGTTTCACTCGAATTGAAGGGGGAGGGTGAACTTGAGTTTGGGTAGCTGACTCAAATTAATACTCGAGTTACAACACGGCCAAACATGAATTTGGGCTAAAAGCAGAACTCGAGTGGGCATGAACTCAAGTTTTAGGGTCAAACGAACAGGCCTTATATGTTTCAATTTTTCAATTGGGTATAGTTATAATTTTGTTTTAAAATAGGTCACAACATATATATTTTAATTATTGAGTGTCAATGTGCAAAAATCATTAGAAAGTATTCGGCTTCTCCTGTGTATTCTCAAAAGAAAGAAAAAAATCGAAACATGGATGGGCACAACAAAAGTGATTTAGCTGATGAATAAATATGACGCAGTTTGTATATGAGTGGTTTGATTTTGAGGAAAATAAAAATGCATAAATTGTGTTACCTTGAGAGACAATTATTAATGTTGGAAACACGTTCAAGTGGAAGTTTGTGGAGTACTTTGATGGGGTCAAAATTGAAGAATTGGATGTTCAAATTGGTCTTAAAATAGTTGTTCAAGCATATAGTGTCCCAAAAAATAAAGTCGAAGAAGAAATTGGAAAAATTGGAGCACGACTTGGAAAGGAGTTTCATCGGTTAAAGTGGACATATTTTGGGCCAGGATGGGTGGGTTACCCATGGTCCATAAGCTGGCCTAGCCCTGGCCAACTTTATTTGGGCTAAGTTGGGCCTTATATTCCGCTAGATGGCCGAAAAAAATCAGTGCGATTTACATATATAAAGAGAGATTGAAATATAGCGAAATTTTTGAAATATGATAGGAATAGCCGAATTATATATCATTAAAATAATGATTAAAAATCATATAAAATATGACATCATGAAAGTTACAGTGTCATTATATCATATTTATAGTATTTTAAAATTTCTGTTGAATTTAAACTCAATATATATAATTTTACCATACAGTCTAATTATCTTCAAAATTGATGGCATATACGTAGGCCAGGTCCAGCGCTACTTGCATCTCGAAAAGCTAGCACTGCTTGCAGTATGGTTGTGGACCCAAAGGTAAATAGGATTGCCTCTGAATAAGGTGGTGGCCTCAAGGTAAAGGTGAAAGTTTGGGTCGCCGGTCTGGCAACTCGAATAGAAATTTTGGGTCAGGCCAGCCCAAAATAGGAGAGGGGTGACCGAACATGGCCCTAAGCATGAAAAGATTATGGTTGATCTGAAATTTTATACTGTATTTTCAAAAAAATCTTTAAGGAAGGATGTTTTGGCCGGCTGGGTCAAATAAACATTTGGACTCGAGATTTTAGCTCGGTCTAAACTTACAGCTCTAATTCAAGGTAAGTAAAACTTAGAGTAAGGTGTGAAGAACAAGTCAAGAAACAAGTACAAAACATCAACACAGGGTTTGCAAAACTTCAGGTGGAGTGACTTGGAGAGTTGGTCGTGGAGTATTAGAAACAAGTTCCTTATTGATAGTTTCACCGTGGATTTTGTAAAATGCAATTCAACATTTAGATTGATAAAGTTCCAGTCTAATTTCGTTGGTGTATTCTTGTTCAATATAAGCCACGTAAAATAACCATAGTTTTATTTATTGTTTCTTGTAATTTATATAGTAATTTGATTAAATTGTGTTTTTGACCGATCAGTTAAAAGGGATTCGTCTATTAGGTCTTACATGTACGAGGAAATTAAAGACTGAAGTTGGAAAAGCAAAAAAAAAAAAAAAAAAAAAAAATGGAAGGATCACAAAGAAAATTTTCTAGTGATTAAAATTATGTGCTGAGATTTTTTTTTTTTTTTTTTTTTTTGTCGGTGTTCATAAGATGGAATAAAACACAATCTTCTTATAGCTCCAATTATCACATCACTTTTTCGAAATGTCTTTATCATATGCGACATTTTTAGCCTTCTAAATTCAACGCACATTTTTGTTAGCGACGAAATTAGACGTATTCCGGCATTCACGTTATTGTGTGCTCCTTTAGAAAAGTAAATTGAAAGACCAGCGTGTGAATAATCCGGTGAGAGGTCGCTATAGTCAGTGGTTGGACATGACATCATAATCCAATAAAATGTACAAAAAAGATTAGGGAAAAAGTCAGATTCATTAGGTGTAACCTACGGAATGGTACACATAAATTACATAATATATTGTTGTTCAAAAAATTGATTGGCATGAGATTTGACATTAACAAGGCAAGATTCATGACAAATATGTCGTGCCTGTAGTTTCTTAGACTTCACTTCGCAGATTTGAGTTTTTAATTTGAGTTGAGATATGATATTTTTTAAAAAATTTTAAGTGTAGTAGAAAAAGTTAGATGTACATTTTTCTAAGAGCTTTTAACTGCAGATCTTAGAACTGAAAATTCGAATCGGTAAAATGAAGGAGGATTGATTAACTAAACCATATTTGAGTCAGGTTCATCTTATGGCATATTTCTTAGCATAAAAAAGTAATAAAATTATTGAGATTAATTTTATAAATACTCTCTGAATTTATTCTATGTTTTAACATTCCCCTGAATTTTAAAACGTGGTTCAAATTGGCATTTTAAAGTATGAAAAGTGATTCAAAAACCCCCTAAACAAACCCTATTTTATAAATGTCTCGTTAAATGTTGATTTTATGTCAATTTACCTTTGATCTTCCAAAACATTAGAGGGAGAGGGGAGTTGACACAAAAGTAATAATTAAGGAGCAAGTTAACTTAAAATCAATAGTTTGAGTTTGGGGGCCATATATTTCAAGGGGTAAAATGAACTATTTTCAAACTTCACAAGGCATATTAAAATAAAGTACAAAGTTTAAGGGGTATTAACAAAATTAGTCCAAATCATTATCGTCTAGTTCAAAAGAAGTACTTATTCAAGGAGTGCACAAAATCAATGAGGGACCACGCCATCTTAATTTGACTAGAATAATTTATAATAATTGCTAATATGTGTAAGGCATGCATCTATTTCTATTATTCAATATCATTACTAACCTAACCCATAATTGATATCAACATTGAGGAGTCAATTGTCACTTTCTAAGGCCCCTTTACTGAGTCAAACCGTGTTTGCAAATTGGAATGGAAAATAAAAATTAAAAAAAAAAAAGGTAATAAAGAGCAAAGCATTCTCATATGATCATTACGGTGGGCTTGTGACTAGGAAGCTTCGTGTTGTTTCACCATTGGATTGTTGTCAGGTTTTGTGTCCATTGGCGACAAGAAGATCTAAGGAAGGGGCTAAACAAGTTCCACACGGGTGTTAATTTGTCTGCAGGTGGTCCTGTCAGTCCAATAGAATCATCATTTTTCCGAAACAAATATTTTTGCTTTCTCTCAAGCCATGACATGAAAAACAACTTTTATAAATTACATAGTGTCTCTTATCTTCTCAGATCCTTGATCCTTCCTTCCAGTCCTCACCAAATAGACAAACACCAACCATGAATACGTGATATATTAAATCTAGGTTCGCCGTACGCGTGCATTATATATATACATACATATAAATATATATATATATATGTATATATATATATATGTCCATATATCTTATCTAGCCATACATACTATTACTATTGGGATAGTTTTTGTTGGTTATGAATATGCAGAATTTCCTCAAGTGCTTTGGAAAAACAAATTCATCTTCCAGAAGCAAACGACAACAAATATCGCAAACATCACAAGGCCTTGATGATGATCATGATCATCATAACAATAACAAGGTACTAGCGGAACCGGATGACTCTATCACTTGTTCATCAATTGTTGTAAGGAAATTCAGTTGGGAAGAAATTGAGAAGTTCACCAAGAATTTTTGTAGCTCAAGAGTGATTGGATATGGTGGATTCAGCACAGTCTACTTGGCTGGAGATCTCATCCCATCCACTACTAGTACTGGTGGAAATCTTGCGGCTATTAAGATCATCAATGGCAGCCGTTTATTCAAACAGGAATTGGACATTCTGCGGCAGCTTCACCACCGCAACATCGTCGGCCTAATCGGGTATTGCGACGACCGAAGCGATCAAGGCGCTCTGGTATTGGACTACATCTCCAACGGCGGCTTGGAAGATATGCTCCACGGCGGAGTTGGTGAGACTAGTACTACTACTACGCTTCCTTGGAGAAACCGAATGGCAATAGCCTTACAAGTAGCTGAGGCCTTGGAATATCTGCACGAGAAGTGCGGCGGCTTGCCGATCGTCCACGGCGACATCAAGGCCTCCAACGTGCTGCTGGACCGCCACCTGAATTGCAGGCTCTGCGACTTCGGCTCTGCGAATGTGGGGTTTTCTTCTGCGGTGACACCGGGGATGAGACCGAATCGGGCGGTGATGATGGGGTCTCCGGGTTACACGGATCCTCACTATCTGAGAACTGGAATACCATCAAAGAAGAATGATGTCTACAGCTTCGGAGTCCTCCTGCTTGAGCTTGTCACCGGAATGCAGGCCTTCTGCTCCGAGAGCAACCGGACGTTGGCGTCCCAAGTGGGGCCGACGTTAGGCGGAGACGACATGGATGTAGCGGAACTTGTCGATCCACGGCTTGCCGGTGAATTTGAGGCGGAAGAAGCAAGGGCTTTGCTTTCCTTATCGGCTGAGTGCCTTCGCCAGCCGCCCACTCTAAGACCTTCTGCTTCTCAAATCTTGCAAACTTTAAACGACAACGTTCTTTCCTTCCCCCAAGTATTCAACACACATATCATGGCTCCAAAAATCTGCTTACACTCCAAAAGTAAAATTAGTTGAAAAAATATACACACATCCGCTAATGCAATACCTTGTATACGATTGTAAATTATTCATAATTACATGTATCCATATAGAGAAAGTAAATAGTCGCCCTCAAGAGTTTCATTGTATTTGTTACGATGACTAGAAAATTACTCGTGTTTTTCCTTTACCCCAAAAATTGAAAAAAAAAAAAAAAAAAAAAAAAAAAAAAAAAAAGAAAAACTTTTTTTCTTTTGTTTATAGTAATACATGTTATGTGTCCTGTACACTACATATTAATGTAAATGGACTTTAGAAGATGCCTTTATTTCTTTTTCTTTTTTTTGGGTAAATTTTATAAAATCTCCATAAAAATTAAGGCCACTTGTAACTTATTCTCAAATTTAGAAAATTCAACACTATTTCCCTTTAATATCTTATTTTATCAATATTTTATTTCATAATTATAGATTTAGAAGGTTTTAATCTCCTTATTAGGGACCGTATCAACAATTTTACCGATTTAAATAACAGACTGATGAAGTTTGCTAACATCTCTCGTTTTCGTGACATTACTGAAGTTTACTCTCGATAATAAATGTCAACTAAAAAAACTCAATACTACCATGCAAGAACAATAATGGATTTGAACCATCTCCGCTATTACAAAATAATATGTTAAGAATAATGCTAACGCCACTAACTTCTTATAAAGATCTTGTGATGAGCTTTTGCTCCCAAATAAGTAAATAAAATATTTTAAACAAAATTGTTCGTACACGAACTCCCAATTACAAATCTTGATTCTCACCCTACTCTTAGCCAAAGCCATCTATGAAACTGAATGCCAATCTCCTTCGGAGCAGGTTTTTTTTTTTTTTTTTTTTTTTTTTCACAAGGAGAGATTAAACCAGCAACCTCCCCCTAAAGGCCCCACCCCGCCCCCGGTGCCACTAGACCCAACAGTAAGGGAACAGTAACAGCTATTTGTATTATTCAATGAACAATCTTGTCTATTGATGGTTTCAATACGAGACATGACCAATATTTTGAATACCCAATTTCAACATTGGATATGCTAACACGTGGTATAGAAGCTAACAAGTTGAGAAACATTGCATTGGATGCATCATGCATGTCAACTTCTCATCACAGCAGACAACCTTTGAAACCTTTTCTCAAAGCATTTGCATCCAAATTCCTTCCTATGAACACAAGCTTGTTTACCCTCTTTTCATCCGGTCCCCACGTACTGCCCGGGCAACCGTCTAGCATGGAATGTACTCCCTAAAGAAGAAGAAAAAAATTATACAAAAAGAGAATTAACATAATTAAGGAAAAAGGTTGATTAGATTTAGATTCTATACAAAACAAGAAATGTGACTATAAAAGCATGAAAAATGTAAACCTGAAAAACATAACGTTGATCCGATCCTTCTACAGACAAGACACCCTTCATTCGGTACAAGTCCTCTCCTTTTTCTTCAATCACTCTTTCAAGCCAATCATCAACCTGGTTCATTCAGAACGAGGCAATAATATTTACTTTCGTTCTATAATTATATTGAGAAGGTTAAACAAGACGCTAATATGACACTAGACCTTTTCTTGGGTGCTAACACTAGTGGCTATTGGAGAGACGGAAAGGGCGGCAATTACATTTTGCAAAGGAAAGAAATAATAGAGTGATGACTTTTTAGAGTTCTGAGAACATAGCTTTAAGCAAATATTTTCTGTCTATTCTTAAGTGACAAATATTTCTTAGATAATGCATTTTCTATCAGTTGCAAAATGACATCAATTTATAGTGCACCTAGAAGTTTATGCATGACAAGTATACAAAGCATATTGATACAAGGGGTGGTAATTTGGGTTAGTGGATCGTGCTCGTGTCAACCCATTTATTAATCGTGTCAGAAAACATTAACCCAAACACGACATGTTTATTAAACGTGTTAAAAATATCAACTCAAACACGATATATTTATTAATCATGTTAACCCGTATAATCCATTTAAATTAATATCTTAAATAAATAACTAATATAATAATAACTTATTTAACATGGTCATGACAAGTTTAACATGTTTATAGGGCAGTTAAGAAGTTTGGGTATGAACAATGTCAGACAGATCACACTATGTTTGTCAAGCATTCATCATTAGGTAAAAGGGCAATACTAATTGTGTATATTGATGATATCATCCTAACCGGAGATTATGATGAAGAGATACTCAGGCTCAAGAGTTTCTTGGCTAAAGAATTTGAGAACAAGGACTTAGGCAGTCTCAAGTACTTCCTTGGCATGGAAGTCGCTCGATCGAAAAGAGGCATTTCAGTTTCACAACAGAAGTATGTGTTGGACCTCTTGAAAGAGACAGGGATGCTCGGATGCAAGCCAACAGACACTCCTATGGACCCCAACTCAAAACTAGGAAGTAAGATTAACAGCACTCCAATTGACAAAGGGAGATACCAAAGATTGGTTGGGAAACTCATTTATCTCTCTCATACCCGACTAGATATCAACTTAGCTATAAGTGTGGTTAGTCAACTCATGAACAATCCAACAAAAGAGCACATGAAAGTTGCATACAGGACTCTAAAGGGTTGTTCTTTTGTAACGAAACTCAGAAAAAGTTTGAACTCGAGTTACAACTTTATTCAATTTCATGCTCTTTTGTAAAATTTGAGTTTGAACTCGAGTTTAGGGCTAAACTCGAGTTCAAATTTTCCATTCAACTCGAGTTTATAAACTCAAACTCCAATTAATGAACAATAATTTTTTATTTTTAAAAATGTTATAACTTTTTCATTTTAATTCTAATTGAGATAATTTTTTTCTATGCATTCACAACGAAAAGACGAATAAAACCTCACTCATATACCCTATTAAAATTTTTCATCACTATTGAGTTTTTATTAAAATACTATCTAAATACAAATTTAAGTTTTAACCCACATAAATACAAACTCAAAAAAATTCTCAATTCAAATCATAACTCAAATGTGTACATCCAAACACAAACTCAAGTTACAACTTCAACTCAAATTATAACTCAAAATCAACTCAAGATCATCACTTAAGTTACCTTAATTCAAAAATGCAAAAAAACAACCCCTAAGGTACTTAAAGATGGCACCGGGTCAAGGATTGTTCTTCAAAAGGACAGCAAAGAAAGAAATTGAGATCTTCACTGATGCAGATTGGGCTAGGATCTGTAACTAATTAAACGATCTACTTTAGGTTATTGTACATATGTTTGGGGAAATCTAGTCACTTGGAGAAGTAAGAAACAATCAGTGGTTTCTCAAAGCAGTGCAGAAGCAGAGTTCAGAGCTCTTGCACTTGGCATCTGTTAGGGAATATGGTTGAAAAGGATGCTTTGTGAACTAAGATTTCCAGTCTCAAAACCTATGAAAGCTTTCTGTGATAATCAGTCTACAATCAGCATAGCAAAGAACCCAGTACATCATGATAGGACCAAATACATGGAGATTGATAAACACTCTATCAAAGAGAAGATAGAAGCAGAAATGATATCTCTCTTGTACATTCCAACCAATCAACAGATTGCAAACATCCTAACAAAAGTTGTTCAAAGAAAGACCTTCGAGGATCTTATTTCCAAGCTTGGTTTAATCAACATCTACAACCAAGCTTGAGGGGTAGTGTGGAAATCTATGATTTAATGTCTGATTTCTAGGAATTAGTTGTTACCCGATTCCTAAAAATTAGTTATGTGGAAGAATGTGTTTTACACGTGTATAAACTAAATTAGGAAAGTTTGAATATAATAGTTAGTTTCCTTAGAATTAGGTTGATTTTGTTAGTTTCCTTTTTTAGTGTGATATCCCACATATTATGGGATGTGATTGCCGTTTCTATAGGTTAGAGCTCCTATATATAAACCGGTTGTAATTGTCATATAATATACAATTCCTTCAATTTTTCCTCTCAAATTACCACATGGTATCAGAGTCTTAGGCTCTTTTTCGGGGAACGGAAACCCTAGCCTTCATCGCAGGGTTCTCTTTTCTTTTTCTGTCTTGTTGCCGAGGAGTTTTCTAAAGCTACGGAATTGTACGGATTGTACAGAACTGCACGGATTTGTACGGAGACTGTACAGATTTGTACGGATTCCCCCCCCCCCCTGCCGCCACGGCTACCAGGAAGCTTTCGTAAGAGAGTGCCTGAATTGTATCAGCATTCATCGCTGATATTTTACTTGACTTAACCGGCCTTAATTGCCTTGGGACTGCTTGGTTTGATTGAGGATGTCGGAGGTGGCAAAAACAACAGCTACTATACAGTCGGAGGATTCAGAAATCGTTAGGCCTCAAGTCAGGAAATTGCAGAACATTCATGCCGCATATAGGCTGAATGAAAAAAACTATCTTAAATGGTCCAAACTTGTCCGGACTGTGCTGAAAGGGAAAGGAAAAATCAGCCACATCTTAGGGACCAGGCCAAAACCGGAAGATCCACGATTTGGAGCGTGGGATGAGGAGGATTCGATAATCATGGCATGGCTATGGAACTCCATGAATCCGGAGATTAGCAATATATGTATGTTCTTGGCCACTGCAATGTATGGGATGCAATTCAAGAAACGTACTCCAAGGCAAAGGATGTTGCCCAAGTCTATGAAGTCAAAGTTAAGACGATCACTGCAAAACAAGGAGATAGGACTGTCACTGAATATGCCAATCAAATGAAGGCTCTGTGGCAAGAACTTGATCATTATAGGGTGATTAAGACCACGTGTCCCGATGATGTAGCAATTTTGAAGGAGTTTATTGAACAAGATAGAGTTTATGATTTCCTTGTTGGACTCAATCCAAAATTTGATTTAGTTAGAATTTAGATTCTTGACAAACAGGAAGTTCCAAGTTTCAATGAAGTGGTGGCACTCATCCGAGGAGAAGAAAGTAGAAGGGAACTGATGCTTGAACCAAAGGGGACTGACAGTTCGGCTTTAGTTGCTAATAACAGCAATAAGACAGCCACAAATGTAGAAATAGTGCCGGCGGCCGAGAATGGGAGGATCAACTAGCCAAAGAGCTAAAATTGTGACTACAAAGACATTATATGGTGTACCTACTACAAGAAGGCACGTCATACTAGTGAGCGGTGTTGGAAATTGCATGGAAAACCACCAAGCCGTGAGTGGGGACAAAAAGGAGAGCAACCGAGGAACAATGGATGAGCCCATATTGTAATAGTGCAGCCGTATGAAGAGACATCACAAGAGATGGGAAATCTCAGCCAAGAAGAAATTGAGAGGGTGAGATCACTTATTGGCAATCTTGAAAAACCATCAGGTACTTGTTCACTGGCATATTCAGGTAGAATAAATGTCTTGAATATAGCCTTTACTAGCTCCTGGATTATTGACTCGGGAGCTACCGACCATATGACCCATTCATCAAAAAAATAGTCCCAGCCGATGGATCATTCACAACTGTGGCAGGCATAGGTGACGTCAAGATAAGCCCGTCGCTGTTGTTAAAAAATGTTCTTCACGTCCCTAGGCTAACCACAAATCTTGTTTCCATCCAAAAGCTCAGTAAAGATTTGCACTGTAAAGTGATTTTTTATCATAGTTATTGTGTATCAGGACAAGGATTCGAGGAGGACGATTGGACATGCTAGAGAACGGGATGGGCTCTACTATCTTGAAACACCAAGTCAATCCAACACTACCAAGGGCATAGCATCTCATTCTCCTGTCTCAGAGTCTTTTTCATCCAATAAAAAAAAAAAAGTCTGGCTTCATCATCGCAGACTTGGACATCCATCATTTAGGATTATTAAACTTTTGTTTCCTTCTTTATTTAAGGGTCTAGAGGTTGAACATTTTCATTGTGAAGTTTGTGAACTTGCTAAACACAAATCTGTATCTTTTCCAATCAGTAATAAAAGAAGTTTTATTCCTTTTGATCTTATTCACAGTGATATTTGGGGTCCTACTATTTCCAATGTAAATGGAGCTAAATGGTTTGTTTCATTCATTGATGATTGTACTCGAGTTACCTGGATCTTTTTGCTTAAACAGAAATCCAATGTCAGCACTATTCTTCCAAATTTTTGTTCTATGATAAAGACTCAATTTGGGGTCAATATCAAAAGATTTAGGTCGGATAATGCTAAGGACTATTTCAATCAAGTCATAACTCCATACTTTCAAAAAGCAGGAATAGTACATAAGTCCTCTTGTGTTAGCGCTCCACAACAAAATGGAACAACAGAACGGAAAAATGGTCATCTCCTCAATTCAACAAGATCCTTCTTATTTCAAAAAAATGTGCCTAAATTTTTTTGGGGAGAAGCGGTTCTTACAGCCGCCCAAATCATAAATCATTTGCCTTCTAGAGTCCTAGGATTTAAAAGTCCAATGGATGTCCTTTCCAAGTTCTATCCAAACCTACACACCACAAATAATCTTGTTCCTCGCATATTTGGGTGTGTGGCATTTGTTCATGTTCATAGTCAGAATCGGAGAAAATTAGATCCAATGGCATTAAAATGTGTGTTTGTGGGATATTCTTCAACTCAAAATGGGTATAAGTGCTATCATTCCCCATCAAAAAGGTTCTATGTCTCAACTGATGTGACCTTCCATGAACAAGAATCCTATTTCATTGTTCCTTATCTTCAGGGGGAGAATTCAGTAATGGAAGATAAGGATAAGGCAGATTTTTTGCTTCTTGATCTACCATCTTCACCACTTCCTGTGTCAAGACAGCCTAGTCCCATGGATGTTTCTACCGAGCCTACTGAAAATGTTCCTCCCACCGAGCCCACTGAAAATCCAAATCCTGAGCCTCCTATAAACCCACCTACAAATCCGGCCCTTGATAGTGTGAGATTTGGCAAAGGCAAAGTGTTCTCGAGAAGGAAGAAGGTTGTCCTTGAATCTATACAAGTCCAAAACTCCAACCTAAATCCTGAGAATGAGGTAACAATTTCTAATCCTTCTTTTCAAACTGAATCTGAGATAAACAATGATGACCAGGACCTCCTTATTGCTATCAGGAAAGGAGTTAGAGAATGCACAAACCGACCCCTATACCCTCTTGCACATTTCCTGTCCTTTAAACACTTTTCACCATCTCATAGAGCCTTCCTTGTCAGCTTAAACAACATTGTCATCCCTGCCAATTTATCTGAGGCTTTAACCAATGAAAAATGGAAGCAAGCCATAAATGTGGAGATGGAGGCATTGGAGAAGAACAAAATTTAGGAGTTAGTGAAGTTACCTGAAGGAAAGAAACCCGTAGGGTGTAAATGGGTTTACACGGTAAAATATAGAACATATGGATCAATAGAAAGATACAAGGCTAGGTTGGTGGCCAAAGGTTATACTCAAACCTATGGGATTGATTATCAAGAAACGTTTGCTCCGGTTGCAAAAATGAACACTGTTAGAGTTTTATTGTCACTAGCAGCTAATGGTGATTGGGATTTGCAGCAGTTTGATGTCAAGAATGCATTTTTGCATGGAGAACTGGAGGAGGAAATTTATATGGAAGTTCCACCGGGTTATAATAAAAGGTTGACTACTGGTACAGTATGTAGACTAAAAAAGTCTTTGTATGGACTTAAGCAATCACCGCGAGCATGGTTTGGGAGGTTTGCTAAAGTAATGACAGCTATGGGATATAGACAGAGTCAAGGAGATCACACTTTGTTCATTAAACACTCACCTTCAGGTAAAGTTACAGCCCTATTGGTGTATGTTGATGACATAATTGTGACTGGTGATGATGATAGGGAGAGACAACTTCTAAGTCAATGTTTAGCTAAGGAATTTGAGATCAAGACGTTAGGAAGATTGAAGTATTTCCTTGGGATTGAGGTGGCTCATTCTAAGCAAGGCATTTTCATCTCTCAACAGAAGTATGTTACAGATCTACTCAAAGAAACCGGCAAGACAGTATGCAAACCAGTGAGTACTCCAATAGAACTGAATCTCAAGCTTGGAGAGACAGAAGAAGATGCTATGGTGGATAGAGAGATGTATCAACGGTTGGTGGGAAGACTCATTTATCTTTCTCACACTCGACCAGATATAGTGTATGCGGTGAATGTGATCAGTCAGTTCATGTACAATCTAAAGGAAGTTCATCTGCAGGTGGTATACAGAGTTTTGCAATATCTCAAAGGAACACCAGGTAGAGGCATCCTTTTCAAGAGGAATGGAAGGTTAGTTCTTGAGGCACACACAGATACTGACTATGCTAGGTCAGTTGTTGACAGAAAATCAACTTCAGGTTATTGCACCTTCCTTGGTGGAAACCTGGTGACATGGAGGAGTAAGAAACAGAATGTGGTAGCACGGTCTAGGGATGAGGTAGAGTACCAAGCAATGGCTCAGGGTGTGTGTGAACTACTATGGTTGAAGATTGTTCTAGAGGATCTGAAGATTACGTGGGACGACCCTATAAAACTTTATTGTGATAACAAATCTGCAATCAGCATAGCTCACAACCCGGTGCAGCATGATCGAACGAAACATATCGAGATTGACAAACACTTTATCAAAGAAAAGTTGGATAGTGGACTGATTTGTACACTTTATGTATCTACACATGGCCAACTTGCTGATATACTCACCAAGGGGTTAAGTAGTTCAATGTTTGAGTGTTTTGTATCCAAGTTGGGAATGGTGAATACCTATTCACTAACTTGAAGGGGAGTGTGGAAGAATGTGTTTTACACGTGTATAGACTAAATTAGGAAAGCTTGAATATAATAGTTAGTTTCCCTAGAATTAAGTTGATTTGGTTAGTTTCCTTTTTTAGTGTGATATCCCACATATTATGGGATGTGATTGCCATTTCTATAGACTAGGGCTCCTATATATAAACCGGTTGTAATTGTCATGTAATATACAATTCCTTCAATTTTTCTTCTCAAATTACCACAAGTTATAATTAGATTTATTTGTTTCCTAGAATAAGAGGGACATTGGTTTTATTCACCGATTCCCTGTTTTGTATTTTTCCTTTTTTGATTGCTTGTTTTTCGAGAGAACAGTCCTTCCTCCCTTATTATTTAAGGCTGTAAAATTAGTCATAATCATCAATGAGAATTATAGAAATTCCTTTCTCAAAAACTCACAGTAATCAAATGCTAAATTTCTCATATGCTATATTTGGTTGGAAATTTGCCACAAAATATAGCATATGGGAAATTTGGCACAACAAATAGCATTGCATTGGAAGTGTTTTTTGCACTCAAATGTTAAATTTGCAATTGGAACATTAATTATAACATTGCATTGGAGATGCTCTAACTATTTTAACTTTCATTTACCTAAATTTTAGTGAGTACCCTTGAAGATGCCCTTAGTAGCAATATTACATTCCCATTGACTTGCAACGTAACAAATTTACAGAAGCAAGATATATAAAGTGGAAAAAATATATACTTACCTCATCAAGATCAAGAGTTCCTTCAGAAACAATACTCACACTAGAGACGGCAGAATCATGTATGTGATCGTGATGATGATTATGGCATTCTGCAATGAAATAAGTGGATCAGAGGATAAGTTGACAACCCAAACATGAATCAATTTAGTTTTTCTACCGTGGGTTTTTCCCCCCTCTAACGAGATTTAAAAACTAATCGATAGACATCTAGATCTCATTAGTAGAAGATTCATACGCACAAATGAATGTCCAAGTTGTTGATTTTGTATTTGTCAAGAGGAGAAGTCCCAAGGAATAAATTCAATTTTTCTTCCATCAATATATCCAAGATGACACATACTTCAGGCCATTGGATGAGGAAATTTATACAAAAATACACTCTACACAAATCTCGTCCTCCTTGTTAATATTTTGAAGCAGAACTACTAATAAGCCAAATAGATGGGCCAACTGGAAAGGAGAACACAAACACAGAAAATAATAAAGAGGAAGAAACAGAAAGAAAAGAACACCTTTTTCAGTTTCATGATGATGGGTTGTTGAAAAGGAACTATCTACCTGAACTTCAGAATCAACCCTGCCAATTCATGCATTTAACATGTTCATATCATTTCTACAATGAAGGAAACGGAAACAAAGTGCTATAGAAATTACAATATGCAGGATCAAGACACAAGACAGATTAGCCAACCTATCGAGATCATAACCTCCCACGCCCAAAACGAAGTCCATGTCAACAGATCCAAACTTAGCCAGCTTCATTTGTGCCATCCCATTGATTTTCTGGCATCAATAATTTTACAAGTTCACTGATTATGAAAATCTACGCAAAAAAGTTGAATAGATGCCAAAAGATCAAAACATGTCATATTGAGTCCACCTCTAGGTTCATCAACATCATATTTCTCGAGGTGTCCTGATAAACTTGGCATAACAAAAATTCATGAATGATAAGATTAGTACAATACAATTTAATCATAACTAAGTGCACAGTGCACTTAACTAATCTTTGGTTCAAAAGGACTAAATTAGAGTGTAGGAAAAGTGGCCCTACTTAAATGAATTATTTTATGAGCTCTGCATGATTATGCCCAGGTCATGTACTGATTGTTTAGCACAGTTTATAAGACCCTTGATGATAAAGAGAATAAAGTAGCTTAGAGCATCTCCAATCCAATGCTATAATTGATGTGCTAATTGTAAATTACATTTAAGTGTAAAAAATACTCTCCAATTCAATGTTATTTGTTGTGCTAAATTTCCCATGTGCTTTACTTTGTAACAAATTTCCCACCAAGTATAGCATATGAGAAATTTGGCATTTGATTGCTATGGGTTTAAATGTTTATTTTTTCATGTGATCATTACAACTTTTGAAGTTTCTAATTTTTCTTAAAATATAAGTTTATTTTTACAACTTTCACAGCTTAATAATTACGGGAAAAAGTAAATTTAACATTTCAAATAGCATTATGCATTAGAGCAAAAATGAAAATAATATACCATATTATACTTTTTTATGCTAAATATAAAATTAGTGTTAGCATTTGATTGGAGATGGTCTTACTGGGAGGCAATGACATAAAGCCTACAAAAGGTTCTAGGTGTTTAGTGCTAAAATAAGCAAGAAACCAAGAGTAAGTTCCCGGGAGGGACTACCCTTTCACTTTTGCACAGAACTTTCTTATTTTTTAACTTGAAGGCCACAAGATTACTAACCAAGAGTTACCTATTAAGTTTGTTCATCTTGTCCCAGAGCAACTTGAGATCATATGCCGTGTATTGACTCCATGGTCAACTGTTTTCTTAGATAGGTGAAACTAAGTTTCCCTTTCTCCCTTGTACTTGGTTTTTCTCCTTAACATCATTCCAAGTTCCTTACTTAGAAAAACGTTTCCCACATTGCTAGTTATAGTCGTATGAAAAGTTGAACTATTTTAGCACCCCCATCAAACCAAGTAAAGCAAAGTTCCCCAATCAATTTGATGTAGGAAAGTCATTTTGAATCATCAAAATCGTGTATCATCCTATATAAAAAAAGGGAGAGTTAGCTTGCGAATCTAGAAAGGATCACAAACCCAAGTTTCCCCTACCATCTTTATTATAGGTTCTCGTCTCATCTCACTATATGTCTATATCCCACCTCTATTAATGCTTTAACTAAACGCCTATAAGGAGCCAGTCATGTCTAAAACAGAGTCATACCTTGATTCTCTTGGTCAATGTCTCCAACTGATCCACGGGTACCAAATCTATCTGCCAAAACAGTTGATAGATTCATCTCTGTATAGCCTTCAATTTTGGAAATAATAGCCAAGATAGGTGAAGTTCAATGGAACAAAAACACAACTAGTAAGAATATGAAAATAGTATAACCTGTTAAATAAAAGTTCTACCTTGTTTAAAATAATACGGTCAGCGTAAGCAATTTGTTCCACTGCCTCATTAACCACAAATCTTGGTTTTAGTTCCTTCAGGTGTTGCATTGCGTGCTTGGAATCAACTAAAGTAACAACTCCATCCAGTTTCACATATCGCAAGACTAATTCATCAGTACAAAACGTTTCTATAACAGGAGCGGGCTTAGCAAGGCCTACAAAAAGAAAATTTCATCATCATAATCAAGCTCCAAAGTAAATTGATGAACAAGTTTGTAACTGAAAATGTAAAGCTAGCGTTATCCTATTGTTTACAAGTGTAAAAACCAAAACATTCCACAAAATCAATGGCAAACCCTGCCGAGACAAGAAAGGTAAATATAGATATATCAATTATCAGCTTCTTTTCCACCCTCATAGATAGGAAACCACAAGAAGTTCTGTGAATCGAAACTTCTAAGATACAAAACACAACAAAGAATAGAATATCCAACTAAAAATACAGAACTTGAAAGATCAAAACAGAGCATAACAGAAAACTGATAAGTAGAAACTGAAACTCAAGACTATGGGCCCGTTTAATTCACTTATTCGAGTTTTTAATTCGAGTTGAGATGTGACTTTATGTGAGTTTTTTACTGTAGCAAAAAAGTTAGATGTGATTGTTTCTGATAACTTTTTACTGTAATAAAACTCGAATCGGTGAAATGAATGGGGCCTATATAAGACCACCCAGGAACTTTCTTAAAATTTTTGTTGTTTCTATACAACTAAATAGACCAAAATATAGAAAATTCAAAAGCAGTAAGACTAACTGCAAAAATATACCTGTTGTTTCAATAACAATATGATCAAACTTGTCCCGCTTTTTCTTAACCAACTCCAACAGCATTTTAACTAGATCTCCCCGCACAGTACAGCACAGGCAACCATTGTTAACCATGACAATTTCTTCACTTGCAGAGGAATGACTAGCAACCAAGGACCCATCAATATCCACCTCGCCAAACTGCATAGGGAATGTAGTGCATTACTAAAATAAACAAGCAAAGATTAAAAAAAAAATGCACAGCTCAATAAGAATAAATAATTATATTCCGGCTTATCCGAGAACGCCTAAAAGGAACAGCTTTCATTCAATTTTATGAGATTGAAGCATTTAAATTTGATTTCAGAGTCATAGCCTTATTGAAAGGTTACGCTCATGAATGTTCATCCATTACTTCAAACAAGGAACTCCCTTTTGATTCCATTTATAATAACCATCAGCTCATCAAATTTTAAGCACAAAAAAATTTTGATGTAACTACAACAATAACTTGTTAATGCATTTAAAAAAAATGTTCTAGTACCTCATTTTCAATGACCGCAATCCTCTTTCCATGCTGAGAAGTTAGAATATGATTCAACAGAGTTGTCTGCATTACAAGAACAAAATCATCACATGATATTCTCAAATCCCAAAAAATAAATAAATAAATCAGCCATACCTAATATAAACAAAAACAAAACAAAACCCACTTCAAAAACACAGCAAGGGAGTTATAAAATTTAAAAAAAAAAAAAAAAATACCTTTCCAGAACCGAGGAAGCCGGTGATGATGGTGGCGGGGACACGGTCATCGAGAGAAATGTTGTTAGAGGAAGAGAGCATTCGTCTGAAATACGGGAGATGGGGATTCTGGGAATTAGTGGAAAAAGAGTGGAGGGTTCTGAGGAATTGAAATATCGTCGGATAATCGTGGAGAAGATGCCGGTGGAGATTTCTGGGTGAAGATGCTCTTGAGATTAGGAACCGCAGAGCCATAGTTTCAGTTTCGCCGACCAGAGTTTAATTAAAACGTTATGAACTTAATTCTAACAATTTTATTAGTTATTAAAAAATTTTAAATTCATTTTTTAAAAATTTATTTTAAATCATTAAACTCTTTATTTTAAATATTTACTAAAAAATTATAGCTTTTACTTATTTTTTTACTGACTAAAGTAAAATAGAAGTTTTGGCAAACGGAACATAAATCATGGACTAATCAGCTTAAAAAAGCTTAGGGACTCAATCGTCAATTTTGAAAAGTTATCGCCAAAAGTTCTATGTTCTAATGAACCGAGTTGACGAATACTTGATACCACATTACCACGTATTATTAGGACAAACTAACTCAAATAAATTGAGTTCATGCATACTCGATTAAATATGCATCATGTTTTTAACCACAAGAATAGACACAATCACAATTAAATAACAATCTTTTTTTAAATCTAAGAACTACATAAAAAAATGCAAAATACCAAAAAAAAAAAAACAAAAAAAAAAAAAAAAAAAAAAAAAAAAAAAAAAAAACTAGCCACTCTGCCAACAAATCTTTATCAAGATACCCTCGTGATTGACAGTTGAAAGGCCGGATCACAACCCATGGGGAACGGGTCACCACCCCTCCGCCTCTTTTGGTTGCGACCATGGGGTGTCGAACTAGGTCACAACATAATCACAACCCATGCCTCGCACAATATGCAATGGCCAGTGACGAAATTGCAACCTTTGTCTGCTCAAGGTTGCAAACCAACATGGGATGCCACCCAATCACAATTGTGACTGCGATTTAGGGCGTCCTATTGAGATCTGACTATTTTAAGATTGTGAGTCGCAAATAATCCTCTCCTTCCACGCCAGCGTAACAGAAAATTTCTATTCATTTTTTTATTTTATTTTTGTTTTACTTAGGTTTCTAATAAGCGTATGTGCACTTAACTAACAATGAGCTTGTTAATTTTTTTTATTGTATGAGACCTATTTGATAGACAAAAACAATTGCTCCATAAAATGAGAAAGGTTCCTCATTATAGTGTTTCTATATGCATAGACTAGTTTTCAATAGATAAATTTCTATCATAAATTCTATTAGATATAGAAATTTAATGATAAGATGTGATACGAATCAAATCTCATTAACATAATTTTTTAACTAATTACTTAATTTATTACAATTATCACATTAATATCTTATAATTAAAATAACTATTAAAACTACACTCATATATATATATATATATATGATATGTACACGCACGTGCGCGTGAATGTATGAGTGTGATGACCTAAAATGGACTACCTATAAGTAAGTCTCTGTTAGTTAGAGTACTATATTGCCCTCTAAAGGCCGTTTGTGCTTACCAAACCTTGTACACGCTTTTTAAAGTGCCTGAGACCTCACCTCCACCTATCATCACCATTAGCGCATTTAGATTGGGTTGATGCGCTTCTATCGGGGGTATGGCCCGATAAGGATCTTCAACGAATATTCATATCAACATTTAGAATGCCCCTCTAATAATACCACGAGAGTTTGTTAATGTTAATTGCCCCTTTCTCGAACTCTTTTTCAACAAAAAAAAGAAAAATAAAAACAAATAAATAAATAAATAAATATAGAGGTAAATAGCCATTTTCAAGGATTTAAAAAAAAATACAAAAATTTTGTAAAATTAATAAAATGGTATTTTTTTATTAATTAAATTGTCAATCACTAATTGACCAATAGTTAATCACTAATGATTAGCAATTAATCACTAGTTAACTAGCAATCAATCACTAAATTATTAACCGTCAATCCCTGATTAATTTAAATTTATCACTAATTAACTCAATAATTTTTTATTATTAATCAATATTAGTTTATAATTAACTGAAATCAATTAATAATTAATCAATTTCAATCAACAATTATATATTTATTAATAAGAAACTGTTAGTAAATTATAATAATAAATAAATTAGTCACTGATTAATTGTCCGTCAATCATTAATTTACTATTGAAAAAAGGTCATTTTACCTATATAAAAAAAATCCGGCCATTTAATGAAAAAAGTAGTCAAAAAACAGCCATTTACGTAATCACAAATAAATTGTTCCAACTAATGTGACTAATCAAAACGAGCTATTATTCGTTCAATTATTCATTTTATTTGAAATGGGAAGAGGATGTTAATACAGAACAAAAGTGCATGAAGAAGTCACCACACCACAAAAAAAAAAAAAAAAAAAAATAATAATAAAATAAAATAATAATTTTAAAATTTTTTTTTTTAAAAAAAAGAACTTTTCTTAAATCCATTGATATTTGATTGAGGATCTACTAACCTAAAGATTCACAGGAAAATACCTATCCCCAGAATTGAAATAAGAAGAGAACTCTTAAACTAATTCATAAAAATCATACCATTCGAAATTATGGACTAACTTATTTATAGGCAAAATTGTCCCAGATAAGAACAGGAAACTACAAACAAAAATCAGAAATTAAAAAATTGCAAAAATTAAAATCAAAGGAAAATAAAATTAGAAAACTTCTTGATTCAACAATTAAGCTATAAAATCAAATAATGTTTTTTCTTGAAAACATCCCTAATTGTGAAATTGCTAATTCAAATAATTCAAAGCCTCTAAAAGTAGAATTTGAATTTTCTTCCGTAGCAGTTCTCTCAAATTTAAGAATGTGACTTCCCAATTTTTCACATGGTTTATGTCCCAATATGGGCTGCATCAATTGTTCATTGTGCAGAATCAGAAGCACATGATCATTCATGATTAATCGAGGGTGGTGTATTTCCTCTGACCAAATTTAGTTCGCTGTCGACGTTAAAGACCCAAGTGTACCAAATTGGGCGCTGCAGAATTGCATTCGGGAAAAATATGACAGACACCAGCCCCGGATAAGCAAAGGCAATCGGACTTGACAGCCTAATACTGTCATTCCTGTGAAACATTATTGTTAGCTAATTGAGAAAAATTGGAAAGAGAGAACTCATTAGGAAGAGTCAAAAGTGGTTCATTGCTACTGAGCTTTCGAGCAGCCAAACCCAAGGCATATCCTAAGGCTCGTGCAACATTAACAGGTACCGCATTTCCGACCTGACGATGCCTGCACAAAGAACAACAGACAACCCCACAAATGAGTTTAAGCGTTGATTCCATGTTATTTAAGGAGAGGATACAGCATTAAAATATTGTCTATGCTCATTTGACTGCATACAGAGTTCTGCAACAATTTGATTTTCCGGAGTACTGAGTAAGAAAGTTTTGGGAAATAAATTATGCATTTCTATAAACTTTTTCATGTTTTTTCAACGAGTGGTATCAAAGCCAATTAATGGGTATGCTATATATGATTTATCATGATTCTTTTCTCAGATTCTTCGTCTAGTATGCATGATTCTATATTTAGTTGAGATGGCGCTCTAGGTTTCTATATGATAATATGCCAGAGATGTGTAACAATGATAAGCCACCCATCCGTTTTACATATGCTCGACGGCGTATCCAAGGGAAGGATCCAGCAAGTGCAGGGGAACAGCATGGAATTGAGTGCAGTGGAATGGATTCTCAGAAGAAGGAGCTGAGCTAGAATCTCAGAAGGAAGAAGGAGCTGAGTTGGAAATTGAGCGGGAAGGGGGTCTGTGTCGAGATCCTGAAGAATAGGCGTTGGGTAGTTCAGGGAAATAAAAAAGGGAGGGGCGAGAGAGAGGGACTTTTTGGATTGTTGAGTGAATTCTGTAAGAGAGACTTGGAGTGCAAGGGGTCACTCAAACACCCCCATATCGGCCGTTGTGTATCCATTTTTGCTGCCATTAATTCCAATATTGAGTTTTCTTTCCCTTCCAATGTGTGATTTGTGTGGAATCTAGTCTCGATCTTATCATAGGGTATTAGAGCAATTGTTCCGGGAAATGACAAAGCGAACCGACGATCGTGACAAGGACCGGGGTGAAGGGGTGAGGGAAGATTTCTAGAGGAATTTGAGCATGTACGAGAGGATTTGTAGAAAATTTCAAGGCTTGAGCAGGGAATGGAATTTTTGCTCACAAGATTCGATGAATTGATGAAGCAACGGACGACGGTGGAGCAGGAGCCAGCGGATCAGTCAAAACTGATGTACAAAGGCAGGAGGGATGGTGGAACACAAACGAAGTTTCGCACGCGCCGGTTGGAGATGCCGACGTTCGACGGTGAGAATCCCAATGGGTGGATTTACCGAAGCTGAGAGGTATTTTGCCTTAAACAGTCGACTGAAAATGAAAAGTTGGAGGTGTCGGTGGTGAGTTTTGAGGGAGAGGCATTGGCCTAGTTCCAATGGGAGGACCGTCGGCGCGCAGATGAGGGACTGGTCAAATCTTAAGATGTTGCTCGAGCGATTCCGACTGACGCAAGGGGAGTTTCTACGAGAAATTTTTGTCGTTGCGACAAGACGATTTGTGAGTTCTGTAAACAATTTGAGATTCTAGCGGCTCCGTTAACGAAGATTTCAGAACAGGTGCTGGAGAGTACCTTTGTGAACGAACTGCGGCCTGAGATCTAAGTAGAAATCAGGATGATGAGGCCTGTGGGGTTGGGCCAAATCATAGAGCTCGCCCAATGGGTGGAAGACCGTAACCTACAAGTTCGCAGCCCAAGGGCCCAATACGTGCGTGGCGGGTTGGGGGGTAGAAATATAGCCAACAGTTCACATGGGCCAACTGGTGGACCAGGTTCATTTGGGCTGGGGTTGGGAGCTTCGAATACATCGATGGGTAGGTCAAACACTCTCGCAGAGAAGGAAACAAGGGCAAGGGGAGCAATAGCACAGTACAGGCGACTGACCGACGCTGAGATTCAAGTGAAACAGGAAAAAGGGTTGTGCAACTAGTGTGATGGAAAGTACTCCGCGGGCCACCGTTGCCTAAACCGGGAATTATAGGTGTTGATTGTTCGAGAGGAGGAACGGGAGGAATGCTTGGAGGAAAGCGAGAACACGGCTGCGAATGAAGAGGTGGTGAAGCTTTCCCTCAATTCAATGGTGGGTCTCACAACACCGAAGACCATGAAGCTCCAAGGACAAGTTGGAGGGTGTGAGGTAATTGTTTTGATAAATAGTGAGGCGACCCACAATTTCATTTCATACGACCTGGTTAAGAGATTAGGGTTGTCAGAGGATCGGACCGGGGGGTATAATGTGGTCATGGGAACAGGTTTGTCGGTCAAGGGGGAGGGAATATGTCGAGGAGTGCTTGTTTCGATGTAGGGAATTGAGGTCATAGAAGATTTTTTACCCTTAGAACTAGGGAGCTCAGATTTGATCTTGAGAATCCAATGGTTAGAGACTCTAGGCGTGATGACAGTGAATTGGAAGACTTTACTTATGAAATTCAGTTTGGATGGTCGGTCGGTTGTGTTGAGGGGGGACCCTAGTCTGAACAAGGTTTCGGTCACTCTCAAAGCACTCATGAGAGCTCTCAAGCATGAGGGACAAGAACTTTGGGTAGAACTGAATAACGTGGGAATGAGCTCGCAAGAGGAAGGGCACGGGGTGCCGGAAGAGCTGCAGAGGGTGTTAACAGAGACATGCAGCAATCTTCGAAATGCCGCCTGGTCTGCCGCCAGAGAGAACAAAAGACCATGCGATAGTGCTAAAGGCTGAAACTTCTCCGATCCGTAAGGCCTTACCGTTATCCCCAGGTACAGAAAGCCGAGATTGAGAAATTGGTGGGGAAAATGTTGGCAACCAGCATAATTCAGGATAGTATTAGTCCTTATTCTAGCCCGATTTTGTTGGTTAAAAAGATAGGAGCTGGCGGTTCTATGTGAACTATCGCACATTGAATAAAGAAACAGTGCCGGACCGGTTTCCGATTCCGGTAATTGATGAACTACTTGATGAGCTCCATGGTGCTACGATATTCTCCAAGATCGACCTCAAGTCTGGTTATCATCAAATACGCATAAGGCCGGAGGATGTTCCGAAGACACGATTCGAACCCACGATAGGCATTACAAGTTCCTCGTTATGCCTTTCAGACTTACTAACGCACCGGCCACTTTCCAGTCATTGATGACGTGTTGCAAGCCTTCCTTTGCAAATTTGTTCTGGTTTTTTTTGATGACATACTCGTTTACAGCCAATCGGGGGAGGAGCATGCGCACCACTTAGACCAAGTGTTGGCAAAGTTGCAGCAACATCAACTTTTTGCTAATGCCAAGAAATGTTGTTTTGGGCAACGTTCACTTGAATATCTCAGCCACATTGTGTCTGGCGAAGGGGTTGAAGCTGACCCAGCAAAGATTGCAGCCATGTTAAGTTGGCCATGACCAGTGAGCTTACGGGAGTTGCGGGGTTTTCTGGGGTTGACTGGTTATTACCGGATATTTGTGGCAGGGTATAGCCGAATTGCGAAGCCGCTGACTGACTTGTTACGGAAGGGCAGTTTTGGGTGGAATGAGGACGCTGAGCAGGCCTTTGTTGACTTGCAGCAAGCAATGACCGGATTTTTCTAAACCCTTTGCGCTGGAGGCGAACGCTTCCGGTTTTGGCGTGGGCGCGATTTTAATGCAAGAACACCACCCGATTACCTACTACAGCCAGATGTTGTCGACACAAGCGCAAAGCAACTCGGTGTACAAACGGGAGCTCATGTCCATCGTGTTGGCAGTATAGAAGCGGTGCCCATACTTGCTGGGGCGCCATTTTTTGATCCAAACTGACCAGCGGAGTCTCAAGTATTTGCTGGAGCAACGCTTAGTAAATCCCAAGTACCAAAAGTGGTTGACTAAGCTAATGGGATATGATTTTGAGATCCAGTACCGCCCAAGGTCAAATAATCGTGCGGCCAATGCATTGTCTCTACTGTCCTCTAGTCCGGTTCTGCAGGCTTTGGCCACCTCCTCCATTGTCAGTACGATGAAATCCACCAACATGTGTTGCAAGACAACAAGCTAGCTAAAATTTGGTTAGATTTACATCGTGATGCCGCAGCTCACCCGGGATTCTCTTTGGGCAAAGGAAGGTTGCTGCATCGGGGCCGAATGGTGGTGGCTCGTAACTTTCTTGTGGTGCCTCGGCTCTTACATGCTTACCATAATGGGGTGGTTGGAGGACATTCTAGTGCCTTGAGAATGTACCGCCGCCTAGTCCCGATTGGTTTTGGGTGGGCATGAAACGGGACATGGCTGTACACGTCGCGGAGTGTGAAGTGTGTCAACGTTGTAAGTCTTCTACACTTGCCCCTAGTGGACTGTTACAACCCCTGCCCATCCCCGAGCAAGTATGGGATGATGTGTCCATGGATTTTATTAAGGGATTGCCACGGTCGGACAGGTTTGATACTATATTTGTTGTGGTGGACCACCTCAGCAAATACGGCCACTTTGTTGCACTTAAACACCCGTTCACGACAGAAACAGTGGCTAAGCATTTCATTCGGGAGGTGGTCCATTTGCACGGGGTTCCGCGCACTATCGTTTGAATAGGGATCACGTTTTCCTTAGCCATTTTTGGTCAGAGCTACATTCACAAATGGGCACCACCTTGTCGCGTAGTAAGGCATACCATCCCCAGTCCGACAGTCAGACCGAAGTAGTCAACCGCTGCATTGAAACTTATCTGCGTTGCTTTGTCTATGACATGCAACGGCAGTGGCAGAAGTGGTTAGCCTGGTCAGAGTATTGGTACAATACATCTTTTCACTCAACCACACGCACTACACCGTTTCAGGCGGTTTATGGTTGCCCTCCGCCTCCTCTGCTTTGTTATGGGGTGGGCTCTTCTGCCGTGGATTCGGTGGAACGCCAACTCATGGACCGTGACGCTATGTTAGATTTGCTCAAGTGTCACCTTCTTCACGCATAGCAGCAAATGAAAGCAGTGGCGGATGGGAAACAACATGGCGTACACTTCTCAATGGGGGACTCCGTGTATCTTAAGCTTCGGCCGCATCGGCAGGTTTTCTTAGCTCAACGTCAGAATGAGAAGTTGAGTCCCCGTTTTTATGGACCCTTTATCGTATTGACGCACATCGAGCTTGTAGCTTATCGCCTGGAACTACCGCCTACTTCTGCCATACATCCTGTGTTCCATGTTTCCCAATTGCGCCGAGTGGTTGGAAAAGAGCATATTGTATCCCCCATTCCACCCCAACTCACGGATACTTTGGAGTTGCTGGCGGAGCCTGTAGCTTTGCTGGGGGTGCGACAACGGGTGCACGGTGGGCAGTCGGTTCCCGAGGTCTTGATTCGTTGGGCTCATTTGCCAAACCATGAGGCTACTTGGGAATCTTATGAGACCATTGCTAAGCAGTTTCCATCTTTTCACCTTGAGGACAAGGTGAGTCTTTGGTGGGGGTAATGATAAGCCACCCATCCGTTTTACGTATGCTCAATGGCATATCCAAGGGAAGGATCCAGCAAGTGCAGGGGAACAACATGGAATTGAGTGCAATGAAATGGATTCTTAGAAGAAGGAAGAAGGAGCTAAGCTGGAATCTCAGAAGAAGGAAGAAGGAGCTAAGCTAGAAATTGAGCGGGAAGGGGGTATGACTAGTTAGTTAGTTAGACTTCGAGGTATGTGTCGAGATTCAAGAATAGGCGTTGGGTAGTTCAGGGGAAATAAAAGGGAGGGGCAAGAGAGGACTTTTTGGATTGTTGAGTGAATTCTGTAAGAGAGACTTGGAGTGCAAGGGGTCACTCGAACACACCCATATCGGCCGTTGTGTATCCATTTTTGTTGCCATTAAGTTTTCTTTCCCTTCCAACGTGTGATTTGTGTGGAATCTGGTCTCAATCTTATCAATTTATGGCAGAAATGTTGGATCATTGTGTTATGGATCCTCAAAGTCAAAGACATTGGAGAATACGGACAACTCCATCTCGTGCAAAACTTCATGCAACCCTCTATTCATTTCAGCTTTACTTTCCACTCTTCTGTTGTTTCACCACCCTTTTTTTTCCCTACGTTTCTATGTGTGTGTATTTCCCTTTTTTTTTCCCTCTATTCATGTACGTCTATGTATGTTTGTAGTGAAACAGCATTCTATATGTACCGCATCTCGGATAACAGAGGCACATAGAAACGTACCTCGCTTTAAGAGTCCCACAGAATCTATAATAATCAGGAAAGCCTTGCAGCCTTGCATATTCTCGTAACGTTAGGATTCGATCCTGCTCAGGATGTAGTGCTGCCTACAGACATTTCAAAAGTTCGTCATAACATCCAGAAAAAGTGATTCCATAAGAAAATAAACAAGAGGGCAGAGCCAAACCTGATTATGACAACATGGTATAGTCAATACTGTCGGAACTGTCTCATCCCACCATAACCTTGAAAATGGTCTAAACATACGTCTAGGAGTCAGATATATAAAGAATGAGAAATTATGAACTGTTGAGAAAGGGAAAAAAAAAAAAAAAAAAAAAAAAAAAAAAAAAAAAGGAGGAAGATAGCTAACCTTTTAGATTTGCCTTTTTCAAAAGTGAAAGTGTAATCAGGTACCTGATAGCAAAGGAAGAATAATTTTTCAACCCAATAGAGCATATGACATGAAAGCAGAATATATATGGTTCTCGACATGATGTTTTAGCTCCTTTCATTCTTATCCAGGAACTTATTCTTCCCCCATCTGAGAAACAACTTCAATGTTTTTTTTTTTTTTTGTAACAAAAAAAATCACATCTGGCCTTTCAGCACACTTTGTTGTATGCTACATGTAACATTCAGCACGATAAAATTCACCAATCTCGTCTCCTCTTTTTTGGGGAAATAAAAATATGGAGAACTTCATTGAAACATGGAAAGTAAACGACACAGATATAAAAGGAAAAGTAGTAAGGTATCAATAAATACATAAAGTAATATTGCTAAGAAACGTCAAGCAACACTGTACAGTCAACCTGGTAAAAATTGAAGGGCTTGTTTGGTAAGTATGTTTGAACCATGATTTGGGTTTTTTTATCTCACAAAGAATTTGAATTCAAAAGTTTCTTCTTTCACAAAGTTCGCTAATGAATCAATATCACTGACTTGACTATATGCTCCAAACGGGCCACAAAAAACAGATGATATATAAACAAAAACGTGAAATATAAAATTTCCTGATGAGGTTATCTTACTTTCGCAAAGGAATTGATAAGATCACAATCCTAATCCGGAATTCCAGAAACAAATACACCAATATATTGTCACAAGCACCACTCAATCAACAAATGTTTATCTTTACTCCTAATGGAGAATCAGGCCAAATCGGGAATGGACAATGGCAAGAAAGGTATGGGGGTTTCGAGAGACCCCTTGCATAGAAATAAATCCTCTGCTATATTAGACAAATGAAAACCTCTGAAGTTTCTAGCTAGGCTTATTTATACTAATTAATTGCAAAATAACATAAAACATTTCCTAACAAACGGCCTAAAATAGCTTATCCTTCAATGCTTTGTTAACAAACTCTTAACAATCAATCCAATCTTCCTCAACCCTTTCAAGGATATTTTTGTCAAAACCTCCCAAGTTCTAAGTTACTAAATAGAACTAACAACCTCTAGCCAATGAATGAAAGATGGGAGGCTTATCAATCCCCCCAAAGACGCACCTTGTCCTCAAGGTGGAAAAGAGGAAACCAAGATCAATCACCTCACAAAGGACTTAAGTTGCCTCATGATCCGAAGCTTCTCCCTTGAGCCCAATGTTGTTATCATCTCGGAACATGAGATATAATAAGAACTTAAAGAATACGACTTGCTTTCAAGTGAGCCTAACACTTTGGAGAGAATCTCCAAAAGAACATCCACAGGGCTTATTCATCATGCATTTTTACGATTGATGCTCCAATTCCTAGGAGAATTGAACATCTTAATTGTTGTTTCTTTTAATAAAAACAAAATGAGCATAAGGAGAATGGAAGAAGTTTAACTAAGGTTATAGAATGGAAGAAGTTTAACAATTATTCTATATCCAAAGACATGATAAGACAAAAAGCATCAAACACCCTTCTCATACTAAAAACACCCAAACTTTCCCTTTGGAGAGAAAGTGTTATCATCAAGCACCCTCTTTAGAGGAAAAAAGTTCTAACAAAAGTTTCTATTTCCTTAGAAAAGAAAAGAAACAACACTTACCAATGGCTTTCCGGATGGCAATAGTATATGTACATTTGGATCAACCACGAAACCACATTATCTCCTCCTACAATAGTGGAGGTTCCTAAAATTAGCTCCACGGAAATCATTACAAATTAGGAGCAATGGAACGGTAAAAAGTGTTATACCAATACTCGGACCAAGCCAACCATTGGTGCCATTTTTCTGGCTTGTCCGATGTGAAGCAACTAGATAAGTTTCAACGCACCGGTTCACCATTCCGCTTGCCCATCCGTGCGGGGATGATTCACAAAACCACGGGCAAGGGTCGATCATATGTGCTTATGAAGTTTCCAAAAATGACTAAGGAAGATACGATCACCATCTCTAAACTATAGTTCGAGGAACTCCATGTAAACGAACCACCTTAAGAATGAACGCCTTGGCTACCATTTCAATTGTGAAAGGGTGTCAACTAAAAAGTAATGAAGTTTGTTACTTAGTACTTTTGTCCACTACCACTAGGATCGAATCAAAACCTTTCGAACGAGGTAATCCTTCAATGAAATCCATAGAAATATCTTCCCATACCTTGAAATTGGCAATGGTTGTAACAAACCACTCGGGGCTAAGTGTGAAGCCTTGCAACGTTGACATACATCACACGCTGGTCACACATAGGAAATTATATCCTTCTTCATTCCTCTCCAAAACCAATCCGCCGCCAAGCGGCGATATGTCTTAAGGACCCCCGAGTGACCACCCATAACTCCATCATGATAAGCGTGAAGCAACTTAGGTATGTAAGGCGAATTCCTAGGCACCACCATCCGGCCACCAAACAACAACCGCCCCTGCTCTAGAGAATAACCAGGGTGGATCCCTTGTTGTGACTGGAGATCCATGACAATGCTCCTTAGAGACTCCTCTTGTAACACTTGTTGTTGTAAAACTTGTGTGTCCACAATAGAGGATACAAGTAAGGCACTCAATAATCAAAGCATGAACCACTCGAAAAATCAACATAGCCAACGCCCGGTTTTCCAATCCGGGTTTGTAATGAATTCAAATCATATCCCAACAATTTCGTGAGCCATCGGTGCTCCACACTCACTAGTCATTGCTCCAATAAAAATTTCAAGCTCCGTTGATCGGTGCGAATCACAAAATGGCGCCTAACAAAACGGTCGCCACATGCATCGGGCGAGCACGATAGCCATCAACTCTCTTTCATACGGACTTCCCTTGAGCTCGCAATGAGCACTTCCCTTGACAAAAAATATGATGGGTGGATGGTAGGTCGGAGATGGCATCAAAGAACAAGCATCCTTTTCCGAGCACAAATGGTTTTGTAAAATCCGGAAGAGCTTGTTTGCACAACGGAGGACATAGTTTCTTCAAAGTATAAAACGATAGTTCAAGATAGTTCAACCATTTGGAACCCATCCTTCCGTAATAATTTTGTCAAAGGCCTGCGGAGGGCAATTAACCCGCCACAATTTGGATAATTGAGGTAGATTCAATCCCAAAAATCCCTTAAATAAAGAATGAGGGGGCCAATTCAACATAGCCTCAATCTTTGCTTGATCACCTCACTCGGATAAAGTTATTTCGATGTGCCCCAAATATTCTAGTGATTCATTTGGCCAAAGCTCACTTCTTAGCATTAGCAAAAAAAGTTATCTTGTTGTAAGTTTAGAACTTGGTCCAAGTGATGTACATGTTCCTCCATTGTCTCGCTATATATAAGAATATCATCTTAAAAAAGACTAGGACGAACTTACGAAGGAATGCTCGCAACACTTCATTCATAAGAGATTGAAAGGTGGCGGGAGCATTGGTGAGTCTTGCTTGATAATTCATCACCAAAAATTCATAGTGTCCGCCGTGGTGTACGGAAACCTCTTAGGCACATCCTCCGGTCTAACTCGAATTTGATGATATCCATTAATTAAGGTCAATTTTGGAAAAATTGCCGCTCCATGTAAAACGAGAAGTTCATCAATGATCGGAATGGGAAAACGGTCAGGCACCGTTGCTTTATTCAATGCCCTATAATCCACACAAAACCTCCAACTTCCATCTTTTTTTTTAACCAACAGCACGGGGCTCGAATATGGACTTACACTAGGCCTAATAATTCCTGCAGCCAACATTTCTCCAACCAATTTTTCAATTTCCTCTTTCTGCACTTGCGGATATCTATAGGGACGAACATTAATCGGAGAAGTCCCTGTTTTAAGGACTATTGCGTGGTCCTTAGGACGTTCCGGTGGTAACTGTGCAGGCATGTCAAACACCGATGCCCGGCGCTGTAACACCTCCGCTAATGCCTCGGGAACCTCTCCATAACCCTCCATAGAACCTAACTCAACGTTATTCCATTCCAACCACTGATGCACTTTGTCCCTCTTGGTTTAAAAGCCCATTGTAATGCTTTCAAGGACACAAAACCCTGTTCTGATCCGGCTCCCCTTCAATGTTACCCTGTTTGTTCCCTAATGAGCAAACTTCATGGTAAGATTTTTCCAATTCCGGTCATTACTCCAAGGGTCTCCAACCAAAATTCCCAAAATTAAAAAAACTTGGACTACCTAGTTCCAAGGGAAGAAAATCCTCCACTATCTCAATTTCATAGTGAAACCACAACTCCTCTACACACCCCTTCCATTTAACAGACAACCCCGCTCCCATTATTACCCCATAATCTCACAAGGCGATCAACCGGTAATCCTATCTTTCTTACTAATCTATCAAAAATGAAGTTATGAGTGGCTCCACTATCTATCAAAACAATTACCTCATCTTGCCACCCTTTGAGTTTCAAAAAATCCGAAACATTTTAACCTCTTCCTCCGGTCCCTCAAATTTTTACCCTTTTGAACTGGTTTAATCTGACAAAAATTTAGCGGTTTTTTTATTATTATTTGTTACAACAGAGTCCTTTCTCCCGTGCAAAATGAGTAAAAGTTAGCTAGGATAAAATATAAAACCGGAGGAGTTGAACTTGAATTTCCGATCAAACAATTATGACATGAAATGATGAAACAAAAATTGGGACCGATGGGTTAAAGCAATAAACCTTGTAGACACATTTTAATATTTTATGTAATATAGCCTTCAATAAATTGGGAGATTTCCATTAGATAGCCCTTTTAGGTTTTCTTTAGTAAATGGCAGTCTTATAAAATTAGAAAATTTTGATTTTTTTTACCCTTTAGTTTAATAATGATTAACTTGGTGGTTTATTACTGATTTTTAACCATGATTTATCACTAATTAACTACTTCTAAAACAGTCATTTTTCTATAAATAAAAAGTTTGGCTATTTGGCTAAAATTAAAATAGATCGGCGATTTATTAAAAACGTGTCCAAAAACAATTGTTTACCTAACTTTCTCAATTCATAATATGATAAAATAGTTTAGCTAGGTACACCAATATATTGTCACAAGCACCACTCAATCAACAAATGTTTATCGATTGCTAATGGAGAATCAAATCGGGGAATGGACAATTACAGAGACCGGTATGGGGGTTTTCGAGAGACCCCTTGCACTCCCGAATTACTCCTCTCAGTTCTTAGACAAATCGTAAGATACCTCTAATCACTCTAGCTAGGCTTATTTATACTAATTAATTGCCTAGTAACTAAATCCTCCTAACAAACGGCCTAACCGCCTAGCTTATCCTTCAAGCTTTGCCAGCTCAGCACCGTAACAATCAATCCAATCTTCCTCGCGCAACCTCTTTCTCCTGCTGGACAACAGTTTCCCTGTCAACCTCCCCTCTCGTCTCAACACCTCTGTTTCCCTTCCGAAACCTTCTCCGTACATACGTAAATCGTACCGGAGGCTTATCAGGAATCACCCAAGAAAAAGTAGCAATGCCTATCAACTAAGACCCCAAATTCAAGGCTGCTTAAGAACGCAAATCCTAATTGTTAACCTCATCTTTACTCCTATAGAAAAGGCCAAATCAAATGGGAGATATGGCAAGAAAGGGCTCTTTCTTTTCCAGCACAGTATAGAAACAAATCTTGCTATATGTTGCGACCAAATGAAAACTTGGAAGTTTATGGGGGAAGCTGACTTCCAGAAGATCTGGTGAAGTCTCAAAATTACATAAATACATTTGTTGATCAAAACAGCAAAATACAAAAGATAACATGCCTGAAGTTAACAAACTCTTTTTTCCTCGAATCCTTCCCTTAACTCAAACCCTTCAAGGATATTTGACAAAGATTCATGCAAGTTCTAAGTTACTAAATAGAACTAACAACTCTAGCCAAGTGAATGAAAGACTGATGGGAAACAATTATAGACGAAATTTCAGTAGGACGGAACCAAGACAGACGAAGTCACAAAGGACAAATTAACCGTCCCATGATTTCTCTAAACCTAACCTTGAGCCCAATGTTGTTATCATCTCGGAACATGAGATATAATAAGAACTTAATCAGAATACGACTTGCTTTCAATGAGCCTAACACTGGAGAGAATCTCCAAAAGAACATCCACAACCGCTTATTCATCATGCATTTTTTTGCTTGATGCTCCAATTACTAGGAGAATTGAACATCTTAATTGTTGTTTCTTTTAATAAAAACAAAATGAGCATAAGGAGAATGGAAGAAGTTTAACCTGTTATAGAATGGAAGAAGTTTAACCGTTATTCTATATCCAAAGACATGATAAGACAAAGACTATCAAACACCCTTCTCATACTACAAAAATTTTCAAACTTTCCCTTTGGAGAGAAAGTGTTATCATCAAGCACCCTCTTTAGAGGAAAAAGTTCTAACAAAAGTTTCTATTTCCTTAGAAAAAGAAAAGAAATAACACTTACCAATGGCTTTCCAGATGGCAATAGTATATGTACATTTGGATCTCGCCGAGCCACATTATCTCCTCCTACAATAACACCCGGCAGGTTCCTAAAATTCGCTCCCTGGAAATCATTACAAATTAGGAGCAATGGAACGGTAAAAACTTTTAGAAATGATAGAGGGGGTACATCAGTTCAAGTATATATTATCCAATTTATAAAGTCCGTAATTTTCCAACCTTTCTTTTTGGAATTTTACAAACTCGTAAGTAATCATCTTCACAAAATGGGGAGGGTCGATGATCATATAGAGAATATTTTGTTTCTCTAGTGTCATTTAATGCAGAGCCAGCCATCTCTATAGAAAAAAGAGCAAGAAATGAAAATGGAAGTCATGTTAAGATATGCATGTATGTAGAATGAATGCGCACAAGATGTAACAACTAGAAGTGTCATTTTGTTTGTTGACGAGTCACTTTTGTGCCATTAACATATGAGAAGCACTCTTAACATACCAAGAATACATAAAATTTCAGATGCTTTCAGAAAATCATAATGTAAACCTGAAAAGGTGCATGGCCCGGTCCCAAACCTCCAGGTTTGTCAGACTGGACCGTTTTGACAGTTTGGAAAGAATATAGACTGGACCAGACTGTTCTATGTAAGGAGACGGGTCCAGACTAGACCCTTCTATGAAAGTATGGGAACTGCAGTTCTGCATATTTTTTTGTTTTTGCTTGAAATTGACAAAAGGCACAAAAGACAAGCAAGCTAAACCACTAAACAAAAAATAAGAATAAGAGAACATAGGGAACGCAGCTGACTGGTCTAGACATGAATCATGATAGCGCATTCCCTCTTTAACTGTCCTATTGAGTAGATAAAACCCCAATACATTTGTTCTCTCCCTATGAATACAGTACCCTCCATCTTATGAAAAAGAAAAATCAAGGATAGCACACTCTTTTCCAATAGAGGAAAAAAAATAATTGCAACTCCATAATCAACAAGTTTGTCATAGTATCTTAACCGTAAACATAGCCAACATAGAAAGTACATCAGTATTATGTGGTCTCAGAAAATTGACAATACCCAATTTTGTTGACCTTATGTATCTTTGGAATTCTGTTTCCGGAGGCTTTGAATATGAAATTTCCTCACGAGTTTCATCATGTGTGACCTACGACAACAAACTTGGTTAGAATAGAAAGAGAGCAATAGAGCACTTCCTCAAGCAATGAATATGATGAAAATACAGGTGGTAGGTCAGAGATGGCATCTTGGAGAACAAGAGCCTTTTCCAGCTCACGAGGTTGGTCTTCGTCATAAGCGACAGTATTTCGCTGCACATGAAGATCAGAGTTAACTGCAAAAGTATAACACTGATAGTTCAAGATAGTTCAAATATTCACCAAACCTAAAAGACAGTACCTCAAACTCAGGAGGAGGCCAATATCTAACAATTACATCGTGGGTTGGAAGTGGAAATTGAGGTAGATTCTGCTGGAAAAAAAAGACATAAAAGAGTGAGGGGCAGAATAGAGAGAATCAACAACCTGTTGGTCACCTCACTAGGATAAAGTTATTTACAGAAGTTATGCAATATTCTTGTTGACTTCATTTAACCCGACTCTTGTTGGTCACCTCACTGGGATAAAGTTATTTACAGAAGTTTATGCAATATTCTTGTTGAGTTCAATTCACCCGACTTTCAAGAGTAATCTTCATGTTATTAGATCATGCATAAAATCAGCATTTTCCTTGGTGAACAAGCATCTTAAACAAAAACTATAATTAAATAAAAAGAGTTCACCTCATGAGGAAGAGCGCCCCACAAGAAAACACGCAATCGAAACTGGGGAAGACCATAACAGCCAGCAGCAATTATTCCGAGCCTTGCTTGATAATTCATGTGTACCAAACGACTCAAGGCATATCTTCCCAGAGAACCCTTGTCAAGTCTCATTATGTCAACTACGTTTTCCATTAATACATACTTTGGTTTTAAGAAGTTTACAATGTCCATGAAAACAACTATTTGACGATTTCTATCATCATCCAAGGGGGAACTGACATTTCTGAAACGATTATAGCCACTAATCCCTTGGCAAGGAGGACCACCACAAATAACATCAACATCTGCCTGAAATATTTATTTGTTAGGATTAGCATGGAGGAACAGACAGGTATACGTTAATGGTACAAATCCCGGCTCATACAATCAGTAACCAACTTACAGGAAGTGGCAAGATCTTCCTTTTCATACCATCTCTCACGAATTCCTCTATCTTTTCTCGGCAATTACTAAGAAAATACACATGAATCAATACTGATGCACTTAGTCAAACACAAATGTTTAATCGCAGCAGCCGGTGTTGGTGATACCTTAAACCTTCAACTGGCTCCCACGAATCTTCACTAGTACCATAACCCTTCCAATGCACCTAATGAGAAACAGCTATGAGTAGGAATTCATCCATACCAGAGTACAATACACAATTCAACCATCCAAAAAATTGACAGGTAAAAAAACTTGGATAAGCATACACAATGAACTTTGCATATTCATTAAACATGCATAATCGAAGTCATCGTCCAACCATACATTTAGCAGGGAAGAAAAGATCCAGGTCGCACAAGCAAAGATGAAAAACAGTGGTAGGTCCAAACCGTGGAAATACTTGCAGATCTATCAGTTTTAAAGCTATACGGATGGGGAGGAAAGACATTTGCTGCACAACATAAAAACTTAAACATTTAAAACGCACCCTGCCCCTCAAATTTTTACCCTTTTGAACTGGTTTAATCTGACAAAAAAGTTAGCAATTTTTTTATTATTATTTGTTACAACAGAAGCGAAAGTGCAAAATGAGTAAAAGTTAGCTAGGATAAAATATGTCTCTCGCCCAAAAGTTGAACTGCCTGTGGCCGATCAAACAATTATGACATGAAATGATGAAACAAAAAACTGCTGGACCGATCAGTTAAAGCAATAAACCTTGTAGACACATTTTAATATTTTTATGTAATATAGCCTCAATAAATTGGGGGATTTGGGGGTAGATGGCCCTTTTTTAGAAGTTTTCTTTAGTAAATGGCAGAAGTCTTATAAAATTATAAAATTTTGATTTTTTATTAACTTTAGTTTATTAATGATTAACTCGGTGGTTTATTACTGATTTTAACCATGATTTATCACTAATTAACCATAATTTATCACTAATTAACTACTTCTAAAACAGTCATTTTTCTATCAATAAAAAGTTTGGCTATTTGGCTAAAATTAAAATAGATCGGCGATTTATTAAAAACGTGTCCAAAAAACAATTGTTTACCTAACTTTCTCATAAAGGGGGGAGCACTATAATATGATGTAACTCATATAGTTTAGCTAGGTATAACTTATTTCCTTAATTAGGTTCTTAATTAGGTTCCTTAACTAGTTTAGCTAGGTATAATATACACTACCTTAGTATAGTTTTCAAAAGTATAAATGGGAAGCAGAATTTTTCCTCTCGAAAAATTCAAAATTTTAGATGTGAAAATAAAATAAAATAGATCTTCATCCTTTTTTTTTTGTATATATTTACGTTCTTATTCCAATGTTACGAACATAAACTTCTCGTTGATAAGTAGTTTAAACACCTTTTAAAACTGGGACTCGCAGATATCTCTACATAAATAAAAATTTGTACGAGAAACAAATGGTACGAATACCAAGAAAAGTTCATGGGGACTTCACTTCTTTTAGAATATTTTCACCAATCCAGGAGAGCAATGGAGATATTGATAATATACCCATAACAGTCTCACAATTTTACCACTTTCATAGTGTTACTCTTGAAGGAGACAAGGAATATCATCATTTTCGCATGCAGTACTTGTTTTTTCTAGTTATATTTAAGGAATTAAGAATAAGACCCTCAGGCAAAAATACGGACAGAGGAAAAACAAAACTTTCAGCTTGTCACAGGTGTTATCTTTGGTGATTTATGAATTACCTTAAATTTCAGACCACGCTTGCCTGTATGCGCAGGATCGCCATAGCAAATATCAACGAGTCTTGAAACCTCAAACTCATCATCACTCGGAAGCTCATCATCAATTTCAGATTCTCTTGAAGCCTTTGACCTTGATGGATGCGTTCTTTCAACTTTAGTTGACCTGTATCGTTTGCACAACTTCTCCCATTCCTTCAATAATTCAAGGAAATCCTCAGCAGCTTCATTTCTGACCTACAAAAATAATCATAGTGGTATTTGTCAGTAGTCGTCACGGATTTGAAAAACTTGGACATTAACATAATTAGAAACAAGGTATGCTCACATTTGTGTCTGGATGGTTTAACTTTAAGCTTTCACACGCAGACTTACTACTATCAAGAGCCCATCTCTGTTACAAATGGCAAATAAGATAACGTATAGGAGATGTTTGAGGCCGTATATGTGCAGAATAAACACAATAAAAGTAGTTTACTCAAGTACCGTCACGAGATTAACACCAGAAATCTTGGCACCAAGGCACAACCCAGTTGACATCCCACCACAGCCGCTGTAAAGATCTAAAAGTGCTAGTTCTGCTGGGTGAGTTTCTGTGGCTGTTGTAGAGACTCTCTTAATTCCACAAGTAGTAGAGTTATCTGAAGCAAAACAGCCGATACGGCGTGTCATATAACTTGATTAAGGCATTCAGCATAAACTTGTTTTATTCTGGGATTGCACACTACTCTACAAGCCCCTTTGAGGTCCACAAAGAACACAACTACGAAAGATAGCATGACATTATAGGAATGCAGCCTTATTGAAGCATCTTAGAAAGCAGCAGAGATATATTTCCAATCAAGATGTCACACATATAGCATAAAGATTGTTTCGGTGATTTTAAGGAATTTTTTATCCAAATCTCTTTGAGAAGGCAAAGTTTTCAACTTCTTCAGAGGCGCAACGGATAAAGCTTTTAAAGAATTCCTTTTCTCTTTGATTGCTCTTAGTTGATTCAATCATCAACAAAGGAAGTTTTTCTTCTAAAAACTATATTTTATTGTTTTCATGTTCCTCCTTTCTCATCATCTTATTCAACTCCTTCGTCGTCTTCTCACCTACCCCTCCATCTTATTGTTTTCATATTTTATTGTTTTCATCTTCCTCCTTTCTCATCATCTTATTCATCTCCTCCGTCGTCTTCTAAACCTTCCCCACCTCAAAACCTTCAACAAAGAGAGAAAAAACAAGCAAATTGCACTATCCATTTCTTTTAATTATTGAAAAGACAGGTGAGGCTACTGCAATGAAAATGCAAATTGATACTCTTTCAGAAAGTATTTACGCACAGCTCATTACTAAAAATTGTGATCACCAACAAAATCAACATACAAATAAAAACGCGAATATATGCAAAAAATTATCATCCATTCATAAGGACAGCAATGTAATGTTCGACAACAACCTAACTGAAGCAAAACAACTTTCATCCCCGTACCTTTGCAAACATACATGAAGGTATAGGGCAGAAAAGGATGAATTTTTATTCATTTATCAACTGTACAGCATTTACAAGAATTTATAGGGAAACCACAGCAATGACTTTGGTGTAAAATCCCTTGAAAACAAGAAATACTGACCGGATTTCTGAAAACAAGAAATACTTTCCTATAAAAACTTTCCTAATCTAATTCAATCCTTATATTGACCGGATTGATTGGATTACAAAGTCAATGATCCTACTTTCCTTATTCCGACAATACATTTCCTAATAGCAGTGATGCATTGAGGAGGTTAATAGGAAAAACAACAGTGTATGATTATGCCATTGACTCAATGCAAATGACTGTCTCGTGAATTGCCTTAGAATTAATAGGTCCAGAATCCCTCCCCTATATACATGTATGGGTATGCTAAGGACTTGAATGGAAGAGCAACATATTTTACTCTTTTATATCAGTTCATCATGGGCGAGAAATTACGTACCAGACTCAATCGACCGAAATGTTGAATAGTCAACACAGTATTCCATATCATAATAAAAATCACATGGTGAAATGGAATTTATTTTCAATCCTACCTGCACAAATACCAAGAATTTAGCTACAAAAAGATGCAACAATAATTGAAGGTTATGAACATTTTAGCCACTTTTGCACTTCGCCCTGGTTTATGAAAACTATCATACGGCTTCCTGATCAATTATTTAATGTCAAATTAGTTGAAATTAAATTATTTAAGTTTGGAATATTCAAAGTATTACATATATATCTTTCCTAATGAAGTTGTTAACTTTATGTACTATACTATATTTTATGGGGGAAAAATTGAGTTGCTCAGACTGTATAAGAAAAAAGTAGCTATGGTTGTTTACATTGAAGTACAAAGTACAAAACTACAAACTAATAGAAAGTGTATGAGGAAGATTGTGGGAACACTAAGGAATTGTTATGGTTTGCATAGACTACCACAAAATGGAAGGTAGCAGCCGAACCATACAATAAGAGAACAAAGAAAAGCTTTGATTAAATTAAAGAAGCTATACAAAATAGTGGAATCATACCCTAGGTGTTATTTTTGTTACATGGACTTTGGAAATAATGCAATCTAGTAAGTTATCGTTCCTTATGGTAGAATAGAATAAACGCCTCTTGTCATGGAAAGCGCCTACATCTTGAACAACCTGAAAAAAAAAAAAAAAGGGGGGGGGAAAAAAAATAAGTTGAAGCAGACCACCATGACATGAGCCATATGGCCAAGTCACACAAAAAAAAAAATACAAATAAACAAAAATAAAAAAAAAAAAAAAATTATTAACCCACTGTATCTTCAATTGGATAAAACCATTGGACTCTAAAATACTTCTCCCCGTCAGTTGTCTTGAAAAATTCCACGATTCTGCCAACATGTTTTTTCTTCCCATCACCCTGAATCAAATGCTTCAAAGTTTAAGTGCCAGCAAAAGTGCTCAAAGTTCAAAATAAAATCAAACATTTTTTTGAATTGGAGATTCCTTGAAGTAGGAATTGGCATCACCCAACTTAACCCATTTAAATTCAGTTTTTGCCTCCATGATTTCCTCCAGTTTATTGTTTAAGGCAATTTTTTCACCTCTCTCATTCTTCATTAAGCTTCCACTTTCCTCTCTTTAACCAAGACTTCAATCCTGGAGAGAGTGTCAGTTTTTGTAATCTTTTATAATATTTAATGAAGTTCTTTGTTCTTTATCCAACAAAAAAAAAAAAATCACCAACTCTCCCATAAACCTCTTTTTTCCTCTCTTTGACCCCCTTCTCTCTGCCCATAAACTTAAACTTCCCAATCCTCTTAAGACTTCTGAATTCTACCACTGTTTGGTTTCTTCTACCACTGTTTTGTTCCCTGAGATTGACATGGGGGATTGGGTTGGGTTCTCTACGTGAAGCGAAAAGGAATCTAGGTCAGGGTCCGTCAATGGAGAAGAATATCCCAAAGACAATTCTAAGAAACACTAACCCCGATCCTTCACTTTTTTTTTTTCACTTCTTATCTGTGCTTTTTCTTAGGTTTAAGGAGCGTTTGAACTAACTCAAAGCCTAGATCTAGAACACATAAAAGTATGGTACGTAAGATGGAGAAAGGTTCTTCAGACAAACATAAACATGATGATGGTGCATTGGTTTTGGCTATATTTACTTATTTTCTCTTGGGTGCAGCTACGAATGCTTATGAAGGAATTAATTTATCTATATAGATAACACTATGATTTTTTTTTTTTTTTTGAGAAGTTTAGTTATGAATTTAATGGACACATGAATGTGCTGGAAATATCTCTATTTTCTAGGTGACTTTTGAGATTTTTCTAGATATCCATAAAACCTTCTGACACTTCAGTGGAGACAGGATTCAATTCGTAGTCTGCAATTTTCCCTTCGGAAAAATAAATACCCTACTACTGAGAAAATTTTTGAGTATGTTATCATTTATGGACAATCAGCCCCAAAGTTAAAAGTCACCAGTTAACCATCTACTTGATTTCAACCACGCAATAATACCATTCAGCAATACCACAACATGATTTTGACGGACAATTATCCTTTTCGTAGCAAATGCTTGGTTTTCTTATGTTTTGTCCTCTCCATACTCCCCTAATATCAAGGTCGACTAGAATCAAGTGTCCCAACTTTTTTTTGCTGAGGGAAGCGTCTCAAACTTGGTAATTTTATTATTCTTTTCTCCTAACATGTTACAATGCTGAATCATGATGAAACCTAAAAAATGACTTGCTATGCAACATGCACATGCCTTGTCGCCTAAGAAAAATGACCATATATTTCCAAACTCTTAAACTGAACAAGGCAAAAAGTATTATTATTTTAATAAATTAATAAAATATTAAAGACTAGTTACTTACTTTCAATAAATGTATGTATTGAAAAGAGTAGTTACCTGTATATGAGCACAATCTCCAAGACTAAATATGCAATTTCCCACTTGAGCTTGAGCAAAATGGCATTCCACATTGAGGACTACTTCGTCTTCATCATCATCACTGCAATGCGTTTGTGCTGGTCAAACGTTAAAAAACATCAAAGTGGAACTGGCAAAGGAAACATACAAAAATAAAACCCAAGCACAATGTGATTGATTACTTACTTTAGCTTCGAAGTCCGATGTTTAGATTGTTGATTCTGAAAGTCCAGAAATAGCACAATGAAAATCTTACACAATGGTGACATTTTGAATAAGAGATGAGATAGTTGATTAATACCAAATGCATTGTCTGGAGTTACTTGCCAAATATTTTAGCTTCTGTTATGATTGTAGATGTTGTATTTATGAGATTTGGAGAAATCAAAGATCTAAGTAATTGGTAACGTCTAATCAAACACTTTATCAAGGTAATTTGAAAATTCAAGTAACAAATGAAATGATAAAGAGCAACGAGCTAAAAAACTTTACCATGCAGACTTTACTACAGACTTTTACCGCACCTTAGCCCTTTTAAAAACTTACCTCCATCTCACATAATGAATAATCCTATATAGATAGATAAAAACTAATTACAAAAACTGGCACTTGTCTATATGACATAACAAAACCCAAGAACTGGATCTCAAATGGTAGATGTTTTTATTAGGTCAGTTCTATATGAACATATATTCAACACAAGAACAATGATCTAAAAACGTGTGTGTGTGTGTGTGTGTGTGTGTGTGTGTGTGTGTGTGTGTGAGAGAGAGAGAGAGAGAGAGGACAGGTAAAGCAAAAAAAATCAAAGTATAATTGAGGTACAGATTTTGCATCACTCCACACTCATCCTTCGTTAGTGAATACATCATAGAGGAACTTATGGTTCTATGGAACATAGTATTCAAAAGAAAACGTTACATATTTCATGAAAATCTTGAACATTTTGATCATGTTTTCAAGGTTTTGGGACATGACACAAAATGCTCTGCATGAGAAGATACAACATATAAGATCATGAAAAGAGGGACAACAGACATTTTAGATAGGAAAGGAGTGATACCTTTTAACCCTCTTAAGAGAGAACTAATTGTCAAGAACTTAAGTTTCCTCTTTCCTTCATAACGTTAAGTTGGTAAGATATTCTGGTCAAAGTATCTGGTTGTTCTAGATGTTTTGTAGTTTGGTTTGAGGGTTGTGTTTTGCATTGAGGCCTAAGCAGCCGTTTCTTCATTATTTTTGTTTTTGTTTGTTTTTTAGCTTTCCCTAGGTGGTCTTGTGTTTTCTACATTTGTTGGAACTCTCATACAACCCGTACAGTCTTTTGTACCTTTTTGCAAATTAATGAAGTTCTTTATTTCTATAAAAGAAAAAAATAAAAAATAAAATAAAAAACTTGGTAGGACAAAGACTAACAAATACAATAACAAGGGTAACGGTAAAATAAGACACCAATAATGATATTCTTGGTCAATACCTTCAGCTCATAACGCCAGTGCCACCTTTCTTGAGCTTCATCATCTGGAATGGGATCTCCAATAAAGAAAGAAATATTAGGATTCTTCTTTTTGTTCTTTGAAGAGTTTCTGCTCTCAGTTTTCTCTGTCGGTATCCTAATGTGTGGCTCAGGAAAATTAGTAAAGTTATATTCTTCTTGGTCATCGAGCAATGCTAGATCAAATTTTTTAGAAGAGGTCCAAGTACTTTGATCCAAAAGAGGTCCATCAGACTCATCTGATGAATCAGACAATTTATCAAAAGTGTCCAGCCCAATGCTCTCATCTGTTGCTAAACCTGAGGAAAATCTAGAGGCCATGTCCTTTTCATTTGACATTTTCACATATACTTTTTCCCTATATTCACTAGTGTTGTCTTCAGCCATTGACATTAGATTTGAAGCCCTCAAACATTCCTCACCAGAAAAATCTAAGTCATTATATTTCAAGGGCTTAGGTGCTATACCACCTTCTTCTTCCCGTGATAATGATTCCAATTCAATGAAACTCTTTTTTTTATTCTCCAAGTTTTTTGATTCTAAACAACTGCTCTCAGTTCCAGACTGGGTTGAGGTCGACCTTGTAGATCTTGTACGGTATTTTTCTTTTGAGCAATCCAAGTTGGAACTTATTGCTTCTTTACCCTCACTGCAACGGTTAACATATAGACTTTACACTTAAAATTACATTGATTTAGAAAATAAAAATCAATTAGAAAGCATGTCAAGCAAAAAAATCAATCACTTACATTGTTGTCAAGTTCTGTCCCTTGGATCCCTTACCCTATGAAACCAAGAACTGAAAATAAGAACTAAAATGTGTAAAATCAATGCTTACAAGAATCAAGTTTAGCACGAGAAAATGATAAACCATTAGAAAAAAGAGGGAGGGGAAAAAATACATTTAAGTCAAAATTTGCAGAAAAAAATAAGTAAATAAATCACATGTTAACTTACTCGCAGACTTGATGTATAATCGACAAGAGATGACATTCGAGATGTATGACACAATTATAATTAAAAGTACCATGTTTTGTCTTATGCTGGTCAATCTTAATACAAACTATATGCATATAGCTTAACATGCATTGTTGTCCTTGTCCCAAGTTTTAAGTTCAACAGCAAAAGCTTTTGGAAAATCACTAATGTAACGAGGCACAAGATCTAATTACGTGTGTACTCAAAACTAGGATACCCTTGCTTATAGACTTATTTAATTGCAAAAGGTTCAAGTTTCATTTGGTTCCTTTTCGTTATTCAACAGGGAAAATGTTAAAGCCAGATAGTGTTCACTTATAAACAGATAATAGTGTTATGTTGAAAGACGAGTCATTGATGGAAACCGGAAGGAAAATATTTTAGTATAGCTTTTGCTTTTACTTTTAGAAGCTATGGCTTTCAGTTGGTATTCATAACCACATTTTAGTATAGCTTAATAGGTCAAAATAGTTTTTAAATTTTTCAATAAGCAATGAAAATGTTGGAACGAAGTTTATAATATCTCATTGAACTTTTGAACAATGAGAAGCCAAATTTGTGGTTTTAAGGGGAAGCTCTTCTGGAGAATCAAAACTCTTGTGACAAATTATTAGAACCAACTTTGAACCTAACAATCCAAAAGCAGCTTCTAGGAAACCATGCCAAAGTGGCCCTATGTTGTTTCTTCTTTTCTTCAAGGATTTTTCCCCCTCTGTTCCGCTTGTCCTCTTTTTCTTCTTAATACTACAACTACTACTACTAATAATAATAATAATATCTCATTGAACTTTTGAACAAGTTTCAAAATCTATTTAGAAGAGCTTTTTTGAGAAGCCAAATTTGTGGTTTTAAGGGGAAGCTCTTCTGGAGAATCAAAACTCTTGTGACAAATTATTAGAACCAACTTTGAACCTAACAATCCAAAAGCAGCTTCTAGGAAACCATGCCAAAGTGGCCCTATGTTGTTTCTTCTTTTCTTCAAGGATTTTTCCCCCTCTGTTCCGCTTGTCCTCTTTTTCTTCTTAATACTACAACTACTACTACTACTACTAATAATAATAATAATCATCATCATCATCATCATCTTTTTCCTTGGAATTCCCATTTGATTTGTAATTAAAATCATAGGGAAATAGGAAATTTCTCATTTTTCATTTTTGCCTACTAGGTTGGGGCGTGTGAAGTCGGGTAGCTTTGATAAGAGATTTTTGTTTCTAGAGTCGTCATGATCATGTGTCTTCAATTGCAAACCATACTTGTCATTGATTGATGACCATTATGACCCTTTATTTCGTCCTTTTTCACGCAAGTGTTGATTATACACACAACTTTACTTTCTCGTTATTATTATTTTGGTTTCTTTTAATTATTAAAGATTTGACAGTTTGCCCCCGTTCCGTGACAACCAAAACCCCAAATCAGTTAAGCTTGGTTTTGCAATAAATGGCACTAAAACGGAAAATAAACAAAATGAAAAAGAAGATAGATACTGGACTAAACCAAATGGCACAAGTCAAAGAAAGAAGGAGATGGCGAACACTCACCGTAGGGGTAGGAGACTTCTTTTTGCCACTATCAGCCACAACCACAGGCGGAGCAAATCTCCCAGACCTTCTCAGAGCCTTTTTGTTGAACACTTCGGAGTCGCAGTTTCCAGAATCGCTCTTTAACTTCTTAGATTTCCTGCTGAATTCCGATGAATCGATCGGCGCACTCGAAATCGGCTGTGACCTCAAGCAGCTGCTCAGAGCCATCGAAGCTCGTTTATTTGCCGCATTGTTCTCCGTGACCGCTTCAGGACTCGAACTGAATCTAGCAGACCTTCTCAGGCTGTTCCGATCCACCAAATTTGGTTTCTTACTCACTCTTGGAGTCACATTGCTTTCTTTGTCCCCTTCAGCACTTGGAGAGAACCTCGCAGACCTTCTTAGGCTGTTTGGAATCTTCGGATCCACTTCCGGTTTCTTACCCACTTTTGAAGCCACATTGCTTGCCTTGACCTCTTCAGCACTTGGAGAGAACCTCGGAGACCTTCTAATGCTGTTTGAATCCACTAAATACAGTTTCTTACCCAATTTCGGAGTCACATTGCTCGATTTTACCTCTTCAAGACTAGAACCGAACCTCGGAGACCTTCTCATGCTATTTGCATCCACCAAATCCGGATTTTTACTCACTTTTGGAGTCACATTGCTCGATTTGACCTCCTCAAGACTTGAGCCGAACCTCGGGGACCTTCTCCGGCTGTTTGGATCCTCCACCAAATCAAAATTCTTATTCAATAGAAATAGAGTCATATTGCTCGATTTGACCTCTTCAAGACTAGGACCGAACCTCGGAGACCTTCTCAGACAGTTCGGATCCACCAAATACAGTTTCTTACCCACTTTCGGAGTCAAATTGCTTTCATTGATCTCTTCCGGACTTGAAGCGAACCTTGGAGACTTTCTCAGGCTGTTTGGATCCAGAGAATAGGACTTCTTACCGACATTCAGAGCTACATTTCCCGATCTGGTCTCTGCCGGACTAGGAGCGAACCTCGGAGACTTTCTCAGACTGTTTGGATCCACAGAATCGAACTTCTTTACAGCATTTCGAGCCAAATTTCTCGATCTGATCTCTGCGGGAATCGGAGCGAGCCTCGGCGACCTTCTCAAGCTGAGCTCGCATGGTGATCTCGGGTCGTACACGCTCAGCGGCACCGGTTGAGCGTCATTCGTCGTAGTCTTGAAAAGAACTAGCGCCTTCGAGCTGGAATCGGCTCCGGCTTTGGATTTTCTCGGCGGCCTCATATTCTGAGGGCTTTTCTCCGGGAAAGTCCGGAGGATTTTCTCGTAAATATCTTCTCAGAGAGATGAACAATTTCGATGATAACAGAGCGTCATCCGATTCCCTTTTTGGGTTCTTTCTCATATTTGTTTTTTCGTTCTTCTTTTTTCAGCCAAATAAAATAATATAAAAGAATCTGCGCGTGCGCAGTGGGGTCGGGAAATAGTTCTATAAGGTCCAGAGTATTTAAGCTGTTTTGTATCATCCAATAGAATCGTTCACTTGATGTTTTAGAAAATTAATTGGTTCGTTCCTGTGGAGAATGAAGGAGCTACTTGGAGCCGCTGCAGTGGATAAAAAAAATCCACGCCAAGAAATTTCTGTAGGCCATTGGGAATTTTGCTTGTGGGTTGCGTTTAAATGTTGGGCCCACTTACTAATCACAAGGCACAACCGTCGAATTGTATGGGAGTGCTCAGTGCTCTTTAATTTTACCGTTGTGTCAAAATTCAAAATTCAAAACTCCCGGTCATTATTAGGCCCTTAAAGCATTTCTAAAATTGGAGGGGGGAATAGGGTTTCGGGACATGAGGGCGTTTAACCAGGCTCTATTGGCTAAAAAAGTTGTAGGATTCTCCAAAATCCTACCTCGCTAGTGGCCCGCGTTCTTAAGGCAAAATACTTTTCACTATAGAAATAATTTTAAAAGACGTTTCGTTAGAGAATTCAAATCATGATTTGAATTATGGTTCATAATTTATTACAGTATTTTTTCTCATAAAAAATATACGTAAATCTAAAATAATTCTAATCACATAATTATAATTTATGAACCAAACGTCTCCTTAAATGCGCAGGTTGGGAATAATCCTTCCTATACTTGGCTAAGCCTTGTTTGGGGAAGAGAGCTCCTAACCTAATTCATGGTATGCAATGGAGAATTGAGTCCGGCAAGGATATTAGAATTTTTTATGATCCTTGGCTTTCTAGACCCTATTCGTTTCGTCCCATTACACCATGCACGGAGAAGATAAAGGATTGGATGGTTGAATATTTAAGTGATGTTTGATTCACGAGTTTAAAACTATAGTTCATGATTCTGATTTTAAATTTAAATTTTTTTATGAAAAAAAAACTATAACAGAACTAAGAATTATGATCTTAAATCAAACAAAGCTCTTAAAACAAACGTCACTTTAATCACTAATAGACAATGGAATCGAGATCTTAAAAAAAATCTTTTTGTACCAGTTAACCATGATCTTTTTTTTTAGTGTTCCTTTGCCTAGAGGAGCCTGTAATGAACGCTGGGTATGGCACTTTGGATGCTAAGGGGTTCTACTCGGTGAAATTAGGATATAGAGTCAGTTTGGTAGTATTGTCAATTTTAAAAAAATTATTGTTAGGTGTGCTGAAAAAAAAAAAACAACTGTTACAAAAAGTAACTGGGTGTTTAGTAAAATATAATTATATAAGTATTGATTCTAAGGGTATTATGTATATTATAAAAGTTTCATTAATTGTATTTCAATGTGACTGTCGCATAATCTAAAAGTCAAAGTTGTTGTGGGTTGCTTCTGATTTTGACTGTAAATCCTTCAAAAATTCTTTAAGAATCAATTTTATGGTTTTTATCAAACACAAATTCATCTGTTGATAGCTAAAGAATTGATTTTGGGTTCCAAAAAATTACTACCAAACATACCCATAAGCTTGCTGTGATGCTGTGTGATTCTCAAGGTAGCTCAGGGAGTGATTGCAACCATGAGTGGTGGGCCTTACTCTGGAATTAGTGCATCCCAAAAAAAGTGAAGAGTTTCATATGGAGAGCTGCAAATGAAATTATTCCTTGCCATGACAACCTAGCAAGAAAGGGAATTAACAGTGATCCTAGATGTCGACAGTGTGAGGAGGGGTGAGAATCGGTTTGGCATGCTCTATGGCAATGCCCTTATGCTATTCAAGTTTGGAACTATTGTGCTTTGTGGCCAAAACCGAAGCACCTTAAAGTTGGCCGATTTGAAGATCTTTGTGTTTTGTTACAACGATCGGCATCCAAGGCAGATGTTGAGGTTTTTTGTGTTATTGCATGGTCAATTTGGATGGAGAGGAATAGGATGGTTTACCATTTGGTCCACGTCATGGCCTTTTGAAGTTAAATACAAACGCTGCAGTTCTAGAAGGTGCGGATTTTATCGATGTGGGTAGAGTTGTGCATGACAACATAGGAACGGTCATGCCCTGTTTGTCCAAAAAAAAAAATTTTATGGCAGCTTCTATCCCTTCATGGCTGAGTGCCTTGCACATAGTTGTGGATTTCAAATTTCGGCGGTGGAGACTGATGCCGCCCAAGTAATTCAATCGATTAAGAGGGGGTTTTCACTGGCTGAAGAGGGGGTACTGATAGAGGATATTTTATTTCTCCTCTCGGATGTCTTTGGTTGGTCTTGTTGTCATGTATGTAGGACGGGTAACTCTGTTGCCCATGCATCTTATGCTTTCCATTCTGTGTTAGAGATTGCTCAATTTGAGGCTATCCCTCATTTAGTTTCTCGTTCTCCCTTTATGTTGGTTGATTTGGCCTGATAGAAGCTACAGGTTTTCAAAAAAAAAAAAAAAAAAAAAAAAAACTTTTTTAAAATAACTCCTTTAATTTTAGTTAAATTTTTACTAAAAGCTATTTAAAACCACACTCTTTATTTTAGTTAAATAAGATTATTTTGATATCTATTGAATTTAAAATATAAATAATTTTACTGAATTAAAAAAAAAACTTTACATTTATTATGGTTTTAAATAATAAAATAAAAAAAAAACAAATGTCTAATGGTTAAAGTATATAAAAGCCAAAAAAAAAAAAAAAAATTTATTAGTTAGTTTGGTTAAACAAAAGTGAAATAACTAGCAGGGTTAGTGATGCTCTTTTTGTATAAAGCCTTATATCGGTAGTCTCTCTTATTGTTAAAGCTCGTCAAAATCACGTCAAAATAAAAAAAAAATGCAAAATAGTCAATTTTAGATATAGATTCAAAGGTTAAAAATAAAGAACTACCCGTTTATTTTTTTAGGGCGTAATGTAGAAATCTTCAATTTTCATAAACATGGGAAAGTTTTGTTAAAAAAAATTGCAAGACTATTGTAGGAAATATAAAGTAAAGGCCGTCTATCAACACTTTTTTTTTTTTTTTTACTTTTCATACACATATTAGTAATCAACACATCATTCTATTTGTTACATCTCTCTTGAAAGATCAAAAAAGTCCTTAAAATTAAGGTCTCATCACGTTTGCGGATTCGTGTTTTCAATTCAAACTGAAATGTGATTTTATGTGAGAATTTTTCATTGTAGCAAAAAAAAAAAATTAGATGTGACTTTTTATGAAAACTTTTAACTATAACAAAATTAAAATTGAAAACTTAAATTAGTAAAATAAACGATGCCTAAATAACCTATATTCTACTTTCCACACACATATTCTTAAACCATTTATCATTCTACTTATTACACCCCTCTTAAAATTTCAAAAAGTCTCCATAAAAACTCATAATTGGATCGTCATTCAATTGGGCACACAAATATAAGCTTTAAACAATCGATTTCATTAGTTTCATTATCTATCAAAATATATATAGTGCTAGGAACATAGGCTTTTTCGTTTTTTTTTTTTATTTTTTTGAAGTAATATACTTTGTGTTATAGGCCTAATCGACTTACTGTTCTTGGGTTTTTAAGATCTTATTTATTTTATTGATTCGAGTTTTTAATTTTAAATTTTTATAGTTAAAAACTTTAAAAAATATCATATTTAATTTTTTCTGTAAAAGTTAAAAATTTTTAAAAATATTATAATCGAACAAACTTAAATTAAAAATAGGATACAAATTTAGAAGATCTAGTCCATAATAGGATACAAATTTATATATATATATATATATTAATATATATATATACACACACCGAAATGAGAAAAGCCTAAATCACATTAGCTTTTGCAGGGCTTCGAGCTTCCTTCCACGCAGGCCTTCCCAACGCCAAGAATTTGTTCTGATTAGGCTGCCACCAAAAACTGAGTCCAATAACAAGAAATTAGGCGTGTTCTTTTATTAAATCTGACTTAAGAATTTAATTTTTGTTTAGTTCGCTGATTTGAGTTGAGATGTGATTTTATATAAGAATTTTTTATTATAGTAAAAAATTAGATGTGACTGTTTTTAAAATTTTTTTATTATAACAAAATTCAAATCGATAAAATAAATACGGCCTAAATTTAGTATGTAAGAGAAAATATTATAATAAAAAAATTAAATTTAAATTTTTATAAGAAAAATACTATAATAAAAAAAAATTATAATTTGAGTTAGTTAAAAGAACATGTCTTAAAATTTACTAAAAATAAAAAATAAATTCAAATCAAAGTGAAAACCCAACAGCTAAGAAAACAAAAGAAGAATTATATTTCCGAAATAGGTAACTAATAAAAAAAAATCAAAGAAGATGAAACAAAGAAGCATATCTTGCCATCAAACAAACAAGCATATTCTGCAGCTGATTAGACATTGATACACGAAAATCATAACAATCTCTAAAAGGTCAAAAACACACAAAAACTCAAAATAAAAAACGATTAGAAAAACAGTTTACCTGGTCAGATCAGACTGTGCACCTTTGCCTTAAGCAATTTTGAAGAATTTTTTTCTGAAAAAATCAGAGGGAGAGAGAGAGAATTAGAGAGGAATTAAACTTTCAAAAAAAAATAATAATAATAATAATAAAAAATAGTTATTCGATAGTCTTCATCAGGACAAGCAAATAATACTTATAGGACTTATAGGATGTGATGGTCAGATGATGATCGAATAATACAGGCCTTGTTTACTTTATGAATTTAAATTTTTAATTTGAGTTAAGATGTGATATTTTTTTAAAATTTTTTATTATAATAAAAAAAATTAAATATGATAGCAAGCGGTAAATTCTAAAATCTTAGGAAAACTTTTGGTTGTAAAAACTTAAAATATAAATTGAAACTCTTGACTGCAAACGGTAAATTCTAAAATCTTAATTAAGAAGCCACCACCATAGAAACGATAAATGCAAAGCACCATCAGTATCAACTTACAAATTCTAATAATGCTAAGAACAAAAAAAAAAAAAAATTCTGACAACAAACCAATCAGACCCATAAAACTAAAGATAACATCTCCTGCAAGCTAGCATAATTGACGAAACACTAATCCTCACAAAATAAAATGCACAAAATTACCATCTCTCGTAATTTACAAAATTAATAAAAAAGTAATATTAACGAAATAAACGCACAAAATTACCATCTCTCGTATTTAAATACACGATCAAATGATGAAGAGTTTATATATATATATATATATATATATTTATATACTCTCGTTGAATTAACAATCATGAAGTGGATGAAATCAGCAATAATTAAATTTAACCATGAACGTGAAAGAAATCCATTCTTATATTCTTTTAATGGAAATAACTACTTTTTGAGGTGAGGTGTGTAATAAGTATTTATTTTTAAATACTATTGTCCTTAAATGTAATTTTATTAATAGGTAATTAAGTAATAAAAAAATATATTAATAAAAGACGTGTGAAAAGTAGAAAAGGGGTGTCAAATAGACGTACCTTAAAGCAAAAGAAAATAATATTTTGAGTGGCTTTCAAAATATTTTAAGAATACATTTAAGAATCTGTTTGGTTCTTATGTTTAAACTAATGATTTTTAATTTTAATATTTAAATTTTAAATTTTTTATGAGAAAAAAATATTATAACAAAATTAAAATTATGCATTTAAATGCATGAAATAAATGAGCTCTAAATATTTTTATGTTTTTGGGCGTAGTGTTTTAAGAAAGTGATTGAGGTTCTAATGCTTTAATTAAGTGTCGTACTGCTTCATTAGGACAAGCAATGGGGAGAGAAGGGATATCAGCGACATCATAAACCAAAAAGGTGTGTTGTTTTGCTAAAATTATTTTTTCCCCATTGGGCCAGTTTTTAATTTTTAGATTTTATGTTCGCTAATTTGAGTTTTTAATTCAGAACAAAGTTGAGATGTGATTTTATGTGAATATTTTTTAGAACAACCGGTAATATACAAACTGTTGAAAAAAAAAAAAAAAAAAAAAAACAGAGAGAGAGAAAAAAAAGTTAGATGAAATAAAGACAAAAAAAAATGAGGAAAAAACAAAAACAAAAGACATGGAAAAAAATATATGAAAGGAGCATTTTTATTGTAGAAAAAACGATAAAATTTTCCTTCGGAATTGGCTTTAGTATCGTAAGATTATTAATGAGTATGATCTTTTTATAAAATAAAATTAAAAAAAAAAAACAGACGTGGTATAATTCACTTTTTTTTTATAACGAGTATAATACCTTTTTTTGTTAAAAAAATTAACTTGTGACATAATTAATGAAATTTTTAGGAAATATACATAAGTATCCAATTATAAAAAAAAAAAAAAAATGCAGACTAATCTCTAGTCTCTAGCGATTGGAATAAAATATGAACGTACTTTTTTTTTTTGTATGTGAAATTTTTAGGAAATATACATAAGTATCCAATTATAAAAAAAAAAAAAAAAAATGCAGACTTTTACTCATGATTTTTGGTTTGATTTGACATTATGAATTATAAACATTAATTCAAACTTAACATATAATTTTGCAATGTTAATTATATTTTAACCATTACATGCTTTGTGCCTCAAACTTTAGTTTTGACTATGCAAGTGTTAGAGTCTTAGACCATGATTTAATATATATATATATATATATATATATATATATATATATATACACCTTGCATATTCCTTGTGAGGACAGAGAATATATGTCACCTGCCCATCCCCTATAAAGTATAAAGGGTCGGGGTAATCATTAAAGATTGAGCTTTAATCATTGATTGGAAGGAGAATTGCTGCGCTTTAAGAAGCGTTCAAGAAATTTTAATGGGATTTATAAACTTAACAATAATCTCAAACTAGTCCAGATAGTGAAAAGTGTGACTTTTTTTTTTTTTTTTTTGCTGGTAAAAATATTGTTAATTGGGTAACAAAATTAAGTAAAGTTGCTACTAAATGACCGTGGTTAAATCATGAAAATTGATTAAACTATTCAAATTATTATTCAAAACTTCTTTATAATTTCAAAAAAAAAAAACTCCTTTATAATGTCTACATATATATTTAAGTCATGTGGTCGGCTAAACAAATGTCCCTTCAAACTCACTAGAAGAAAAACATGATTAATTTAAGGATCAAACAAATCTTGAGATCAAAAAGTGTCATTCAACTGTGGCAAAACGTAAACAAAACTTCTGGACAGCAAACAATTAATTAGAAAAGCCAACCTTGTTAGAACAAAATCCAGAAACGAAACGACAAAAAAAAAAAGACGAAAAAAATATATATGTTAAAAGAACAATACCAACATACCCTCAATATTCCTATTCACAGCAGAATGGAGTTACCGAGGCAATGATCTCAAACTCTTATAGGGAACTTCGCCATGTCCTCTTCTTTTCAATCTCCGTATCCCTTTTATATATCCCCTCCAAATCTATATCATATTACTTTCTTTGTCTAATTTTAACAAACTCCCTAGCAATAATTCTACTCTTATTATTCCGCAATAATGGCTGATCATGAAGAGATCACTAGTAGTCCTACTCTTGACAGTGATCAAGTCGAAAGAGCCGGCTCAACGCCTGGCCCGACGATGAGAACGACGTCGTTAAACGGTGCCGTTGCGGGGACCCCGGATGTCCATAGCGCCGGATTGAAGATCAAGAGGGCTGGAGATGCATATGAGGCGTATGCAGGGCTTGAAGAGAAGCCTACTAAGGTTGAGGTTTTTGGTTGGTGCTTCTATGGGCTTTGCTCATACTTCATTCATACGGTTTTGATCCCCATCGTCTTCCCTCTCATCATCAGCCAGATCGCTTCGAAGTGGCCGGACGACAATGTTAAGTTGCCGACGGAGTTGAAGATGATCGACAAGGGCGTTGTATGCAGTCATAAGGAAGCTCTCCTGTGAGTTTTTCTCAGTTTTTTTTTTCCTGAATTTTTTAATTAATTTTAAATACTTTTGGAACCACCAACTCTAATATCAACCTTTTAGTACTAATTGACAATAATCCTCTTTTTATAATACCATTTGACGATATATATTTTTTATTTGATTAGTGGTTAAAAGATTGTCATATAAGGTTCAGAAAAAAAGAAAGTTGATGTGAATCCTTAGAAGTTAGAACCAAACCGGCAAGGTTTTTTTTTTTTTTTAAAAGGTATATATATGTAATTTACGTGAATGTAACCACTCACCGGTGAATGAACTTTTTGGTACGAATGTTGAAAGAAGACTACACATGTATTAATATGTGTTTGTTAATTAGACATATGCAGCATTTATGTATTATATATGTTCGTTAATGAAAAGATATATATAATCACATGAGATATAATATTCCTTCTTTCTCATTCAAGAAATCTTTCTGTTTTTCTTTTTTTGGGCGAGTCTTTCGTCTATAGGTATTACCAACCAAAAGAAGTTTCCTTTTCAGTATAAATAAAGACATTCCCTTTTCTTTTGTTCTTAATTTACAAGAAAAAAGTATCAATGCCATCAAGCTCGCAAGACATATACTCCAGCAAAAAAAAAAAAAAAAAAAAAAAAAAAAAAAAAACAAAAAACAAAAAGCTCGCAAGACATATACGTAATTGGTGCCATTATTTTTGTGATATTTACAATGTTTTTTATTTTTATGTTGTTTGTCGTACGATGTTATTGATGTAAAGCAATATATTCAACAAAGTACTGCTTGAATATTACATGCAGGTACGACAGGCTCACAAACCGTACAATAACAGTTCACAACACCAAATACACCCCATTGGAATGGACATCAATCTCCTGGGGCATAGGCCTAATTGTGGCAGCCCCCACCCTCGGCCTCCTCTCCATTCCCCTTGACGGTGGCCCCCACCAAGACGCCATCGCCCTTGTCGCCACCGTCGTCGGCGCCGTCTTCTGTCTCCCGGCTGGCTTCTTCCGCACCGTGTGGATCTTCCCGCCCTACATCGCCGCCATCATTGCTGCCAGCACCATCCCCGCCACTTACCACACCCGCCACCTCGGCCTCATGGTTCGCGGCTTCATCAGCGGGGCCCAATTCTCCATCCGCCGCGCCGCCGCAGGGTGGCTCTCCCTCGCCGCCACCGCCGCCGGTTTCCTTGGCTCCGCCATCATCTCGTCCTTCACCTACCACATGCTAAAAGAAGATGAAGAGCTCATGAGCCTCTGGATCGTCTCCATCTTCAGCGGCCTAAAGTGGATCCTCGGATCCTTACATTTCTTGACCTCAAACCGATCATTCTCCGCAGTCACTCCTCCCATGTCAACTCCTTTCCATACATTCTCAATCCTTAGATACCCTCATGCCCTAGGAAGTCTCTTCTCAATCTTCCTTTCTTCACTATCAACCATGTCGATCTTCATCGGAACCGTACTTTTCCTTGTAGGAGAACACTGTTTCAAGCCGACATCTCTTCTCCACTTCTGGCTAACCTACTTCCTCTTCCCTCTAATCTCTCTCCCCCTATTACATCCAATTCAACATCTTCTCAAAGTAAACGCCGTGAAGATGCAAATCCTCGGGTTCGCCATGACCGCAGCGGTTTCAGGACTAGGGTTCACTTTCCGGTCCAAAACTTGGGAGACGCACCAGGTGATAAAGATATATTTTAGGTTTTATTTGTCTCGGGATATGAATACAGTTCAAACATTTTTGTTACGATATTTTTTTTATATTAAAAAAAACCCGCACATTTTATTAGCCATTGGAATTTTGAATTTATATATATATCCTACATCTTATTTAGGTTATAAATTTTCCAATTTCAGAAGATTTGATAGATATAAAATCTCATTAAAATGCATATAAAATGCCAGAATACTAATTTGCTCTTTTCAACTATTCTTATTACCAGGTGCTTATTTTCGCGGCGATTCAAGGCACTTCCGTTGGGGTTTTGCACGCCTTTGGGAGGGTCCTGTTGGTCGACTGTGCGCCGCGCGGGAAAGAAGGGGCGTTCTCGAGCTGGTTCGTGTGGGTTAAGCTGGTCGGGTCGTGCGTCGGGTTTGCTATAGCGTCGGCTGCTCCTGGAAACGTCACCGTTTCCTTTGGGGTGTCGTTTTTCACAGCGATCGGGGCGGTTGTAGTTTTGATCTTCGGGAATGTCAGCGACTTCGGAGGAGCGGTTCATGCTGGGCACGTGGGAGATGAACATCAGAGTGTGAAGAATGGTGATCGGGAAAGAGGGTCGCCTGTTAATGGGGTGGACAGTCATAGTGGTGTTGAAGTAAAGCAGCCCTTGCAAGTGACGCCATAAGCGAAAGAAGAGAATGAGAATGTGTATGATATGATTCTCTCTCTCTCTTTTGAATTTGTTGTCAAATAATTTATTTTCTTTTTTATAAGACTATAAAATAATCATTGTGCATTTTGTAATTGTTATTCTTTGGAGATAATCGATCTCGTCCTCTTACTGCATCTATATGGCAAGCATGTATTGGACATTTGATTATTGTTGCCGTGATCTATTTTGTTTTATTAATTAGTAAAATTTTGCAATACGTTCATGTATGGGTTTTCCCGCAAGGTATTTGTTCAATAGTACAAAATATGTCCATGTTGTAGCTTTATTCCCTACGGTGATTTTCTTTCCTAGAATCTTGATTTTTAATTTTATTTTTTCATTCAAAGATTAAAAACTGTATGTAACTTTATTCTTTAAACGAACAATTAAAACTTTGGTGCCTTAATTTGATTTTTTTTAAAAAGAAAAAATAGGTACGTGATTTCAAATGATTACCCATATTAATTTGTAATAATAACCAAGAAAAAGAGAGAAATTGAGGAGATGAGATGTAAGGGTGCGTTTGGTTATAGTGACGGAATGGTAATAAGAATGGTAATGGGAATGGTAATGGAATGGAATTAGAATGTGCTAGAATCATAAACTGATTCTTGTGTTTGATTGGAGTTATGGAATCAATACCTGAATGAGAATTATGTTGTTTGGTTGACAACGGAATGGAATGAAAATAAACTATATTTTGACAAAAATACCCTAGATTAATAATCTAAAATAATTTAATATTTTATTAATTAAAACAGTAAACAAAATAATTTAATTATTAAAAAACTTTTTATTTGAAGAATAATAATTTAAAAACTATATTTCAATTGTAAAAAGATAATATTTAATATTTTAATAATATTAAATATATTAAATAAATACTAATATTAAATATATTAAATAATAATATATTAAATAAATAATATTATTAAATATATTCAATAATAATATATTAAATAAATAATAATATTAAATATATTCAATAATAATATATTAAATAAATAATATTATTAAATATATTCAATAATAATATATTAAATAAATAATATTATTAAATATATTAAATGAATAATAATATTAAATATATTAAATAAATAATAATATTAAATATATTAAATGAATAATAATATTAAATATATTAAATAAATAATAATATTAAATATATTCAATAATAATATATTAAATAAATAATATTATTAAATATATTCAATAATAATATATTAAATAAATAATATTATTAAATATATTAAATGAATAATAATATTAAATATAAATGAATAATAATATTAAATATATTAAATAAATAATAATATTAAATATATTAAATAATAATATATTAAATAAATAATAATATTAAATATATTAAATAATCATATGTTAAATAAATAATAATATTAAATATATTGAATAAATAATAATATTAAATATATTAAATAATAATATATTAAATAAATTAAATAAAAAATAATATTAAATATATTAAATAATAATATTAAATATATTAAATAATAATATATTAAATGTGAATCAGGGAGTTTTTGGAGATAATGTGAATCAGGACTGAATGAAAAAGCCATTCCACAGCCCCCCACATGAATGGCCATTCACTCAAAATGAGTGAATGTTCCTACAGAAAGCCCTTTCTAACCCAAAAAATGAAAGCAAACAATGGAATTTGGTGGAATGATTTTTCATTTCCATTCCATTCCTTCCAACCAAACATAACCTAAGAGCTTTGTATGGGAGTAGGAATATGAGTGAAGGGATTAAAGGGAATTGATACTAATCATATAGTTATTTGAAAGCGAAAAGATAATCGATTTAGTTGGGATTTAAAATCCACACTCAGAGAACGCTAATTTTTCTTTCTCTCAACACGAAAGGATTAGAGATGAAAATCTCATTGCTTATTAAATAAGATTGATCACCACGTCTATATTGTAAATATAATGTTACAATAATCCATTCAAAGTAATAGGAGTTAGACACGATTCTAAATAGAAAAACTTTAATAATTTTAATTTCTTTAAAAGGTGAAAATATGAGAGGTAATATATATCTTTAAATATTAATGGGCATTACTCATGAAACTGAATGACCAAGAATTGAAAATTTGAAAAAATTGACATGGTAAGAGACTATAGAATATATAAACTACCACAAAAGAATCTTTTTATAAAGTGTGTAGTCAATTAATTTCAAATGAGTCGTATGTTATTTAAACATATAAATAGAATTGTTTTCCTTTTACATGTTATATATTTTTTTTTTCTTATTTTTCTTTTACATTCACGAAATAACCTAAGAGAAAGTGTTATTTGCTAGTTAGGTAACTTTGCGGATTTTGCCTTAACATATAGTAACCCGCACTATGGAATGAAATTTTATGAAATATCAAGACTCTAGTCACATTTTTAGGACATGTTTAATTCATGTATTTAAACCAGTGTTTATTAATTTTAGCATTTAAAATTCATATTTTTTGAGAAGAAAATACTGTAGCATAATCAAAATGATGGGTTTAAACACATAAAACAAACGAGCCCTTATAAATTATGTGAGCTTAAAGAGATTGAAGTTTTAGACAACCATTGAAGCTTGTCATCTCACGTGTATTATGGCATTTTCTCCAAACACATGTTATTAACATTGTTCATCCTTTAATATTATAACATTTTGATCCCTAAATTTTTAATTTTAGTACATTACTTTCTTAAACTTTTTTTTGACGGATTGAGCACCTGATATAAAAATTGTTAAAAAGATTTTTAAAGAATTAACATAAATAATTAGATCCACATCACATAATAATTGAAAACTTTACATAAATTGTTACATCTCTTAATGGGTTTTAAGAATAATAAAGAAAACATTTTACACATGGTGTAACTGAACGTTTTGTCAATTTCAATGCAGGCACGAAAATTGCAAAAAAAAAAAAAAAAAAAAAAAAAAAAAAAAAAAAAAGATTGGGGGTTCATGGAGTAAACTGTCTGTTAAGCAAAAAAAAAAAAAAAAAAAGAAGACGTGGGAGGTTGGAAAACTTCCTAGAGGAAGTGGGTGTGTGAAGGAGTGAAGTGCATTAGTGGGGAGTTGGGTAAAAAAGAGAATAACGTGCAGCAAAAAAAAAAAAAAAAAAAAAAAAAAGAAAAAAAGAGGGACGTGGGCTGTTTCAAGATGCCTATATATAGGCATATAAGGGACGTAAACAAAAAAAAAGAGGGAGAAAAAGCAAAAACAGAAGAAAGAGAAAGGAAAAAAAAAAAAAAGAAAGGAGGACTTTTGGGTGCAACGTGTGTGTGAGGAAGGAATAAAAAAAAAATAAAAGTGTGTGTGTGCAGGTGAGGGGGCGGAACAAAAAAAGAGATTTTGTGCAGGTGAATGTGTGTAGAGAGGATTATTAAAAAGGTAGAAAAATTGTCATCTACTCTTCTATTTTAATCTACATGCTATCGATCTGTTTTCTTTTGGAAGACAAGAAGTTCACCGGTCATTATCATTGTCAGCCAAATTCATGTTCTCAACATACGGGTTGCAAACTTTTGAACCCAGTCAAAATTATGAGGTTGCAAGTTTTAGAACCTCTAAAAATCAAATAGAGTTACAAATTTTTAAACTCTACAAAATTATGAGGTTGCAAGTTTTAGAACCTCTAAAAATCAAATAGAGTTACAAATTTTTAAACTCTACAAAATTATGAGGTTGCAAGTTTTAGAACCTCTAAAAAATTAAATAGAGTTGCAAATTTTAGAACTCTACAAAATTGTGAGGTTACAAAATTTAGAACCTTTATATATGAATCTGACTATAATAGTGCAGTTCAAAATATTATTTTGAGTCTGACTTATAAAGTGCAGCCCAAATAAAAATTAGAGACTCTTTTCGTTTCAAAAAAAAAAGAGAGAAGAGAAATCAAAATTCACATATATATATATGTATCACTTATATTGCCGTGCAAAGTAAAGTTACTGTAACTTTTGCACTTGCAGTATAATGGTTTATATATATATATATATATCAAAGAGGTTGCATAGCCTTTTCCTTTTCGTTTCCTGGGGAAAAGAGGAGAGAGATAAAGAAATAAAGATTACCGTGACTTTTGCAGTTTATATATATATATATATATATATATATAGATATCAAAGAGCTTGGCTTGCTGTGACGTAGAAAAAAAAGGAAGGGAAAAAAATGGCTTGTTGCGGCTTGCTGTGACGTAAAAAAAAAAAAAAAAAAAAGGAAAAAAAATGGCTTGTTGCGGCTTTGCGTGACGAAAAAAAAAAAAAAAAAAAAAAAAAAGGAAAAAAAATGGCTTGTTGCGTTCTTTGACTTTTGTGTGACGCAGGGAAAAAAAAAAAAAAGAAAGATGGCTTGCTGGCTTGCTCACTCTAAAATTATATATATACACACAAAAAAAAAAAAAAAGAGGAAAGGAAACGTGTGAAAGGATGAGGATGAGGGAAACCTAAGTTCCTTTTGAAATCAGATGGTTAGCAAAAAGAAGGGATATATATCATACAATCAAATCAATTGGTTTAGATATGATGAAATTTAAAATTAAAAAAATAAGGGATAAATGATAAACTTCAAAAATTCGGAGTATTAAATACCCTAAAAATTAAAGTGCATAAATTGGGCCCTTTATAGTCCCTAAGCCCAAAAAGATGAGCCCATTGTCTCACAAAACCATATGGTGATTAAATACAATGTTCAAATTCCAAATTCAAATTAAAAAAAAAAAAATCTCAATACCAAATTCAAAAAGGATCCTTTCAATTCCTCATAAGGTCATATACCGGGGAATTATCCAAATACAACTCTCAAATCTAAACTCTAGAGTAAAGTTCCAAATCAAATTTTAAAACATCTTTGAATTCCTCCTATGGTCATATATCGAGGAATTCTCCAAAATCTAAAATCAAATTCAAGAACTACGATTGACTTGATTCCCTATGGGATACGTAGGAAACCTAAAATCTAGGTGCAGTTTCAAGACCAAATTCAATTCTAAAATTCTCAAAGAAGAGAAAATCAATACAAAATTAAATCAAATTTTAAAGTGCGAAAATTCCTCATAAGGTCATACACCGAGGAATTATCCAAATTCTCAAACCCAAAATTTGAACTACAAGTGGCTTGATCCCTTAACGGGGTATGTAGGCAACTCAACAAAATTCACTGAGTTCAGCTGCAATTTCAAATCAACCCAAATTTCTCAAATTCAAAAAAATAGAATTTACCGTTTTAACTGGAATCAAAGGGTGTTCCCTTGTACCAAGGGATTGTAATTAAGAGGTTATTCTTATAATCTTGGATGGGTCGAACTAAAAATAATAAACTCCTATTCTAGTTAAATCCTAGGATAGGTGAAATTATGTTGTGTGTGAAATATTATTTCAACATTAATAAATATTTTCACTCAACATAGTTTTTGGCACGCCCGGTGGGACCCATTCTCCTTTTCATCTCCGGTTATAATGGTAATATCTAATTATAATAATCGTTGGAATGTAACCATTTGTGTCATTTTATTTTGCAGTAATGGCACCACAAGTTACTGTGTACTTCCACCAACTCCCATCTGTTAGGATTGCTGGGGAGCAGAAGAAGGTGGGGTTTAAGACGACCTTCGCAATCACTGGGGCACCTGTTGCTGCCATAGTTCCAAAAGTTTTTGAGGTTTCCAAAGCGAAGCAATCCTCGAAGGCTCTTTGCGGTAAGGCTGCCAAAGGTTTGAAGAAGAGACAAGCAAGGTCTCGCTAAAAGAAAGTTCAAGCAGTCTGTGAAGACCGTGAAATGTTCTCCTTCCAAGATCGTTAAGAATGTGAAGGCCAAAACACCAAGACTGTCAAGACTTGTCTTGCAGAAACCATTAAGATCAAGGATCAATAACCAGTTCAAATTATGGTTGGTTCGATCCCCATTAACATCGGTATAGTAGAATCTGTTATGATGACCAGTGCTGAAGAGATATCTACTCCAACTTCTCCGACAACAAAAGAGGTAGACAGCTTCACTACATCACCAAATGTTTCAAAGACTCTCGAAAAGAGTATACAAAAAGGGAAAGTGAAGGCAATAGTCAGTGATAGAAATCAAACGGGCTTGGTCACTCAACTTGGAGAAAACTCAGTGAAGAAAGTTAGAAGTGGTGGATTGAGAATGCCACGTGTGAATCTTGGGCCATTATTCAACGATCAAAACCAAGAGCGAGACGATGAGGGTTTGATCATTATGGCCAAGAATTGTCCAACGACGGAGCCATCTGTCGACAATGAAGAGAGAGAAATGCATTGGTACCATATAAGGGACCAATCACGCGATCGAAAGGCACGTTGTATGCATGATTCATATGGTCCTCAAACGATTAGAGATACACCTCTAATAGGCCAAATGGAAGTGTCAACCGCTAATGACGACATAGAATCAAGAAACATGCCAGTTTTTAGTTCTTTGGAACGACAAGCATGGAGGAGCAAAGTGAGCAAATTCAAGAATTAAGAAGGATGCTTTCTTTGAAAAGGAGGTCAAGTCGCGAGACTCTCTCTACATTTGCAAGAAAATGTGGGTGTAGGTCAAGCATCCGGATCGGGGGGCAGACATCTGCATCCCCAATACCCCAACCAGGCTTAAGAACTGAGATAAGACAGCCAGCGGATCTAACACCACAGCCAGACTTGAGGACGTTGATTATGGATGGAATACGAGAATATCAAGCTGCTATGTGTATGCCGGTATTGGGATACCGAAAACCTTACCCGGTGCATTATGATCAAATCCCTTTCCCTCGATATTATGTAAGGCCAAATTTTGAAAAATTCGATGGGATAAATGGATCTCCACATGAACATTTGGCATATTATACCTCGGCATGCGGCGAGACTGCTCAATCAGACGCACTATTGATTAGATAGTTCGTGCAATCTCTAAAAGGGGCGGCATTCACGTGGTACACGCAACTTCCCCCAGGTTCCATTGTTACATGGGATGACATGCAAAAAGCATTCTTAGCCCAATTTGTCTCCTCAAAAAGGAAAGTAACAATCAGATTTAGTGGAAGCTAAACAAAGATTGGGGAAAGTGCAAATGACTTTATCACTAGATGGAGGAATCTTAACCTCCAATGCCCGGAAAAAGCGACAGAGATTTCAGTTAGTTTCCATGTGTGCTAACAATCTCGCGTGAAGTGGCTACCTTTATTGGAACTGTGGAACCACAATCTTTTAATGAATTGGTTTCAAAGGCGAGCGTGGTTGAAAGGCAAATAGCTCGCCGGAAGGGTTCCATGATGAGGTCTCGCCCGTAAGAAAGGAAAGTTGAAAAAAAAAAGCCATTAAGAAAGATCGAAACAATGGCTACCTTTGTTAAGAATGACAAAAATCAAAACAAAGGAAAAGCAAGAGAAGAGTCAAAGAAACTCACTCTCAAAGAAAGAAAAGAAGTTAAATATTCCTTTGATGATGAGGATGTGGAACAAATTTTCGATGAGTTGCTTCTTCGCAAAAGCAATAAAACTCCCCGAGCCAAAAAGGCCAAATGAGGTTGATAAGATCGATGAACCCAATTATTGCCGATACCATCGCATCATCGGTCATTCCTTAAAGGATTGTTATGTCCTCAAGAATATAGTCGAGGGAATGATCAAAAGAAAAGAAATAGAAGTGGATTCTTCATGTCCAAAAGCAACATCGAATACCGTCACATTAGTAGAGGACGACTGTTTATCGGTGAATACCCTACAAAGAGGCGTCATCCCAGTAGCCTTTGAAATAGACGGTGAGGTAAAAGCTGGCAAAACATATCCTGAAACACTCATTTCAAGCAATGCCAACATGCCCACGTTGTATGAACTCATGAGTGAGCCAAGTATTGAAACGTGGGAAGATCCACCAGACAATAAACCTGAGTTGGGGAATGAGTGGCACCTTCATGTAAATAGGAAGTCCAAGAAGAATGAAAATCGTTTACAAAAAGGTGCGAAGACAATCGAACATTCAGGTATTCGATTTATCGGGAGGCCTGAACTAAAAAAGAACAAGAAGAAAAAAAGAAGAAGAGCCAAGAAGACAAGGAACCTCAATGATTTAAGTATACATGCAACCAATAAGAACACCATTCACGCTTGAAGGAATTTCGCCTAAAGCACTTCAAGAGGATCCTAAAGCTCGAAGAAGAAGAAAAGAGCAATAGTGATATCGCTTTTGAAATATCACTAGAGGAAGAGCCACTCTATGATGAAGATGTTGTTCATTGTTGCGTGATTTCAAGAAGAAGAAGGAGGAGAAGAAGAAAGGGATGAAAGAGCCCGTATCCCTTCAAGATGCCATCGATTCGGAAGAGGTAGATGAGATAACGCGGGGGAAATGAAGCGTAATATTGTAAAGCAAAAAGAGGCAAATGAGCTCATAAAAGGCAAGAAAACACAAAAATCAAGACAACGGAGCCCATCCTAAGTCTATCGAGAAGAAGAAAGTCGCCGTGCCATGTTAATTACAACATTTCGCTCATTTAAAGCGCATTCTCGCTTTGTTAAGTGTTTATGATGCTCTACAAATGTCTCGAGCTTAGAAAAGCGCCATAATCGCATTAACCGATCCGGAACCTTTTAAAGGGAAGATAGAGGCTCCCGGAGGTAAAGTGTCATCTTATGAGATCTGCAGGCTTGCATGGCATGCATCTCTTTTGGTGACGATGACCGCCAACTCGGTGAAGAAAACCACAATCGACCACTTTATGTTACGGGGACAATTTTTGATACTGAAATAAACCGTATAATGTTGGATGGTGGTTCGGCAGTAAATGTACTCCCTTTGAAAAGTCTCAGGGCAGTTGGCTTACAACCCCGACATTTATCCCCTTCCCTATTGACAATCCAAGGGTTCAACCAAGCAGGGGAGAGAGCATTGGGGAGTATCACCTTAAAAGTTGAAATAGGTGAATTAAGCTCAAATGTCCTTTTCCATGTGATCGATTCAAATACTTCCTATAATGTGTCTTTGTTAGGAAGACCGTGGCTCCATGGGTGTGGCGTTATACCTTCAACACTTCATCAATGTTTTAAGTTTTACAAAGATGGGGAAGTAATGAAAGTAAATGCAGATCCGAACCCGTTTAGAGGGGAAATGTAAACTACTGATGCCAAATTTTACAAATCGGCCGATGTCACAATCTTAAAGGATGCCATCAAAATGTCAAAAGGGGAAAAGATGAATGGCACCACCAAACAGGTTAAGAGTTCATCCAAGCCCAATCAAAGGATGACTTTTAAGTACGTGCCCAAAAGTCAGCGAGCTCCTGGACAAAAGGCTTTAGCATCTGTCAAAAATGTGGTTGAGACATTAATGACCAGTTTCACCTTCCCGCTTCGAAAGCTAGATCAAACTTTCCCAGTTGGAAAAATGCATATTTCAATTACTTTTGGTGAACGCGGAAGCGCAAACAAACGTGTTGTAACTATCAATTCAAACAAGCCAAGGAAATTTTTTAACCCTATGTCAAGGAAATCAAAGGCGAAAGGCAAGAAAGTTTTTTTCAAGAAACAACAAGGAAAAGTTGTAATCAATCAAAACGACTCTTGTTTGAAAGCTATCTTTGAGCCTGAGGTATTTACGGAGAGAGAACAAGACATCTTCTCAGAAGAAAATACCAAAAATACAACACCACGAGTTTCTGTCTTTGAAAGAATCGAATACCCATCTGTATCTCGATCAAACTGGTTCAAAAAGAGCAAGAAGTGGAAGGTAAAAGGACAACAAAAATCTGCTTCACCAGAAAAAGAAGAGATTGTGATTCAAGAGCAACCGTAAGAAATTGAACAGTCAATTGTGTTTCATTCAAGAAAGCTCGTAATGAACCGTAAAATCGTACACCGAGCCCTCGGAAGAATTCATCAACACTGCACCAGCGGCTCCTCCAGGATTAGAAGACGGAGGACAAGCAACGGTTGACGAGCTTAGGGAAATTAACCCTCGATACAGAAGAAGATCCAAGGCCGGTCTTTGTGAGTGCTCTTTTGACAAGCGCAAGAACAACAATCATACGAGCAATGTCTTCAAGAATATCGAGATGTGTTTGCTTGGAGTTACAAAGACATGCCCAGATTAAATCCAAGTAGTAGATCCACAAACTAGTCAGATCAAAGGATGTTCGATATGTAAAGCAAGCCCAAAGACGTGTCCGTCCACGATTAGTTGCACAAATTAAAGCGAGAGGTTGATAAACTAATCAAAGTCGGCTTCATCCGAGAAGTTCAATATCCAACTTGGTTGGCGAATATTGTCCTCGTACAAAAGAAGAACGGGCAAATTCAGTATTTGCGTGGATTATAGAGACCTCAACAATGCTTGCCCAAAGGATGAGTTTCCACTCCCAATAATCGAAGTTGTTAGTTGATGCTACTCTTTGGATTTGGGGCGTTATCTTTCATGGATGGATTCTCGGGATATAACCAAATCAAGATGGCACCTGAAGACTAAGAGCTTAATCGCCTTCCGAACGCCAAGAGGTGTTTCTTGTTATACAGTGATGCCATTCGGACTTAAAAATGCAGGGCAACATATCGAGGGCCATGACTGTCAGTGTTCGATGACATGCTCCATAACACGCTTGAGTGCTATGTCGATGACTTGGTAGTCAAGACTAAGGAAAGGGAGTATCATTTAAATGATCTTAAACGAGTTTTTGATAGACTCCGACAACACCAAGTTAAAATGAATCCTTTGAAATGTGCATTCGGTGTAACTTCTGGAAAATTCCTCGGGTTCGTGGTGAGACATAGAGGAATTGAAATTGATCCAGCAAAAATAAAGGCAATCACAGAAATGCCTCCGCCTCGCAACCTACGTCAGTTACGAGGAATGCAGGGGAAACTTGCATACATAAGAAGATTCATTTCAAACCTGTCTGGTAGATGCCAACCCTTTACAAGGTTAACTCAAAAAGATGTACCATTTGTATGGGATGATACATGTCAAAATGCTTTTGAAAGCATAAAAGATACTTGTTGAATCCACCGGTGCTTATGGCTCCAATAATCGGAAAACCATTGATCTTGTATATTGCGGCGCTTGAACGCTTTTTTGGGAGCATTGTTAGCTCAAAACAATCAAGATGGGAAAGAGCATGCCCTGTACTATATAAGTAGAACTTTAGTAGGGGGCGAACAAAACTATCGCCCAATTGAAAGAATGTGTTTGGCCCTAGTTTTTTTTGTCACGGTTACGACATTACTTGTTATCGCACTCGGTGACTCTCATATCAGGCGGATCCTTGAGGTACATGCTCTCAAAGCCGTACTCTCGGGCGTCTCGCTAAATGGTCTATGGTCTTGTCAGAGTTCGATATCAAGTTTGTTCCACAAAAAGCAGTTAAAGGCCAAGCACTTGCTGATTTCTTGGCAGCACACCCCATTCCTGACAACATGGAATTGCCCGATGACCTTCCAGATGAAGAAGTGTTTACCATTGAAATGTCTTTCTGGCAGCTTTACTTTGATGGAGCAGCGAGGAAAAATAGTGCTGGGGCAGGCGTTGTACTCATTACACCGTCAGGGGGGTTAATACCGTACTCACTCTCTATTCTCGTAACTTGCACAAATAATGTTGCAGAATATGAAGCACTGATCATTGGTTTGGAAATAGCACTCGAAATGCAGATAAGCCATCTGAGGGTGTTTGGCGACTCTCAGTTGATCGTCAAACAAATAAACGGGGAATATGCTGTCAAGAATGAGAACTTGACTCCATATCACGAGAAAACAAAGCATTTAATGTCCCAATTTCAAGACATCAAGCTAAGTCACATTCCAAGATCAGAAAATGACAAAGCTGACGCCTTAGCTAGTCTCGCAGCATCTTTGATTTTACCAGATGAAAGGGGAATGCAGATAACTGTTGGCAAACGACGTCTGCTACCACCAGTAGTTGAAAGAACACAAGAGGAAGAAACGGTAAATGTAGTCACTTTTAGTGAAAATGCAGAGGATGCAGATTGGCGTCAACCATTGATCGACTACTTCCTACATGGGGCATTACCAGACGGTCCAAAGAAAAAAAAATAGAAGTAACGAAGAAGGGTTCTTGGTTTGTCTTCATAAATGACACTTTGTACAGACGATCTTTTGATGGAATATTATTGAGGTGTTTATCAAAAGATGAGGCATCACATGCTCTTCAAGAAACACATGCGGAACATGTGGAGCTCATCAATCCCGCCCTAAACTTGCAAAGCACAAATAAAAAGATTGGGTTATTATTGGCCCACCATGGTGCAAGATTCGATTAATTTTGCTAAACGTTGCAAGTTATGCCGACTTCATGGAGATTTCATCCATCAACCTCCATTGCCTCTTCATCCATCGGTCATGTCATGGCCATTCGATACTCATGGCTTAGATGTAATTGGACCTTTCACACCGGCATCCTCAAAGGGTCATAAGTACATTTTGGGTTTGGGACGGACTATTTTTCAAAAATGGGCCGAGGCGGTACCTTTAAAAGAAGTAAAAGCAGAAGATGTCACAAACTTCATAAAGAATCACATAATCTATCGTTATGGAGTGCCATCAAAGATCATCTCCGACAACGCTCTTTATTTCAGATGCAAAGCAATGACGAAGTTGATGGAAAAATACAAATTCCGACATGGATTCTCAGCAAGTTATAATCCGTCTTCAAATGGCCAAGCAGAAGCCTTCAACAAAGTGCTATGTAAAATCCTGAAGAAAATGGTGTCAAAGAACAGGAGAGATTGGCATGAACGCCTCCCAGAAGCTCTATGGGCTTATAGAACCACAGTACGAACTGCAACGGGTTGCACACCATACAGTTTGGTTTTTGGCTCTGAGGCCGTACTCCCATTGGAAGTGCAACTACCATCTCTCAGAATTGCTACACAATTGATGGCGCTGCATTTAAAATGTCCAAGTGAGACTAGCCGAGCTTGAAGCATTAGATGAGAAAAGGCTCATGAAGACAACAAAGGCTCGAAATTTACCAAGCCCAAGTGGCGGGGCCTTTAACAAAAGGTAAAATTCAGATCCTTCACAGTCGGAGAGTTGGTCCTTACAGTCAAAAGACCAATTGTTATAACAAGAAGGATGCAAGGTAAATTTGAAGCAAAATGGGAAGGACCATACGTCATCACTAAGGTCTTTCCAAAAGGGGCATATGAACTTTCTGATTCAGAGGGCCACTGCATTTACCCATGTGTAAATGGAAAGTTTATCAAGAAATTCTATGCCTAAATAGGGAGGTACGCCTCCTGACGCATAACCCACAGAAGAAAGATAATAGCCGAAGCAAAAGAATGAACTACGAATGGCTTGATCCCCCAAAAGGGTACGTAGGCAATCCGGTAATAAACTGGATGCAGCCCCAAAATAAAAAAAGACATATGTTCCCCATAGAACTACGGAAGGCTTGATTCCTATGAAAAGGATACGTAGGCAATCTAGTATAAATTGGATGCAGCCACAAAATCAAAACAAACAAATTACGCTCTCTTATTCAATTACTCAAAAAAAAAAAGTCCAAATACATGCTATTTCAAAATAAGCAAAATAAATCAAAAAATAGGAAAAGCCAAATCCTAGTGACAAAAAATCACAAATAAGTAAAAAAAGAGACCAAGAGGGCGTCTAAATGAAGAAAAGGAGGGATGAAATCATCATCAGTTTTTTTTGAAGAATGCAGCCAAAGAGTCGCGTATCTTCTGAGATTCCTGCTCTTGAGACTTGGCTTCAGCTGTAGCTTCTTGAATTTCGATAAACCTTGCAACCTTAGCATTAACCTGCAGCTGCTTGATCTCATCACCGATCTTTATTTGTTCATCTAAAGAATTCTTCAACGGGAAACCGCATCTTTTGCGATTTTAATCGATCTTCATATGAACGTCGCAATTCTGCGCCTATACCTTTCGACTTCTTTTTACGCCTCGGAAGCTTCAATATTCTCCACAGTTGATTGAGCACTTGGAAGATCGCTAGATAAAACACTCATAGCGAAGAAGATGCTCCTTTTCGCGATGAATCAAATCTAGAATTAAACTTTCGTTCATGGAAGCTTTCTCCTCGATAAAAGGAGAAAAAGTGACTAAACGCTTCTCTGAATCGAGCAAACGGTTTACAGTGTCTCTAAACCATACGAACCCACCTCGAGATATCCCCTTCATATCAATGAGGAAATCTATTGTTTTAAGATACTCAGAAACCCGAGAGTGATAATGTAGAGTGCTCTCTCGCAATGTTGATAGTAAAACCCAATCAGAGATTGACTTCAACATACTGATCAAGTAATCTCGAGTAGGTTTATCTGAAACTTGACTAGTGATGCTAGAAACTCGATAAATGACTTTTGATGGAAGAGGCACGACAATCGCCAATGGAAGAGGTTCATACGGGACTTCAACGATAGCCTGATCCCTGAAACTTTCAAAATCTTCAGACTCTTCATCGTCAAGAGTCCTAATCGCGTCAATTACGTGGTTATCAGGAGATGATGTTGTCCTGATGATTTCTGGAAGATCTTCAAATCCTGTTGACTTATTCCCCGGCCCAAAAGATGAAGTAACCATATCAGTGTCAACTCGCGTATGATCAGAACTAATAACATCAATTCCAGTATTTTGGAATGAAGAAGAAGCAGTTCCCACATCCATATGTCCAGGTTCTGGAGACTTCGCCGGGAAAGAGACAATTTCAGCGGTTGCATAATCAAGCTTAGTAATCTCTGCACGTCTCATTCTTTTAGGATTCGTATCTCGCTCATCACCATCACTTGATCGAGAAGCTTCGTGAGTATTAGCAGTATCCGCCAGAGAATGGGATCGAATGAAAATGTCATCTACACTGTCATGAAGACGTCGGATGTCAGTTATCACGTATACATCTTCTTCCTTGTATGGCCTTTTCTCAAATAATGAATGGAGATTTTTCACTGAGCGCCCCAAGTAAGGAGTAGTGCTACGCATCCACCAACGGCAATACCACCATGTGCACTGCCCTATGCGGGTTGCCCTCGGTATACGAAAATAAGTCCCAGTACGTCTTTTTAAAAATAAATACCAAGCATCGGCAAATTCGTCTATCCCGCAAGTTTTTTTTTTGCATCAAGCTGTAAAAACGAAACTTATCTCGAAGGAACATTTGGTCAAAACCAAACCGACGCGAAGCAAATCTGTTCGGATAGTACGGTTCCACAAATATAACACCACCTACCCTCCCTCACAGGGAGTAAAGTCGCACGCATGGACAATAAAAGTTCAAATTTTCAAATCCTAAGTCTTCATCATCTAAATAATCAGTATCTCTCTCTCCATGATACGAATATGGGCGGTAACGGACATGCTGTTCGTCGCGCATCATATGCCTACTTCCAGTCATAGTTCTTTTTTCAGGCTCGATTCCAGCATATTTACGCAACAAAGGCAAGTTATTATTGTCTTCCCAACCAAAATATAAATAAGGAAAGTGTTCAGCTAGCCATCCGATGACATAGTGCATTGGAAGAAAAACCCGGCTAACACCAAATCCGTTCGTACCTGCAACGTACTCATTAAATGCGTGATAAATGTATCCCAGAACTGTGGGGGCGAGTGACACTCTCGTGCCTTGAGCCATCAGAGAGGCCATATAAAAGTTTCGTGTCTTACGTTGCCACCCTTGGTAGGAAGGACGAAACGACTTAACCACAAAGTGATAGGAATGCAGAGCATACCAACTTCTGAAACCTGCAAAGGAAGCTGTCTTAATTGGCTTTTTCGAGGCTTCTTATGGAAATCTTTAGAATGGGAATCTTGAGCCTGCTCAGTCTTCAAACCGACAAACATTTGTTCTCCTCTATAAAAATATTCAGTCCATTGATCCCAAGATACAAATTGAGTTTTCAGAATATTGCATAGGCGAGAATGGATCCTTAAAAGTTCCACAATGCAAGGATGATATAAGGAAGTGTTCAACAACTTCTTATTTGTCGGGATAAACTCTTCATACGGGATTCCCAAGATAGGCAAACCTCCGATGGTTTTCAGATCATACAATGAGATTCCCATTTCACCACCAATATGATGGAGAGTATTGCTTGTTGGGCCCCACAATTCAGCAAATGCTCGCCAAACATTACAATTATGAGAAAAAGGATATTGTGCAACAACTACTGCATCATAAATCTCCGCTCTCTTCAAAACATTGCGGTTACGACTTATAATCTTTGCAGTCCACTCCATTAAACAAGGTTGGAAGTGAGCTCGACCACGAAAATTGAATGGCAAAGGAGGTTTCTTCTTTTCTTGTAGCATTCGATGCAAACCAGGGTAAAAATCAGGAGTAACCGTGTTCCTGAGATCCCCTTCTTGCCCATTGTCAACTTCTTCAAGAGTCTCAGCTTTGAAAACGGCACCTTTCTGTTGACTCAATTGGATGGCATTTTCTTCACCATCGAAGAGATATTTTAAATAACCAGAATGAACTTCTTGAGAATTAAGCAAATAAAGGGGACCGCTAAATCGTGTCGAAGCTCGAACTTCATCTAAACCAACCGAACGTTGGTAACTTGGCCCTGAAGTAAATTCTTTGCCAGATTCCTCAGGGGCTCGTTCCGAACGAAGATTGCCAAAAGCATCCATAAATAAGCCTGTAAAAAAAAAAAAAAAAAAAAAAAAAAGAGAAGAAATGAATATAAAATTATTAAAATCTTCTTCTTCTTTTCTCGAGTATGGCACGTGCACATAAATGTCACGTACATACTCGAGGGGGCATCTGTTAAACAAAAAAAAAAAAAAAAAGAAGACGTGGGAGGTTGGAAAACTTCCTAGAGGAAGTGGGTGTGTGAAGGAGTGAAGTGCATTAGTGGGGAGTTGGGTAAAAAAGAGAATAACGTGCAAAAAAAAAAAAAAAAAAAAAAAAAAAAAAAAAAGAAAAAAAGAGGGACGTGGGCTGTTTCAAGATGCCTATATATAGGCATATAAGGGACGTAAACAAAAAAAAAAAGAGGGAGAAAAAGCAAAAAACAGAAAGAAAAGAAAAAAAAAAGAAAGGAGGACTTTTGGGTGCAACGTGTGTGTGTGAGGAAGGAATAAAAAAAAATAAAAGTGTGTGTGTGTGGTGAGGGGCGGAAATAAAAAAAAGAGATTTTGTGCAGGTGAATGTGTGTAGAGAGGATTATTAAAAAGGTAGAAAAATTGTCATCTACTCTTCTATTTTAATCTACATGCTATCGATCATTTTCTTTTGGAAGACAAGAAGTTCACCGGTCATTATCATTGTCAGCCAAATTCATGTTCTCAACATACGGGTTGCAAACTTTTGAACCCAGTCAAAATTATGAGGTTGCAAGTTTTAGAACCTCTAAAAATCAAATAGAGTTACAAATTTTTAAACTCTACAAAATTATGAGGTTGCAAGTTTTAGAACCTCTAAAAATCAAATAGAGTTACAAATTTTTAAACTCTACAAAATTATGAGGTTGCAAGTTTTAGAACCTCTAAAAAATTAAATAGAGTTGCAAATTTTAGAACTCTACAAAATTGTGAGGTTACAAAATTTAGAACCTTTATATATGAATCTGACTATAATAGTGCAGTTCAAAATATTATTTTGAGTCTGACTTATAAAGTGCAGCCCAAATAAAAATTAGAGACTCTTTTCGTTTCAAAAAAAAAAGAGAGAAGAGAAATCAAAATTCACATATATATATATGTATCACTTATATTGCCGTGCAAAGTAAAGTTACTGTAACTTTTGCACTTGCAGTATAATGGTTTATATATATATATATATATATATCAAAGAGGTTGCATAGCCTTTTCCTTTTCGTTTCCTGGGGAAAAGAGGAGAGAGATAAAGAAATAAAGATTACCGTGACTTTTGCAGTTTATATATATATATATATATATATAGATATCAAAGAGCTTGGCTTCTTTGTGACGTAGAAAAAAAAGGAAGGAAAAAAATGGCTTGTTGCGGCTTTGTTGTGACGTAAAAAAAAAAAAAAAAAAAAAAAAGGAAGGAAAAAAAATGGCTTGTTGCGGCTTGTTGTGTGACGCAGAAAAAAAAAAAAAAAAAGATGGCTTGTTGGCTTGCTCACTCTAATATATATATATATACACACAAAAAAAAAAAAAAGAGGAAAGAAACGTGTGAAAGGATGAGGATGAGGGAAACCTAAGTTCCTTTTGAAATCGATGGTTAGCAAAAAAAGAAGGGATATATATCATACAATCAAATCAATTGGTTTAGATATGATGAAATTTAAAATTAAAAAAAATAAGGGATAAATGATAAACTTCAAAAATTCGGAGTATTAAATACCCTAAAAATTAAAGTGCATAAATTGGGCCCTTTATAGTCCCTAAGCCCAAAAAGATGAGCCCATTGTCTCACAAAACCATATGGTGATTAAATACAATGTTCAAATTCCAAATTCAAATTAAAAAAAAAAAAATCTCAATACCAAATTCAAAAAGGATCCTTTCAATTCCTCATAAGGTCATATACCGGGGAATTATCCAAATACAACTCTCAAATCTAAACTCTAGAGTAAAGTTCCAAATCAAATTTTAAAACATCTTTGAATTCCTCCTATGGTCATATATCGAGGAATTCTCCAAAATCTAAAATCAAATTCAAGAACTACGATTGACTTGATTCCCTATGGGATACGTAGGAAACCTAAAATCTAGGTGCAGTTTCAAGACCAAATTCAATTCTAAAATTCTCAAAGAAGAGAAAATCAATACAAAATTAAATCAAATTTTAAAGTGCGAAAATTCCTCATAAGGTCATACACCGAGGAATTATCCAAATTCTCAAACCCAAAATTTGAACTACAAGTGGCTTGATCCCTTAACGGGGTATGTAGGCAACTCAACAAAATTCATCGAGTTCATTTTGCAATTTCAAATCAACCCAAATTTCTCAAATTCAAAAAAAATAGAATTTACCGTTTTTAACTGGAATCAAAGGGTGTTCCCTTGTACCAAGGGATTGTAATTAAGAGGTTATTCTTATAATCTTGGATGGGTCGAACTAAAAATAATAAACTCCTATTCTAGTTAAATCCTAGGATAGGTGAAATTATGTTGTGTGTGAAATATTATTTCAACATTAATAAATATTTTCACTCAACATAGTTTTTTTGGCACGCCTTTCGGTGGGACCCATTCTCCTTTTCATCTCCGGTTATAATGGTAATATCTAATTATAATAATCGTTGGAATGTAACCATTTGTGTCATTTTATTTTGCAGTAATGGCACCACAAGTTCTTGTGTACTTCCACCAACTCCCATCCGTTAGGATTCTTTGGGAGCGTAAGAAGGTGGGGTTTAAGACGACCTTCAGAATCACTGGGGCACCTGTTCTGCCATAGTTCCAAAAGTTTTTGAGGTTTCCAAAGCGAAGCAATCCTCAAGGCTCTTTTGCGGTAAGGCTGCCAAAGGTTTGAAGAAGAGACAAGCAAGGTGCGCTAAAAGAAAGTTCAAGCAGTTGTGAAGACCAGAAATGTTCTCCTTCCAAGATCGTTAAGAATGTGAAGGCCAAAACAGTCAAGATGTCAAGACTTGTCTTGCAGAAACCATTAAGATCAAGGATCAATAACCAGTTCAAATTATGGTTGGTTCGATCCCCATTAACATCGGTATAGTAGAATCATTATGATGACGGTCTTTCAAGAGATATCTACTCCAACTTCTCCGACAACAAAAGAGGTAGACAGCTTCACTACATCACCAAATGTTTCAAAGACTCTCGAAAAGAGTATACAAAAAGGGAAAGTGAAGGCAATAGTCAGTGATAGAAATCAAACGGGCTTGGTCACTCAACTTGGAGAAAACTCAGTGAAGAAAGTTAGAAGTGGTGGATTGAGAATGCCACGTGTGAATCTTGGGCCATTATTCAACGATCAAAACCAAGAGCGAGACGATGAGGGTTTGATCATTATGGCCAAGAATTGTCCAACGACGGAGCTTACTGTCGACAATGAAGCAGAGAGAAATGCATTGGTACCATATAAGGGACCAATCACGCGATCGAAGGCACGTTGTATGCATGATTCATATGGTCCTCAAACGATTAGAGATACACCTCTAATAGGCCAAATGGAAGTGTCAACTGCTAATGACGACATAGAATCAAGAAACATGCCAGTTTTAGTTCTTTGGAACGACAAGCATGGAGGAGCAAAGTGAGCAAATTCAAGAATTAAGAAGGATGCTTCTTTGAAAAGGAGGCTGAAGTCGCGAGACTCTCTCTACATTTGCAAGAAAATGTGGGTGTAGGTCAAGCATCTGGACTGGGGCAGACATCTGCATCCCCAATACCCCAACCAGGCTTAAGAACTGAGATAAGACAGCCAGCGGATCTAACACCACAGCCAGACTTGAGGACGTTGATTATGGATGGAATACGAGAATATCAAGCTGCTATGTGTATGCCGGTATTGGGATACCGAAAACCTTACCCGGTGCATTATGATCAAATCCCTTTCCCTCGATATTATGTAAGGCCAAATTTTGAAAAATTCGATGGGATAAATGGATCTCCACATGAACATTTGGCATATTATACCTCGGCATGCGGCGAGACTGCTCAATCAGACGCACTATTGATTAGATAGTTCGTGCAATCTCTAAAAGGGGCGGCATTCACGTGGTACACGCAACTTCCCCCAGGTTCCATTGTTACATGGGATGACATGCAAAAAGCATTCTTAGCCCAATTTGTCTCCTCAAAAAGGAAAGTAACAATCACAGATTTAGTGGAAGCTAAACAAAGATTGGGGGAAAGTGCAAATGACTTTATCACTAGATGGAGGAATCTTAACCTCCAATGCCCGGAAAAACTGACAGAGATTTCAGCAGTTTCCATGTGTGCTAACAATCTCGTACCAGAAGTGGCTACCTTTATTGGAACTGTGGAACCACAATCTTTTAATGAATTGGTTTCAAAGGCGAGCGTGGTTGAAAGGCAAATAGCTCGCTGAGGAAGGGTTCCATGATGAGGTCTCGCCTAAGAAAGGAAAGTTGAAAATAAAAAGCCATTAAGAAAGATCGAAACAATGGCTACCTTTGTTAAGAATGACAAAAATCAAAACAAAGGAAAAGCAAGAGAAGAGTCAAAGAAACTCACTCTCAAAGAAAGAAAAGAAGTTAAATATTCCTTTGATGATGAGGATGTGGAACAAATTTTCGATGAGTTGCTTCTTTGCAAAAGCAATAAAACTCCCTGAGCCAAAAAGGCCAAATGAGGTTGATAAGATCGATGAACCCAATTATTGCCGATACCATCGCATCATCAGTCATTCCTTAAAGGATTGTTATGTCCTGAAGAATATAGTCGAGGGAATGATCAAAAGAAAAGAAATAGAAGTGGATTCTTCATGTCCAAAAGCAACATCGAATACCGTCACATTAGTAGAGGACGACTGTTTATCGGTGAATACCCTACAAAGAGGCGTCATCCCAGAAGCCTTTGAAATAGACGGTGAGGTAAAAGCTGGCAAAACATATCCTGAAACACTCATTTCAAGCAATGCCAACATGCCCACGTTGTATGAACTCATGAGTGAGCCAAGTATTGAAACGTGGGAAGATCCACCAGACAATAAACCTGAGTTGGGGAATGAGTGGCACCTTCATGTAAATAGGAAGTCCAAGAAGAATGAAAATCGTTTACAAAAAGGTGCGAAGACAATCGAACATTCAGGTATTCGATTTATCGGGAGGCCTGAACTAAAAAAGAACAAGAAGAAAAGAAGAAGAGCCAAGAAGACAAGGAACCTCAATGACGAAGTATACATGCAACCAATAAGAACACCATTCACGTTGAAGGAATTTCGCCTAAAAGCACTTCAAGAGGATCCTAAAGCTTAGAAGAAGAAAAGAGCAATAGTGATATCGCTTTTGAAATATCACTAGAGGAAGAGCCACTCTATGATGAAGATGTTGTTCATTGTTGCGTGATTTCGAAGAAGAAGAAGGAGGAGAAGAAGAAGGGATGAAAGAGCCCGTATCCCTTCAAGATGCCATCGATTCGGAAGAGGTAGATGAGATAACGCTCGGGAAATGAAGCGTAATATTGTAAAGCAAAAGAGGCAAATGAGCTCATAAAAGGCAAGAAAACACAAAAATCAAGACAACGGAGCCCATCCTAAGTCTATCAGAGAAGAAGAAAGTCGCTCAGGCCATGTTAATTACAACATTCTGCTCATTTAAAGCGCATTCTGCTTTGTTAAGTGTTTATGATGCTCTACAAATGTCTCCGAGCTTAGAAAAGCGCTCATAATCGCATTAACCGATCCGGAACCTTTTAAAGGGAAGATAGAGGCTCCCGGAGGTAAAGTGTCATCTTATGAGATCTGCGCTTCTTGCATGGCATGCATCTCTTTTGGTGACGATGACCGCTAACTCGGTGAAGAAAACCACAATCGACCACTTTATGTTACGGGGACAATTTTTGATCTTGAAATAAACCGTATAATGTTGGATGGTGGTTCTAAGAAGAATGTACTCCCTTTGAAAAGTCTCAGGGCAGTTGGCTTACAACCCCGACATTTATCCCCTTCCCTATTGACAATCCAAGGGTTCAACCAAGCAGGGGAGAGAGCATTGGGGAGTATCACCTTAAAAGTTGAAATAGGTGAATTAAGCTCAAATGTCCTTTTCCATGTGATCGATTCAAATACTTCCTATAATGTGCTGTTAGGAAGACCGTGGCTCCATGGGTGTGGCGTTATACCTTCAACACTTCATCAATGTTTTAAGTTTTACAAAGATGGGGAAGTAATGAAAGTAAATGCAGATCTGAACCCGTTTAGAGGGGAACAGGTAAACTACGCTGATGCCAAATTTTACAAATCGGCCGATGTCACAATCTTAAAGGATGCCATCAAAATGTCAAAAGGGGAAAAGATGAATGGCACCACCAAACAGGTTAAGAGTTCATCCAAGCCCAATCAAAGGATGACTTTTAAGTACGTGCCCAAAAGTCAGCGAGCTCCTGGACAAAAGGCTTTAGCATCTGTCAAAAATGTGGTTGAGACATTAATGACCAGTTTCACCTTCCCGCTCGAAAGCTAGATCAAACTTTCCCAGTTGGAAAAATGCATATTTCAATTACTTTTGGTGAACGCGAAGCGCGCAAAACAAACGTGTTGTAACTGTCAATTCAAACAAGCCAAGGAAATTTTCTAACCCTATGTCAAGGAAATCAAAGACGAAAGGCAAGAAAGTTTTTTTCAAGAAACAACAAGGAAAAGTTGTAATCAATCAAAACGACTCTTGTTTGAAAGCTATCTTTGAGCCTGAGGTATTTACGGAGAGAGAACAAGACATCTTCTCAGAAGAAAATACCAAAAATACAACACCACGAGTTTCTGTCTTTGAAAGAATCGAATACCCATCTGTATCTCGATCAAACTGGTTCAAAAAGAGCAAGAAGTGGAAGGTAAAAGGACAACAAAAATCTGCTTCACCAGAAAAAGAAGAGATTGTGATTCAAGAGCAACCAGAAGAAATTGAACAGGTCAATTGTGTTTCATTCGAAGAAAGCTCTGGTAATGAACCAGAAAATCGTACACCTGAGCCCTCAGAAGAATTCATCAACACATACCAGCTCCTCCAGGATTAGAAGACGGAGGACAAGCAACGGTTGACGAGCTTAGGGAAATTAACCTCGATGCAGAAGAAGATCCAAGGCCGGTCTTTGTGAGTGCTCTTTTGACAAACAAGAAGAACAACAATCATACGAGCAATGTCTTCAAGAATATCGAGATGTGTTTGCTTGGAGTTACAAAGACATGCCAGGATTAAATCCGAAGTAGCGATCCACAAACTAGTCAGATCAAAGGATGTTCGATATGTAAAGCAAGCCCAAAGACGTGTCCGTCCACGATTAGTTGCACAAATTAAAGCAGAGGTTGATAAACTAATCAAAGCTGGCTTCATCCGAGAAGTTCAATATCCAACTTGGTTGGCGAATATTGTCCCCCGCATACAAAGAAGAACGGGCAAATTCAGATTTGCGTGGATTATAGAGACCTCAACAATGCTTGCCCAAAGGATGAGTTTCCACTCCCAATAAGCGAGTTGTTAGTTGATGCTACTACTTTGGATTTGGGGCGTTATCTTTCATGGATGGATTCTCGGGATATAACCAAATCAAGATGGCACCGTAAGATCTAAGAGCTTATCGCCTTCCGAACGCCAAGAGGTGTTTCTTGTTATCTGATGATGCCATTCGGACTTAAAAATGCAGGGCAACATATCGAGGAGGGCCATGACTGTCGTGTTCGATGACATGCTCCATAACACAGTTGAGTGCTATGTCGATGACTTGGTAGTCAAGACTAAAGAAAGGGAGTATCATTTAAATGATCTTAAACGAGTTTTTGATAGACTCCGACAACACCAAGTTAAAATGAATCCCTTGAAATGTGCATTCGGTGTAACTTCTGGAAAATTCCTCGGGTTCGTGGTGAGACATAGAGGAATTGAAATTGATCCAGTAAAAATAAAGGCAATCACAGAAATGCCTCCGCCTCGCAACCTACGTCAGTTACGAGGAATGCAGGGGAAACTTGCATACATAAGAAGATTCATTTCAAACCTGTCTGGTAGATGCCAACCCTTTACAAGGTTAACTCAAAAAGATGTACCATTTGTATGGGATGATACATGTCAAAATGCTTTTGAAAGCATAAAAAGATACTTGTTGAATCCACCAGTGCTTATGGCTCCAATAATCGGAAAACCATTGATCTTGTATATTGCGGCGCTTGAACGCTCTTTGGGAGCATTGTTAGCTCAAAACAATCAAGATGGGAAAGAGCATGCCCTGTACTATATAAGTAGAACTTTAGTAGGGGCAGAACAAAACTATCGCCCAATTGAAAGAATGTGTTTGGCCCTAGTTTTTGCTGTCACGAAGTTACGACATTACTTGTTATCGCACTCGGTGACTCTCATATCAAGGGCAGATCCCTTGAGGTACATGCTCTCAAAGCCAATACTCTCAGGGCGTCTCGCTAAATGGTCTATGGTCTTGTCAGAGTTCGATATCAAGTTTGTTCCACAAAAAGCAGTTAAAGGCCAAGCACTTGTCGATTTCTTGGCAAAGACACCCCATTCGACAACATGGAATTGCCCGATGACCTTCCAGATGAAGAAGTGTTTACCATTGAAATGTCTTTCTCGGCGACTTTACTTTGATGGAGCAATGAGGAAAAATAGTCTTTGAGGCAGGCGTTGTACTCATTACACCGTCTGGGGGTTAATACCGTACTCACTCTCTATTCTCGTAACTTGCACAAATAATGTTGCAGAATATGAAGCACTGATCATTGGTTTGGAAATAGCACTCGAAATGCAGATAAGCCATCTGAGGGTGTTTGGCGACTCTCAGTTGATCGTCAAACAAATAAATGGGGAGTATGCTGTCAAGAATGAGAACTTGACTCCATATCACGAGAAAACAAAGCATTTAATGTCCCAGTTTCAAGACATCAAGCTAAGTCACATTCCAAGATCAGAAAATGACAAAGCTGACGCCTTAGCTAGTCTCGCAGCATCCTTGATTTTACCAGATGAAAGGGGAATGCAGATAACTGTTGGCGAACGACGTCTGCTACCACCAGTAGTCGAAAGAACACAAGAGGAAGAAACGGTAAATGTAGTCACTTTTAGTGAAAATGCAGAGGATGCAGATTGGCGTCAACCATTGATCGACTACTTCCTACATGGGGCATTACCAGACAGTCCAAAGAAAAAAATAGAAGTACGAAGAAGGGTTCTTCAGTTTGTCTTCATAAATGACACTTTGTACAGACGATCTTTTGATGGAATATTATTGAGGTGTTTATCAAAAGATGAGGCATCACATGCTCTTCAAGAAACACATGCCGGAACATGTGGAGCTCATCAATCCGGCCCTAAACTTGCAGCACAAATAAAAAGATTGGGTTATTATTGGCCCACCATGGTGCAAGATTCGATTAATTTTGCTAAACGTTGCAAGTTATGCCAGCTTCATGGAGATTTCATCCATCAACCTCCATTGCCTCTTCATCCATCAGTCATGTCATGGCCATTCGATACTCATGGCTTAGATGTAATTGGACCTTTCACACGGCATCCTCAAAGGGTCATAAGTACATTTTGGTTGGGACGGACTATTTTTCAAAATGGGCTGAGGCGGTACCTTTAAAAAAAGTAAAAGCAGAAGATGTCACAAACTTCATAAAGAATCACATAATCTATCGTTATGGAGTGCCATCAAAGATCATCTCCGACAACGCTCTTTATTTCGGATGCAAAGCAATGACGGTTGATGGAAAAATACAAATTCGACATGGATTTCGGCAAGTTATAATCCGTCTTCAAATGGCCAAGGAAGCCTTCAACAAAGTGCTATGTAAAATCCTCAAGAAAATGGTGTCAAAGAACGGAGAGATTGGCATGAACGCCTCCCGGAAGCTCTATGGGCTTATAGAACCACAAAGTCGAATCGCAACGGGTTGCACACCATCTGATTTGGTTTTGGCTCGAGGGCAGTACTCCCATTGGAAGTGCAACTACCATCTCTCAGAATTGCTACACAATTGATGGCGCCAGACGAAAATGTCCAAGTGAGACTAGCTGAGCTTGAAGCATTAGATGAGAAAAGGCTCGCAGCACAACAAAGGCTCGAAATTTACCAAGCCCAAGTGGCAGGGGCCTTTAACAAAAAGGTAAAATTCAGATCCTTCACAGTCGGAGAGTTGGTCCTTACAGTCAAAAGACCAATTGTTATAACAAGAAGGATGCAAGGTAAATTTGAAGCAAAATGGGAAGGACCATACGTCATCACTAAGGTCTTTCCAAAAGGGGCATATGAACTTTCCGATTCAGAGGGCCACTGCATTTACCCATGTGTAAATGGAAAGTTTATCAAGAAATTCTATGCCTAAATAGGGAGGTACGCCCCGACGATAACCCAGAAGAAAGATAATAGCCAAGCAAAAGAATGAACTACGAATGGCTTGATCCCCCAAAAGGGTACGTAGGCAATCCGGTAATAAAACCGGATGCAGCCCAAAAAAAAAAAAAAGACATATGTTCCCCATAGAACTACGGAGGCTTGATTCCTATGAAAAGGATACGTAGGCAATCTAGTATAAATTGGATGCGACCACAAAATCAAAACAAACAAATTACGCTCTCTTATTCAATTACTCAAAAAAAAAAAGTCCAAATACATGCTATTTCAAAATAAGCAAAATAAATCAAAAAATAGGAAAAGCCAAATCCTAGTGACAAAAAATCACAAATAAGTAAAAAAAAGAGACCAAGAGGGCGTCTAAATGAAGAAAAGGAGGGATGAAATCATCATCAGTCTTTTTTGAAGAATGCAGCCAAAGAGTCGCGTATCTTCTGAGATTCCTGCTCTTGAGACTTGGCTTCAACTGTAGCTTCTTGAATTTCGATAAACCTTGCAACCTTAGCATTAACCTGTTTGCTTGATCTCATCACCGATCTTTATTTGTTCATCTAAAGAATTCTTCAACTGGGAAACCGCATCTTTTGCGATTTTAATCGATCTTCATATGAAGCGTCGCAATTGTCGCGCCTATACCTTTCGACTTCTTTTACTTACGCCTCGGAAGCTTCAATATTCTCCACAGTTGATTGAGCACTTGGAAGATCGCTAGATAAAACACTCATAGCGATAAGATGCTCCTTTTCGCGATGAATCAAATCTAGAATTAAACTTTCGTTCATGGAAGCTTTCTCCTCGATAAAAGGAGAAAAGTGACTAAACGCTTCTCGAATCGAGCAAACGGTTTCTGATGTCTCTAAACCATACGAACCCACCTCGAGATATCCCTTCATATCAATGAGGAAATCTATTGTTTTAAGATACTCGAAACCCGAGAGTGATAATGTAGAGTGCTCTCTGGCAATGTTGATAGTAAAACCCAATCAGAGATTGACTTCAACATACTGATCAAGTAATCTCGAGTAGGTTTATCTGAAACTTGACTAGTGATGCTAGAAACTCGATAAATGACTTTTGATGGAAGAGGCACGACAATCGCCAATGGAAGAGGTTCATACGGGACTTCAACGATAGCCTGATCCCTGAAACTTTCAAAATCTTCAGACTCTTCATCGTCAAGAGTCCTAATCGCGTCAATTATGTGGTTATCAGGAGATGATGTTGTCCTGATGATTTCTGGAAGATCTTCAAATCCTGTTGACTTATTCCCCGGCCCAAAAGATGAAGTAACCATATCAGTGTCAACTCGCGTATGATCAGAACTAATAACATCAATTCCAGTATTTTGGAATGAAGAAGAAGCAGTTCCCACATCCATATGTCCAGTTCGAGAGACTTCGTCGGGAAAGAGACAATTTCAAACGGTTGCATAATCAAGCTTAGTAATCTCGCACGTCTCATTCTTTTTAGGATTCAGTATCTCGCTCATCACCATCACTTGATCGAGAAGCTTCGTGAGTATTAGCGATGATCCGAGAGAGAATGGGATCGAATGAAAATGTCATCTACACCGTCATGAAGACGCGTCGGATGTCGGTTATCACGTATACATCTTCTTCCTTGTATGGCCTTTTCTCAAATAATGAATGGAGATTTTTCACTTTGGCGCCCCAAGTAAGGAGTAGTGCTACGATCCACCAACGGCAATACCACCATGTGCCTTTGCCCCTATGCGGGTTGCCCTCGATATCTGAAAATAAGTCCCAAAGACGTCTTTTTAAAAATAAATACCAAGCATCGGCAAATCCGTCTATCCCGCAAGTTTTTTTTTTTGCATCAATCAAAAACGAAACTTATCTGAAGGAACGCCTTGGTCAAAACCAAACCGACGAGCAAACTGTTCGGATAGTACGGTTCCACAAATATAACACCACCTACCCTCACGGGGAGTAAAGTCGCACGCATGGACAATAAAAGTTCAAATTTCGTCGCCTAAGTCTTCATCATCTAAATAATCTGTATCTCTCTCCATGATACGAATATGGGCGAAACGGACATCTTTCGTCGCGCATCATATGCCTACTTCGGTCATAGTTCTTTTTTCGGGCTCGATTCCAAAGATATTTACGCAACAAAGGCAAGTTATTATTGTCTTCCCAACCAAAATATAAATAAGGAAAGTGTTCAGCTAGCCATCCGATGACATAGTGCATTGGAAGAAAAACCCGGCTAACACCAAATCCGTTCGTACCTGCAACGTACTCATTAAATGCGTGATAAATGTATCCCAGAACTGTGGGGGCGAGTGACACTCTCGTGCCTTGAGCCATCAGAGAGGCCATATAAAAAGTTTCAGGTCTTACGTTGCCACCCTTGGTAGGAAGGACGAAACGACTTAACCACAGTGATAGGAATGCAGAGAGCATACCAACTTCTGAAACCTGCAAAGGAAGCTGTCTTAATTGGCTTTTTCGAGGCTTCTTATGGAAATCTTTAGAATGGGAATCTTGAGCCTGCTCAGTCTTCAAACCGACAAACATTTGTTCTCCTCTATAAAAATATTCAGTCCATTGATCCCAAGATACAAATTGAGTTTTCAGAATATTGCATAGGCGAGAATGGATCCTTAAAAGTTCCACAATGCAAGGATGATATAAGGAAGTGTTCAACAACTTCTTATTTGTCGGGATAAACTCTTCATATGGGATTCCCAAGATAGGCAAACCTCCGATGGTTTTCAGATCATACAATGAGATTCCCATTTCACCACCAATATGATGGAGAGTATTGCTTGTTGGGCCCCACAATTCAGCAAATGCTCGCCAAACATTACAATTATGAGAAAAAGGATATTGTGCAACAACCATCGCATCATAAATCTCCGCTCTCTTCAAAACATTGCGGTTCGACTTATAATCTTTGCAGTCCACTCCATTAAACAAGGTTGGAAGTGAGCTCGACCACGAAAATTGAATGGCAAAGGAGGTTTCTTCTTTTCTTGTAGCATTCGATGCAAACCAGGGTAAAAATCAGGAGTAACCGTGTTTCCGAGATCCCCTTCTTGCCCATTGTCAACTTCTTCAAGAGTCTCGACTTTGAAAACGGCACCTTCTGTTGACTCAATTGGATGGCATTTTCTTCACCATCGAAGAGATATTTTAAATAACCAGAATGAACTTCTTGAGAATTAAGCAAATAAAGGGGACCGCTAAATCGTGTGTCGAAGCTCGAACTTCATCTAAACCAACCGAACGTTGGTAACTTGGCCAAAAAGTAAATTCTTTGCCGATTCCTCGGGGCTCGTTCGAACGAAGATTGCCAAAAGCATCCATAAATAAGCCTGTAAAAAAAAAAAAAAAAAAAAAGAAGAAATGAATATAAAATTATTAAAATCTTCTTCTTCTTTTCTCGAGTATGGCACGTGCACATAAATGTCACGTACATACTCGAGGGGGCATCATACAAAAAAAAAAAAAAAAAAAAAAAAAAAAAGAAGACGTGGGAGGTTGGAAAACTTCCTAGAGGAAGTGGGTGTGTGAAGGAGTGAAGTGCATTAGTGGGGAGTTGGGTAAAAAAGAGAATAACGTGCAGCAAAAAAAAAAAAAAAAAAAAAAAAAAAAAAAAAAAAAAAAAGAGGGACGTGGGCTGTTTCAAGATGCCTATATATAGGCATATAAGGGACGTAAACAAAAAAAAAGAGGGAGAAAAAGCAAAAACAGAAGAAAGAGAAAGGAAAAAAAAAAAAGGAGGACTTTTGGGTGCAACGTGTGTGTGAGGAAGGAAAAAAAAAAAAAAGTGTGTGTGTGTGCAGGTGGGGCGGAACAAAAAAAAGAGATTTTGTGCAGGTGAATGTGTGTAGAGAGGATTATTAAAAAGGTAGAAAAATTGTCATCTACTCTTCTATTTTAATCTACATGCTATCGATCTGTTTTCTTTTGGAAGACAAGAAGTTCACCGGTCATTATCATTGTCAGCCAAATTCATGTTCTCAACATACGGGTTGCAAACTTTTGAACCTAGTCAAAATTATGAGGTTGCAAGTTTTAGAACCTCTAAAAATCAAATAGAGTTACAAATTTTTAAACTCTACAAAATTATGAGGTTGCAAGTTTTAGAACCTCTAAAAATCAAATAGAGTTACAAATTTTTAAACTCTACAAAATTATGAGGTTGCAAGTTTTAGAACCTCTAAAAATCAAATAGAGTTACAAATTTTTGAACTCTACAAAATTGTGAGGTTACAAAATTTAGAACCTTTATATATGAATCTGACTATAATAGTGCAGTTCAAAATATTATTTTGAGTCTGACTTATAAAGTGCAGCCCAAATAAAAATTAGAGACTCTTTTCGTTTCAAAAAAAAAAAAAAGAGAGAAGAGAAATCAAAATTCACATATATATGTATCACTTATATTGCCGTGCAAAAGTAAAGTTCTTGTAACTTTTGCACTCATAAGTATAATGGTTTTATATATATATATATATATATATATATATCAAAGAGGTTGCATAGCCTTTTTCCTTTTTCGTTTCCCGGGGAAAAGAGGAGAGAGATAAAGAAATAAAGATTACCGTGACTTTTTGCGGTTTATATATATATATATATATATATATATAGATATCAAAGAGCTTGGCTTCTTTGTGGACGTAGAAAAAAAAAGGAAGGGAAAAAAATGGCTTGTTGCGGCTTGCTGTGACGTAAAAAAAAAAAAAAAAAAGGAAGGGAAAAAAATGGCTTGTTGCGGCTTGCTGTGACGCAGGGAAAAAAAAAAAAGAAAGATGGCTTGCTGGCTTGCTCACTCTAATGCTATATATATACACACAAAAAAAAAAAAGAGGAAAGGAAACGTGTGAAAGGATGAGGATGAGGGAAACCTAAGTTCCTTTTGAAATCAGATGGTTAGCAAAAAGAAGGGATATATATCATACAATCAAATCAATTGGTTTAGATATGATGAAATTTAAAATTAAAAAAATAAGGGATAAATGATAAACTTCAAAAATTCGGAGTATTAAATACCCTAAAAATTAAAGTGCATAAATTGGGCCCTTTATAGTCCCTAAGCCCAAAAAGATGAGCCCATTGTCTCACAAAACCATATGGTGATTAAATACAATGTTCAAATTCCAAATTCAAATTAAAAAAAAAAAAATCTCAATACCAAATTCAAAAAGGATCCTTTCAATTCCTCATAAGGTCATATACCGGGAATTATCCAAATACAACTCTCAAATCTAAACTCTAGAGTAAAGTTCCAAATCAAATTTTAAAACATCTTTGAATTCCTCCTATGGTCATATATCGAGGAATTCTCCAAAATCTAAAATCAAATTCAAGAACTACGATTGACTTGATTCCCTATGGGATACGAGGAAACCTAAAATCTAGGTGCAGTTTCAAGACCAAATTCAATTCTAAAATTCTCAAAGAAGAGAAAATCAATACAAAATTAAATCAAATTTTAAAGTGCGAAAATTCCTCATAAGGTCATACACCGAGGAATTATCCAAATTCTCAAACCCAAAATTTGAACTACAAGTGGCTTGATCCTTTAAGGGGTATGTAGGCAACTCAACAAAATTCACCGAGTTCAATTTGCAATTTCAAATCAACCCAAATTTCTCAAATTCATAAAAAATAGAATTTACCGTTTTAACTGGAATCAAAGGGTGTTCCCTTGTACCAAGGGATTGTAATTAAGAGGTTATTCTTATAATCTTGGATGGGTCGAACTAAAAATAATAAACTCCTATTCTAGTTAAATCCTAGGATAGGTGAAATTATGTTGTGTGTGAAATATTATTTCAACATTAATAAATATTTTCACTCAACACTGTCAAAACTGAAAGTTTAAAGGCCATATTGTCACAATGCTCAAACGTCAAGGATGATAGAGCAAATAACGACATTCGACAACATTTTATTTAATTCAGAGGGTGATTTTTCAAAATTAAAATTTTAGGAAGCAACTTACCAATCCAGTTAAAATTTAGGAGTAAAAAGCGTTAAAATTCTATAAAAAAAAAGAGGGCATACATGTGTACACGTACCTAATCGGACGCAGAGAAATTCTTATTCAAAATTGAAGGCTGAAATAGTGAAGAAACTTGCGAGTAATGTTAGAACTTTGGACGGCAGGCCTGCCCGGGCATTTCAAATTTTTTTAGGCTCGGCAGGCAGGCCCCATTGTCCGCACATCCATATAGTAAAGTCGGGCTCGGGTAGCCCGAAAAATTAAAGTTGGACAAAGCCCGCCGTCCGTTCAACCTCCATGCCCGAAGCCCGATCGAAAGCCTGACCAATAGCCCGTCCAACGGTTTTTTTTAAACCGTTATGCCCGCCCCGCCCACCGAGAAGCCCAAGAATAACAGCTCTTTTTTTTTTTTACCGTTGTTCGAAATGCCCGACCCGCCGAGGTAAAAATAGCCTTTGGATTCGAAAATTCACACAAAAATTTGATTTTTTACCCCATAAATTTTCTTATAAATACTCTCCTCCCCCAAACATTTCATTCACAAAATTTCTCACATTCTTTTTCAATCTCTCTTTTTTTTGAATTGATTTGTGTTAATAGTGTGTATTGATTTTAATCTTAATTATAGTTTTTATATAATTTTTACAATAAATATCTTAATAATTATTTATATATAAATACAATTAATAAATAATATTATATACATTATAAAATATAAAAAAATTTGGATAGCTAAGATCTACCCGAAGCCCGTTCAAGGTTGTCTTCATATTCAGGTGGGTAGCTCAAATTTCTCGGGTGAGTGGGCTTGAGCAACGAGCATAAATTCAATTTTTTCAAATTGCTTTGCGGACGTCCCGTCTAAAATTTTAGCACTAGTTGTGCCCGATGAAAAAACTTAGGTAAAAGTGCTAATAATATTAATAAATATGTGTTATTCCTTGGTGGCTAAAAAAAGACTAGTTGCTAAAATTATTTTTTAGTGTGTTCTCGGTTACCAATTTGACGCAGGGAAAACCTCATTCGGAGGCTGGAGTAAAGAAACGAAGTCGCCAAACACACCCGCAAAACCCATTGAAACCCAAGAAACCAAACCAGAGCTTTCAGCAGAGCAGACGTTAGGCTTTCTGGCTGAAACCATTGACGACGACGACGACGATGCAGAGATTGTGCTCCAAGCTCCGATCTCTGGCGCTGAGTTCAGCGCAGAATCTGCCATCAATCTCTTATTTTCGTCCTCTTCTCCACTCTTCTCAAACGCTTCGCCAGCCTCTCCATTCCGCTTCCCATTCATGGAGCTTCAAGCCCCTTTTCAGCGCCTCTTCTTCATCATTGCATCCCTCTCTAGGTCTCAACTCCATTCGCTCTTCTCCGTGCCCTCTCTCGGTAAGCTTTTGGATTTTCTGTTTGGTTGCCGAGAAAATTGGGGATCCTATACGTATACGAACATTTTGAGTAGTTGTGTATTGAGAGAGAAATAGAAAAACTAGAAAGTGAAGTATTAGTATAGAGAGATGGTCCGAGCAATTCTGATGATTTCTAGAATTTCATTTCCAAATCTATTTGTAGTCATTTGAAAATCTGGATTAGAAGAAAGCCCTGCCATTGAATTTTGATAATGCTGTTACTACGCATCATCTAATTTGTTTATCTGAATTAAGTTGACTCAATTTCGTTTGAATCAAATGGTTATATATGTGATTGGGGATTTTTCAAATTGGTGTTGAATTTTTAAGTTCTGCTTATATGCTTTTCGTATTTGGTTACTTGTTCTGTTTTCAAGAGAATGTATGTGTTTCATGTATGTTAAGCTGGTTCAAGTGCGGCATGTTTCATCGAGGGATAGACGGAAGAAGAGGAAACCTTTGACACCAGTCACCTCCAAGGTCAAGAAAACCAAAATGAAATCATACGCGTATGTTTCATGCTTTCGGTTATGATTTTATCCCTGTTCTTTTGGTGAAATGAGAAATAATTCCTAAGGATTTGCGAAGACTTGTGTTTCAGGTCTTACAAGTCCCGGTTTAGGACAATGAACGATGGGAACATCCGGCGCTGGAAGGAGGGAAAACGTCACAATGCGCATTTGAAGGTACCCATTTTGTTTTAGTGTTAACTCTGGTTCATAAAATAAAAAAAAAAAAAAAAAAAAAAGGGACATTAGGTATGAGAGGAAATAGTGGTTAGGTGCTTGGTATAGTGAAAGCTTGGGTTTTGAATTATCTGTCAAAATTCTTCAGATTAAGGGTTCGTTTGGTTGGGGGATTCGTCTCCCGATTTGAATCATGATTCGTGGTTCGCTACAGTAGTTTCTCTCACAAAAAATATACGTAAATCGAAAATGGTTCAAATCATATGATTCGAATCCTTGAACCAAACGGACCCTAAGTGAATGGCAACTACGTTAAAGTTACAGTCTTTAGTTCCCATATTCGTACTGTGTTGGTGTTAGGAATTAAACCAGCAAATACTACGAGCAGTAAACTTGGTTTGACCGTTATTTGCTCCATATTTTTTGACTTGTGCCTTCATACCTAAAACCATGCTTTTGTCTCTTAAGCCCTCTACATTGGTTGTGGAAAGGTGTTATTTGTGGATTTTGTTTTCCTGTAGTGTTTGTTTCATTTTGGCTTCTTTTTTATTCTTTTCTTTTTTCAATCCTTTTCTATGTATATTTCAATATACCCTTTTCTATGTATATTTCAATATACAAGACATTGGTTCTTTCAGTTAATTTGTTTCAGCTCTGTTGTTTAATCACTACTGAAATCAAATCATCTCTGAGTGGACAATTGTATTTGTGTCTTTGTTTTCGGGTTTATATTGGAAATAAACTAGTGGACAAAAATTTTAGTAGTAAAAATAAATTCCTTTTTACAAACAAATAGCACATATCAATAGGAATCTGGTGTGTGTGTCTGTGTGGACCGTGTCTTTTTGGACTTTTCCCCTGTCCAGTGGATGATTATTTAGCAATGAAAACACGTATGATACGTTCACGTAAAGTGACAATGACTTGAAAAATTAGGCCCATAGAGTTATTGTCGCTAGTCCTCTTCTTTGTTTCTGTATGTCTTCAGGTCTTGTAAGGTTTCTAAGAAATTTATATTACTAACGACTAAGGCATCACACGATTTTAAGATGCAATTTTGTTTTGAATGCAGTCAAAGAAATCAAAACGTAGGCTCAGGCTTCCTGCAATCGTCCCAATAGCTTACGCCAAAGTAATGAAGAAACTCAACTTTTCCGGTTAAAAGAGAAGAAAAACCGAAGTCCTATGCTGGTACTGCTAACCTCTGGAACGACAAGGGGATCTTTTGGCTAACACCTCATGGATTTGTACTCTCCATTTATATTGTTTACATTAGAGGCCCAGAATAAGCAGGTTTTAGAGGGTTTTGTTTTTTGGTTGCTTAGTGAAAGTGATAAACTTGACTGAATGAACAGGTAGCAAATAGCTTCCAAAGTGTTCCGTCGAGCTTTCTTTGTTACTTGGTTGTTCACATTGGTTGTTCACACTAACAGAGATAACATTGCTGTTGGGGGCTGCTTTCTACAGGTAAGGATGTTTAACTTTAACTAGTGCCTATTACACCACAGCTTTTGATGACTACTAGTGAGCAAATCAATAAACAAAAGAACCAATAAAGAAAGGGATATCAAAGAATGCCCACAAAATCATGTCAATTAAGACTTACGTACTGGTATATCCTTTAGTGAAGGTTGCTTATACGCAAAGTATATGTAAAAGATGTGCCCATGTATTTCAAACCTCATTAGGGTTTTAGGTCGTTACCTTTCTTTTTAAGCTTGGGCTATGAGACTTTAGTAGTTGGAGTAGCTTTTTGTAGATCTGGACAAGAGAAGTCAGGACTGTAACTCACTTATTTAGTTTTGAGCCATCCTTTTAGAACTCCCAACTCCTTTAGCTAATATCAAATCAAGAGAAAATGGCTGAACTTACCCTTAAAAGTGTATGGGTTTGGATTTTGATTTTTACTCTTGATTGATATTCTTTTGTTACTCTTGATTGGTACTCTTTTGTTAATATAGTTATTTGACTAAAAAGGATATTAATCAAAGAGTAATGGGTAAAAATTAAGGCTCGTGCACTTCTAAGAGTATTTGTTAAGCATTTATGGTTATGGAGATCGTAGCAAGGATCTCAGGCTTAAACTTTTGATGTGCATGATCCTCTATTAGAGGCAAGCACAGAGCATACTAGTTAGGAGGAGAACGATTATGATATGAAGAAGGGAACTCATAATTTCAGAGAGGAAGAACAGAATTTAGAAACTTATGATATTATTTATGAGCAAATTTTTTTACAAAGTTCTCTGGTTCGAAGACTTCTGTCTCTATAAGAGAAATGACTCGCCTTATATAGCTGAGGCTGGGCTTACAAGATTTCAATCTTATTTGACAGGATAAGATTTACACTATTCAACTTTTGACTTATGTTACAAAAGATAAAAACTAATTTTGACAAAGTGGTCGGCACACTATTCCACTTTTGACTTATTTTACAAAAAAAATTACTTTTGACAAAGTGAAAGTCACACTTTTTCACAAAAGACAAACAAACTTTATACATGATTAGATTTTAGGTTCCGTGCAAAAGGATGACAGCTGGAGAGAACTTCTTTTCAACTAGGAGACAAGTTGTAGTGGGAGGAAAAAGAAACGAGCTTGTAGACCTCAACCTTAGACAACAAGGAGACAGTATCACCTTGAAGATCCAGATAGTCCCTGGGTTTTTAAGAAAAAACTTGGGAATTCACCCAAATCAGGAACTACACCGTGCATTACACCGTGCATGATGTTTTCATCATATGATCGAGATTTCCCAGCTCTTTAAAGGCAAGTGAACCGAACAACCAAAGTGGTTTCCAGACTATATGTCCAGCCAACAGAGATGCAACCAGACGGGAGAACGAAGCCTGTAACTCAAGCAGAAGAAGTTATGAACTGGCAAACTCAGAATGCTAGAGCACAGAACCAGGCCCTGCAGAAGATTGAAACAAAAGTTGACAAATTTATAGCCCAGGCCAATCTTATCGACAAAAAACTTGATAGTCTCAGTAATGATGTACGAAGGCTCTACGATAATCTCCAGTAAAAAATCAAGCGGTTAGATTCTGAACTAAGAAGCCTCATTAATCAAGGATACTTTGGTCCAGAATTTGACAGGAAAGAAGCAGAAATTCAAAAAACTAAAAGCTGAACTCAGGCAGATTGATGAAGATTTGGATAGAAGAGAAAGGAGAATTTTTAATCTACCTTCTTATCCACTTCCTCTGTTCGATCCTTCACTCTTCCCTTCGTACTCATATCCATCCCAGCCTGACTATTCAAAAATCTTCAAGATGACACATGAGATCTTTAGAGATCCAATATGGTCAAAATCATCAACTTCAAAACCAACTGCTTCAACTAAGCCAACTTTTTCAAAATCAAAGACTACTACAATGAGTCTTTACTCAGAAGAAGATAAACCTGCTCCATAAAAGGCTAAACCCGCAGCAAAAGATAAAAAGAAAACCCAAGAGTATCCTTCTGCTTGCATGGCTCCTTCCTCAAGAATAGAAACAACCTTAATCTCAGAATCAGACATACAACCATCTGAAACATTAGACAGTTCATCCGAAGCAGAAACCAACTCAAAAGAGTTTGAAGAAGCAACTATGGACATCACACGACTGTTAATGGCTACTTCCACAGGGTCTAATGATCAACAGACCCATGGAGAAATGGGAGAATCTATGAGAGAATCTTCTCTCATAATTGAAGAACCAACTGACACTCAACAGCGATTAGAGAATACGTTCTCCAAGCCAACAGTCGGTCCCTGGTTTACTTTTGACAATGCCTCTCCAGATCAGTAGAGAGACATAATCAATGAGTTTGGTGCTTGAATAGATTTACAGATGACAAAACCCGGAGCAGAACTATAGGCTGTTCTCAGAGAATTTACCTCCAGATTCACTGGTACTCTCAAAGATTGGTTTCAAAGCCTTGGGGGATATAAATAACTCCAGTTCGTTAAGGCAGACGCTGTAGCAGGAATTCTTGGACTCATATACTAAGGCCTCGTTCACTTCGCGAATTCGAGTTTTCAATTCGAGCTGAGATGTGACATTTTCTAAGAGCTTTTCACTATAACAGAAAAAGTTAGATGTGATATTTTTTGAGAGCTTTTTACTGTAGAAACCTAAAACTGAAAATTCGAATCGGTGAAGTGAACGAGACATAAGAGTTCATTGGGGATTACAATATGATTGATAAGCAGATGCGCTAGGAGTACTTTGAAATGAAGTGTTGCTCTTTAAAAAGAAAAGATATTGAGTTTTATTATCAAAGAATGTCTCGACGATAATACTTACTCAGTGGATTCAATGATTTAAATCTCCGTCAAGTATACTTGTTGTCACTTCCTCAGGAGTTACAGCAAGAACTTCAAAGATCTCTCCTTGCCACAAAGAGAGAATTGGAGGATGCCTCCATCGGAGAAATTCACCAACTAGCATTGGCTGCTCTCAACAAACTTTGTGAGACACAAACTATTCTCTTCCATGATGAAAAGATCTAAATTCAATAAATCATGCAGGAAGTCCTACCGACAGATCAAATGCAAAGACAGTAAGTGCTCCTGTGGTCCTCTAAAGCATTCCCATAATAATTCTTCAAGACGGTCTCGCAGACCCAAAAAGTTCAACAAGAAAGAAGGAATGAAATTTCGATTCTTCAGAGGGAAAAACGTGACAGTCTAAAGTCAGACCGCTGTTTCAGCTGCGGAGAAAAAGGACACTATTCAAAGAACTGTTCTAAGAAATCTGTCAAGTCAGCCAGAATCATCCAACAACTACAAGCCAACTTAGTAAATCGTGGAATCCCTGTTCTCTGAACATGAAGATCCAGATATGGAAACAGTCTTCGCTATTCTAGAATCAGACTAAGATGATTTTAGCTTTGAAGAAACAGAAGAGGAAGAAGTAGACTACCACATTCTAGTCTACAACGTGGAACAATGCTCCATAACTGTTCCAACTCATCTACCAAATGTTAAAGTCCCATGTCCTCACTTCAAAGTATGATAATCCAGTAAACTTGGTCGCCTACATGGATATTGGTGCAGGAAAAACAATGATGAATCCGAAAGTCCTCCCACGTGATTTTTAGATACCACACATTGAATATTTCAAGGCTGCAGATGATTAAGTATTCAAAACAGAACTGATTATCAAATCCAAAACTAGTATCAAGTTCTTGCTTAGATGTATCATATGGACAAGAATCCTTGAAAGCTCACTACCAGACAAAGATCTTCTCGTTGGAATGGATGTATACTGCCAAACAAAGAGTCTTCAAATCGTTCTTACAGGATTGAAGTATAAAAGGCAATTCAAGCCTTATTCAACTATTCCTAAGACGTTTTTAATCAAGGAAGCTCTAACTGGTTATGAAGAAATCAAGAACACGCTTCTGAAGTGCTGTGTTGACAGCCACGATCAGTTCTAGCATCCTAATCCTTTGTGGAAGAATCAGAAATTCTTTATATAGTTGCCCTTCAAGAAGAACAAAGACATCAATCCAACTAAAGCTACTCATTTAGGGATGTCTCCATCAGACTTAGCCTTGACTCGAGAAGAATGTGCACAACTCCTCAAACAATGATTGATTGAGCCCGCGAAGTCAGATTGGGCTTGCTAGGCATTCTATGTAAAAAAGAGATCAGTATAGGTCTGTGGAAAGAAAATGCTAGTTATTGATTACAAACCTTTGAAACTGTTCCTAAAAGATGATAAGTTCTCTATTCCAAGAACCAGCTCCTTATTCACTCATCTCAAGGGAGCCTAGGTCTTCTCAAAGTTTGACCTCAAAGGAGCATTCTGACAATTAGGGATTGATCCAAAAGACAGGCCCAAAACAACATTCTGTATTCCAGATGCACAATACCAATGGCGTGTCTTGCCATTTGGACTCAAAACGGCCGCATCACTGCTCTAGTGAACAATGGCTCAAATCTTTGAGCCCATTCTATACAATGCCTTGATCTACATAGATGACATCCTATTGTTTTCAAAAGAAACAGAAGCCCACAAAATCTTACTGGACCAATTCCACCAGCTTGTGGATCAGCATGACATCATGCTCTCAGAAAAGAAAAGCCAGATAGGACAAACTCAAGTTGAATTCTTAGGGATGCAAATATCTCAGGGAAATTTTTAACCTGGCCCACACATAGCTTGAGAATTATTGACGTTTCCTGATAAGAACCTCACTACAAAGCAAATTCAACAGTTCTTGAGAATAGTCAATTATCTCAGAGATTTTATTCTAAGCGTGACTGAACACACTAGCCAGCTGTCAAAGATGCTGAAAAAGAATCATTGTCAGTGGGGGACAGAACAGATAGTCGCTGTTATCGCTTTAAAGAAAGTGGCCAAGTCACCTCCACCTCTGAAGATTCCAAGAACATGGAAAAGAATCTTGCAGACAGATGCAAGTGACCATCATTGGGGGGTCATTCTTATAGAAGAAGATAAAGACAAGAAGCACTACTGTGGATATGCAGTGGCCAGTTCAAAGAATCAGAAAAATATTATCACACTATTTACAAAGAGATTCTTGCAGTAAAGTATGAAATTTAAAAATTTGATTTTCATATCAGAAGATACAATTTTGACATCCTTTCAAAAATGGATAATTCATCTTTTTCTAAGGTCATTGATTTTAAAAATAAAATCCTTCTTGATCTGCAATTACTCAGACTTAAAGATTGGTTTGCAAGATATGACTTTTCTGTCAAACATATAAAAGGCCATCATAACCTCATCCCTGATTTTCTAACTCGACTAAAACCAATCCAAGTCATCACCCCTTGTAAAACTTTTCCTCTCATCCTCATGGCTACCAATATCAACACACCACTGTGTTTTCCTGTGAAATCAGACCATCGTTTTTCTCCTGGTTTAGATAGTTCAGCCACACCTGACCAAGTTCAGTAGTATGCCAAAACCCACCTCTTCTATCACCTAACCAATATTTGCAATAGAATCAAGAACCCCCATGCCAAGTTCCTCTACAATACAGAACAACCATACCTTGCCCTTTATCACCTTCATCCTTTTAACTAAATTATTGAAGATGACATTTGGCACCTATGGTGCCAAACAACTCTTTACAAAATCGCCCTAAATTGTCCACTCATGCATCTTTACACATCTCAATGACCCCAACAATGGAGGATCAACCCTGTAGCAGCTGCTGGAAATGTTCAATCTACTCATGTGGTGGAGAAAGGAAGTTTCAAGACTCCTCCAGCGATGCAGGGTCTGGACTTTCTCTTCAGCAAAAGTCCCACCAGTGCACACCATCTTCTTTCTACATCGTCCATACTTGCTCAACTCAGAAACACGGGGGCTATACACACAACATGTTGTATACACCTGGTATATATCCTAAGTCACTTGAAAACATTACAGATCACCTTATTAAGGTTCTGTGCAGAGAAAATGGACACCAGTCAAAGCCTGCTTTACAACCATGTATCAGCTCTGCAATAACACCACCCACCGAGATCTATGGTCCACATAACATCTTCACTGTAAGTAACAGTCGATATTTTGAAAATGCATCAGCCTTCACCCCGGCACCACCATTGCTTCAGGACTCACAAAATCCAGAGGAATATGACCCAACATTATTCCAAGATCCTCAAGACCCAGATTATGACTTATCACCCGACAAACGACAGCGATTGTGGTATTATCATTAGTATGGCTCAATGAACTCTGACTCATCAAATTACAGCTTCCTTTACAACTTATCTCCTCGTTGAAAAGAAGTTCTCTCCAGCTGTCATCTTTTTGTACAGGACCTGAAATCTTATCATGTATAAAGGTTGTTTGTCTTTTGTGGAAAAGTGTGACTTTCACTTGTCAAAAGTTTTTTTTTTTTTTTTTTTTTTTTTTTTGGTAAAATAAGTTAAAAGTAGAATAGTGTGCCGACCACTTTGTCAAAAGTAGTTTTTATCTTTTGTAACATAAGTTAAAGGTTAAATAGTGTGAATCTTATCCTGTCAGATAAGATTGAAATCTTGTAAGCCCAGTCTCATTTATATAAGGCAAGGCATTTCTCTTGTAGATGGAGAAGTCCTCGAACTAGAGAACTTTGTAAAAAAGTTTGCTCATAAATAATATCATGAGTTTCTAAAATCCTATTCTTCCTTTCTAAAATTATGAGTTCCCTTCTTTATATCATAATTGTTCTCCTCCTAACTAGTATGCTCTGTGCTTACCTCTAATGAATGATCATGCACATCAGAAAGTTTAAGCCTAAGTATGATCTCCATAACCATAAATGCTTAAGTACCTGTAGCACTAAGCCAAAAGTCATGGTGGATATAGTAGCTATACAGTGATACAGATTCTTGGTTTTATGGTTTTTTGGAGCTCTCGGCCAGTAGTGGTATTAGAGCCTAAATGGTGGCTCGGCGACTTGACAAGAGTCTTGTGAAGAATGAGAAGATTGTGATATAAAGATAGGAAGGAAGAAGAGTAAGAGGGGAAATACATACACTATGGATTCTCATACTCAGAAATCAACCCAGCTCTTAGAACCAGCTAGATTATCCTCGTCCATTACTATCCCTAGTTCTTGTAGATAATCTCTTGCCTCTAAAATAGAAAACTTAGTAGAATACTCTTACATCCCTGAAACTACTATGGTAGAAGAGTCTGCCCCTCATTTGTTAAGCTCGTACAATGTTTTCAAAAGACACCGACGTACTTTTAGACAGCTTATCTCTAATACTAGACCTACTGTTAAAGAATACGTCCAGTCTTCTAAACTTGATAAGTGTCTTATCCCTAGTACCTCTCAAGAACAATACATTGACCTTGAAATCCCAAAAGAGCTTGTTACCTATTGGCTTGCTGAAGGCCATACTCATCTCCATTTCGGAGCAATTAGGCTTGTCCTAACCCTTCATGGCAGATTGTCTGGCATTTCTAGATACCAGGTATACAAAATACGAACATGTAGTAATAGGAACCACACTTTCTACACTTCATGCTGGTAGTATCCTATTAGCCTTTTTCTCAAATTTCAATATTCCACTAAAAGATCCGCACTTGTCAACATGTCTCAAAGTCCAACTTCAAATTACTGGTGCGGAGCAAGTTCCATCTTCGTACATAGCTACACTCCATCATCAGCTCATCTACAGAGTGCAGAATCATGTACTTGATCTGCCTATTCCAAGTCATATCCCAGACACTCTGTTGGTCATAGTAGAAAGGGAAAATGAGATCCCAACCATTGTGCAGATTCCAAAGCAACTCTCCCGTGAAGAAATCAAAAAGCTCATGCCCTTAGAATGGTTCACCAACTATGAAAAGCTACACTAGAATCACAAGCCCATCCATACAGCCGATCCAACTTTCATCCGGTTTGAAAACAGACAGGTGAAAACTGTCTTTAAACCCCTTGATGAAGGTTCTAGCACAACCCCGTCTATGATGATCAAACCAATATCTACAAAAGAAGAAATTTATGTTGTTTGCTTTACAGTAGATGGGTCTAAGATCTTCACAGACAAAGTTGATGATCACTTCATATGGGATACTGATTCATTTATGTGTGACCCAAACTGTGACTGCCAAATAGACCTTGAAGATGATCGTTCAAGTAGCAGAAAGAGGAAAAAGAAAAGAGCTTGCAGACCTCAAGCCCAGACAATCAAGAGACAATATAATCTTGATGATCCAGACAATCTCTGAGTTTTTAAGCAAAAACTTGAAAATTCGCCCACATCATGAACTACACTGTGCATGATATTTTCATCATGGGAACGAAAATCTCAACGAAAATCTCACAAATAACTCTAAAACAGAAGCATACATCTTTATACTCTCTCTGGAGGGACATTCCTCTAGATTTCCAGATTGACAGCTCTTGTAGAACCAAATTTATACATAAAAGAAGCTCTTGTACAATGGTAATTTGATTTGCTGGTTCATTCAACCAATTTGCCACTACACAATATTTTGAAGTGGATATTTATGATTATTAATATGATAAATACTTTTCTAAAAGAGTAAAATGTCTGAAAGAGTCATTACAGGCATACAAATCCAGCAACGTGCACAAGATAAAGATCATTAACCTCTAGCTATATTGCAGAGCATAATTTTGAAGTATTTCAATAGTTCTCATTATAGTTTTTTTTTTTTTTTTTAAATGGATAATTTGCACAAATTGTGACAGTTTGGTTTCTAATATTTTTTTGAACAAATCGATCCCTAACTTCTTTAAACGGGTGTAATTTATCATTTTTTTGTCAAATTTTTAACAGATTCCCGCATGTGAACACCACATGCATTCTCTTTCAATTAACCTATTTTTGGGGTCAAAATTCACTTGTTTTTATCAATTTTGGAGGAAAAAAAATCGGAGAACTGTGACTGAAGACAACCATAACTTTTGGTCTAGAAATCGTTGCTGGGCTTATAATATACTAAATCGAAGCTCTTTTTGAGCTCTACAAACGAGGTAGGGCGTAGCCCGCCAACCTAACTTTTTGGGCCAAAACTCACTTATTTTCATCAGTTTTGGAGTAAAAAAACTGTGATTGAAGACGGCTATAACTTTTGATCTAAAAATCGTGACTGGGCCTATAATATACCAAATCGAAGCTATTTTCAAGCTCTACAAACGTGGTAGGGCGTAGCCTGCCAACTCAATTTTTTAGGTCAAAATTCACTTGTTTTCATCAGTATCGGATGTAAAAATATCGGAGAACTGTGACTGAAGACAGTCATAACTTTTGATCCAGAAATTGTTGCTGAGCCTATAATATACCAAATTGAAGCACTTTTCGAGCTCTACAAACGTGGCAGGGCTTAGCCCTCCAACCTAATTTTTTGGGCTAAAATTCACTTGTTTTCGTTACTTTTGGAGAAAAAAAATCAGAGAACTGTGATTGAAGACGACTATAACTTTTGATCCAGAAATCGTTGCTCGGCCTATAATATACCAAATTGAAGCCCTTTTTGAGCTCTACAAATGTGGCAGGGCGTAGCCCGCTAGCCAATTTTTTGGGCCAAAATTCACTTGTTTTCGTCAGTTTCGGAGGAAAAAAAAATCGGAGAACTGTGACTGAAGGCGGCTATAACTTTTGATCCAGAAATAGTTGTTGGGCCTATAATATACAAAATTGAAGCTCTTTTCGAGCTCTACAAACGAGACAGGGCGTAGCCCGCCTGCCCAATATTTTGGGCCAAAATTCACTTGTTTTCGTCAGTTTTAGAGAAAAAAAAACAGAGAACTGTGACTGATGATGACCATAACTTTTGATCCAGAAATCGTTGCTGGACCGATAATATACCAAATTGAAGCTTTTTTCAAACTCTATAAACGTGGCAGGGCGTAGCCCGCCATCCCAATTTTTTGGGCCAAAATTCATCAGTTACGGAGGAAAAACTTCAGAGAACTGTGACTTAAGACGGCCATAACTTTTGATCTAAAAATCGTTGCGTAGCCTATAACATACCGAATTGAAGCTCTTTTCGAGCATTACAAACGTGGTAGGGCGTAGCCTGCCAACCCAATTCTTTGGGTCAAAATTCACTTGTTTTCATCAGTTTCGGAGGAAAAAAAATCGGATAATTGTGATTGAAGAATGCCTTAACTTTTGATCCAGGAATTGTTGCGGGGCCTATAATATACGTAATCGAAGCTCTTTTCGAGCTCTACAAACATGGCAGGGCGTAGCTCGCCAACCCCATTTTTTGGGCCAAAATTCACATGTTTTCATCAGTTTTGGAGGAAAAAAAATCAGAGAACTGTGACTAAAGACGGCCATAAATTTAGATCCATCATAAATCGTTACGGGGCCAATAATATACAAAATCGAAACCCTTTTTGCGCTGCACAAACGTGGCAGGGTGTAGCATGCCAACCTAATTTTTTGGTCTAAAATTCACTTGTTTTCATCAGTTTCGGAGGAAAAAAATCAGAGAACAGTGAATGAAAACGGCCATAACTTTTGATCCAGAAATCGTTGCTGGAACTATTATATACCAAATTGAAGCTCTTTTCGAGCTCCACAAACGTGGCAGGGCGTAGCCCGCTAATACAATTTTTAGGGCCAAAATTCACTTGTTTTCATCAGTTTCGGAGGAAAAAAAATCAGGAAACTGTAACTGAAGACGGTCATAACTTTTGATTCAGAAATCGTTGTTGGGCCTATAATATACGAAATCTAAGCTCTTTGCGAGATCTACAAACGTGGGAGGGCGTAGCCCGCCAACCCAATTTTTGGGGTCAAAATTTACTTATTTTCATCAATTTCTGAGGCCAAAAAATTCAGAGAATTGTGATTGAACACGGTCATAACTTATGATCAAGAAATCATTGCTGGGCCTATAATATACAAAATCGAAGCACTTTTCGAACTCTACAAACGTGGTAGGACGTAGCCCGCCAACCCAATTTTTGGGGCTAAAATTCACTTGTTTGCATCAGTTTCGGAGGGAAAAAATTCGGTCGACGATAACTTTTGATCTAGAAATCGTTGCAGGGCCTATAATATACCAAAATGAAGCTATTTTTGAGCTCTGGAAATGTGGCAGGGCGTAACCCGCTAACCTAATTTTTTAGGACAAAATTCACTTGTTTTCATCAATTTCGGAGGAAAAAAAATCAGAGAACTGTGACTGAATACAACCATAGCTTTTGATCTAGAAATAGTGTCTGGGCCTATAATATACCCAATCGAAAGTCTGTTTGGGCTCTAGAAACATGGCAGGGCGTAGCCCGCCAACCCAATTTTTTGGGTAGAAATTCACTTGTTTTCATCAGTGTCGGAGGAAGAAAAATCAGATAATTGTGACTGAAGACGACCATAACTTTTGATCTAGAAATCGTTGCTGGGCCTATAAATATAATATACCAAATCGAAGCTCTTTTCGAGCTCGACAAACGTGGCAGGACGTAGCCCGCCAATCCAATTTTTTGGGCAAAAATTCACTTGTTTTCATCAGTTTCGGGGAAAAAAATCACAGAACTTTGACTGAATACGACCATAACTTTTAATCAAGAAATCGTTGCTGGCATTATAATATATGAAATCGAAGCTCTTTTCGAGCTCTACAAACGTGGCTGGGCGTAACCCGCCAACCCAATTTTTGGGGCCAAAATTCACTCGCTTTCATAAGTTTCGGAGGAAAAAAAATTAGAAAACTGTGATTGAACACGGTTATAACTTTTGATCAAGAAATCATTGTTGGGCCTATAATATGCAAAATCGAAGCACTTTTCGAACTCTACAAACGTGGTAGGACGTAGCTCGCCAACCCAATTTTTGGGGCTAAAATTCACTTGTTTTCATCAGTTTCAGAGGGAAAAAATTCGGCCGACCATAACTTTTGATTCAGAAATCGTTGCAGGGCCTATAATATACCAAAATGAAGCTATTTTTGAGCTCTGGAAATGTGGTAGGGCGTAACCCGCCAACCTAATTTTTAGGACAAAATTCACTTGTTTTCATCAATTTCGGAGGAAAAAAAATCGGAGAACTGTGACTGAATACAGCCATAGCTTTTGATCCAGAAATAGTGTCTGGGCTTATAATATACCCAATCGGAGGTCTGTTCGGATTCTAGAAACGTGGCAGGACGTAGCCCGCCAACCCAATTTTTTGGGTCGAAATTCACTTGTTTTCATCAGTGTCGGAGGAAGAAAAATCAGAGAACTGTGACTGAAGGCGACAATAACTTTTGATCTAGAAATCGTTGGTGGGCCTATAAATATAATATACCAAATCGAAGCTCTTTTCGAGCTCGACAAATGTGGCAGGGCGTAGCCCGCCAACCCAATTTTTTGGGCAAAAATTCACTTGTTTTCATCAGTTTCGGGGATAAAAAATCACAAAACTTTGACTGAATACGGCCATAACTTTTGATCAAGAAATCGTTGCTGGCATTATAATATATGAAATCGAAGCTCTTTTCGAGCTCTACAAACGTGGCTGGGCGTAACCCGCCAACCTAATTTTTGGGGCCAAAATTCACTTGCTTTCACCGGAGGAAAAAAAAATCGAAAAAACGTGAATGAAGACGGCTATAATTTTTGATCCAGAAATCGTTGCTGGGCCTATAATATACCAAATCGAAGCTCTTTTTGAGCTCTACAAATGTTGGAGGGCTTAGCCCGCCAACCCAATTTTTAAGGCCAAAATTCACTTGTTTTCATTTGTTTTCAAGAAAAAAATCAGAGAACTGTGATTGACCACGGTCATAACTTTTGATCCACAAATCGTTGCTGGGCCAATAATATACCAAATCGAAGCCGTTTTCTAGCGCCGCAAACGTGGTAGGATGTAGCCCACAAACCCCATTTTGGGGCCAAAATTCACTTGTTTTCATCAGTTTCAGATGAAAAAAAATCAAAGAATTGTGACTAAGGACGGCCATAACTCTTGATCCAGAAATCGTTGTAGTACCTATAATATATCGAAATGAAGCTATTTTTGAGCTCTTCAAACGTGGCAGGGCATAGCCCGCCAAACCAATTTTTAATGGCAAAATTCCCTTGTTTTCATCAATTTCGGAGGAAAAAAATCGGAGAACTGTGACTGAAGACTGCAATAGCTTTTGAGCCGGAAATAGTTGCTGTGTCTATAGTAATACCAAATTGAAGCTTTGTTTGAGCTCTATAAACATGGTAGGGCGTAGCCTGCCAAACCAATTTTTTTGGCCAAAATTCACTTATTTTTATCAGTTTTGGAGGAAGAAAAATCAGAGATCTGTGACTGAAGACGACCATAACTTTTGATGCAGAAATCGTTGTTGGGCCTATAATATACCAAATCGAAGCTGTTTTCGAGCTCCACAAACGTGGCAGGACATAGCCCGCCAACGCAATTTTTTGGGCCAAAATTCACTTGTTTTTATCAGTTTCAGAGGAAAAAAAATCAGAGAACTGTGACTGAATACTGCCATAACTTTTGATCAAGAAATCGTTGCTGGCATTATAATATATGAAATCGAAGCTTTTTTCGAGCTCTACAAACGTGGCTCGGCGTAGCCCGCCAACCCAATTTTTGGGGCCAAAATTCACTTGTTTTCATTAGTTTCGGAGGAAAAAAAATTAGAGAACTGTGAATGAAGACGGCCATAACTTTTGATCCAGAAATCGTTGCTGGGCCTATAATATAACAAGTCGAAGCTCTTTTCAAGCTCTACAAACGTGGCAGGACGTAGGCCACCAACCCAATTTTTGGGGCCAAAATTCACTTGTTTTCATCAGTTTCGGAAGAAAAAAAATCGATCAGCTATAACTTTTGATCCATAAATCATTGCAGGGCCTATAATATACCAAAATGAAGCAATTTTTGAGGTCTACAATCGTGGCAGGGTATAGCCCACCAACCTAATTTTTTGGGCTAAAATTCACTTGTTTTCATCAGTTTCGGAAGAAAAATATCGATCGGTCATAACTTTTGATCCAGAAATCGTTGCTGAGCCTATAATATACCAAAATGAAGCTATTTTGAGCTCTGCAAACGTGGCCGGGCATAGCCCCTCAACCCAATTTTTTAGGCCAAAATTCACTTGTTTTCATCCATTTCGGAGAAAAAAATCAGATAACTGTTGCTGGGCCTATAATATACCAAATCGAAGTTGTTTTCGAGCTCCACAAATGTGGCAGGCGTGGCCCGCCAACCCAATTTTTTGGGTCAAAATTCACTTGTTTTCATCAGTTTCGGAGGGAAAAAAAAGAGAACTGTGACTGAATACGACTATAACTTTTGATCAAGAAATCTTTGCTAGCCCTATAATATGCCAAATTGAAGCTCTTTTCGAGCTCTATATACATGGCAGGGCATAGCCCTCCAACCCAATTTTTTGCGCCAAAATTCACTTGTTTTCATCAGTTTTGGAGGAAAAAAATCGTAGAACTGTGACTGAAAACGGTCATAACTTTTGATCCATAACTCGTTGTTGGGACTATAATATACCAAATAGAAGCTCTTTTCGAACACTACAAACGTGGTAGGACTTATCCCACCAACCCAAATTTTGGGGCCAAAATTAACTTGTTTTCATCAGTTTTCGAGGAAAAAAAATCAGAGAACTGTGATTGAACACGGTCGTAACTGTTGATCCATAAATTGTTACTGGGCCTATAATATACAAAATCGAAGCTCTTTTCGAGCTCTGGAAGGCGTGCTAGGAGGTTGCCCGCCAACCCAATTTTTGGGGCCAAAATTCATTTGTGTTCATCGGTTTCGGAGAAAAAAAAAAAATCAGTCGGCCATAACTTTTAATCCATAAATCGTTGCAGGGTAAATAATATACCAAAATGGAGCTGTTTTTGAGCTCTGCAAACATGGCAGGGCATAGCTCGCTAACCCAATTTTTTAAGCTAAAATTCACTTGTTTTCATCAATTTTGGAGGAGAAAAATCAGATAACTGTGATTGAAGACGGCTATAGCTTTTGATCCAGAAATAGTTGCTGGGCCTATAATATACCAAATCGAAGCTCTGTTCGACCTCTACAAACGTGGCAGTGCGTACCTCGCCAACCCAATTTTATGGCCAAAATTAACTTGTTTTCATCAGTTTCGGAGGAAGAAAAATCAGAGAACTATGACTGAAGACGGCCTTAACTTTTGATCCTGAAATCGTTGCTGGGCCTATAATATACCAAATCGAAGCTCTTGTCGAGCTCTACAAACGTGGTATGATGTAGTCCGCCAACCCAATTTTTTGGGTTCTAGAAACGTGGCAGGACGTAGCCCGCCAACCCAATTTTTTGGGTCGAAATTCACTTGTTTTCATCAGTGTCGGAGGAAGAAAAATCAGAGAACTGTGACTGAAGACGACAATAACTTTTGATCTAGAAATCGTTGCTGGGCCTATAAATATAATATACCAAATCGAAGCTCTTTTCGAGCTCGACAAATGTGGCAGGGCGTAGCCTGCCAACCCAATTTTTTGGGCAAAAATTCACTTGTTTTCATCAGTTTCGGGGATAAAAAATCACAGAACTTTGACTGAATACGGCCATAACTTTTGATCAAGAAATCGTTGCTGGCATTATAATATATGAAATCGAAGCTCTTTTCGAGCTCTACAAACGTGGCTGGGCGTAACCCGCCAACCTAATTTTTGGGGCCAAAATTCACTTGCTTTCATCAGTTTCGGAGGAAAAAAAATCGAAAAACTGTGAATGAAGACGGCTATAATTTTTGATCCAGAAATCGTTGCTGGGCCTATAATATACCAAATCGAAGCTCTTTTTGAGCTCTACAAATGTTGGAGGGCTTAGCCCGCCAACCCAATTTTTGGGGCCAAAATTCACTTGTTTTCATTTGTTTTCAAGAAAAAAATCAGAGAACTGTGATTGACCACGGTCATAACTTTTGATCCACAAATCGTTGCTGGGCCAATAATATACCAAATCGAAGCCGTTTTCTAGCGCTGCAAACGTGGTAGGATGTAGCCCACAAACCCCATTTTTGGGGCCAAAATTCACTTGTTTTCATCAGTTTCAGATGAAAAAAAATCAAAGAATTGTGACTAAGGACGGCCATAACTCTTGATCCAGAAATCGTTGTAGGTCCTATAATATATCGAAATGAAGCTATTTTTGAGCTCTTCAAACGTGGCAGGGCATAGCCCGCCAAACCAATTTTTAATGGCAAAATTCCCTTGTTTTCATCAATTTCGGAGGAAAAAAATCGGAGAACTGTGACTGAAGACTGCAATAGCTTTTGAGCCGGAAATAGTTGCTGTGTCTATAGTAATACCAAATTGAAGCTTTGTTTGAGCTCTATAAACATGGTAGGGCGTAGCCTGCCAAACCAATTTTTTTGGCCAAAATTCACTTATTTTTATCAGTTTTGGAGGAAGAAAAATCAGAGATCTGTGACTGAAGACGACCATAACTTTTGATGCAGAAATCGTTGTTGGGCCTATAATATACCAAATCGAAGCTGTTTTCGAGCTCCACAAACGTGGCAGGACATAGCCCGCCAACGCAATTTTTTGGGCCAAAATTCACTTGTTTTTATCAGTTTCAGAGGAAAAAAAATCAGAGAACTGTGACTGAATACTGCCATAACTTTTGATCAAGAAATCGTTGCTGGCATTATAATATATGAAATCGAAGCTTTTTTCGAGCTCTACAAACGTGGCTCGGCGTAGCCCGCCAACCCAATTTTTGGGGCCAAAATTCACTTGTTTTCATTAGTTTCGGAGGAAAAAAAATTAGAGAACTGTGGAATGAAGACGCCATAACTTTTGATCCGTAAATCGTTCTTTGGGCCTATAATATAACAAGTCGAAGCTCTTTTCAAGCTCTACAAACGTGGCAGGACGTAGGCCGCAAACCCAATTTTTGGGGCCAAAATTCACTTGTTTTCATCAGTTTCGGAAGAAAAAAAATCGATCAGCTATAACTTTTGATCCATAAATCATTGCAGGGCCTATAATATACCAAAATGAAGCAATTTTTGAGGTCTACAATCGTGGCAGGGTATAGCCCACCAACCTAATTTTTTGGGCTAAAATTCACTTGTTTTCATCAGTTTCGGAAGAAAAAAATCGATCGGTCATAACTTTTGATCCAGAAATCGTTGCTGAGCCTATAATATACCAAAATGAAGCTATTTTGAGCTCTGCAAACGTGGCCGGGCATAGCCCCTCAACCCAATTTTTTAGGCCAAAATTCACTTGTTTTCATCCATTTCGGAGAAAAAAATCAGATAACTGTTGCTGGGCCTATAATATACCAAATCGAAGTTGTTTTCGAGCTCCACAAATGTGGCAGGCGTGGCCCGCCAACCCAATTTTTTGGGTCAAAATTCACTTGTTTTCATCAGTTTCGGAGGGAAAAAAAAGAGAACTGTGACTGAATACGACTATAACTTTTGATCAAGAAATCTTTGCTAGCCCTATAATATACCAAATCGAAGCTCTTTTCGAGCTCTATATACATGGCAGGGCATAGCCCTCCAACCCAATTTTTTGCGCCAAACTTCACTTGTTTTCATCAGTTTTGGAGGAAAAAAATCGTAGAACTGTGACTGAAAACGGTCATAACTTTTGATCCATAACTCGTTGTTGGGACTATAATATACCAAATAGAAGCTCTTTTCGAACACTACAAACGTGGTAGGACTTATCCCACCAACCCAAATTTTGGGGCCAAAATTTACTTGTTTTCATCAGTTTTCGAGGAAAAAAAAAAAATCGAGAAAGCGTGATTGAACACGGTCGAATCTTGTTGATCCATAAATTGTTCTTTTGGGCCTATAATATACAAAATTGAAGCTCTTTTCGAGCTGGAAGCGTGCTAGGAGGTTGCCCGCCAACCCAATTTTGGGGCCAAAATTCATTTGTGTTCATCGGTTTCGGAGGAAAAAAAAAATCGATCGGCCATAACTTTTAATCCATAAATCGTTCTTGGGGTAAATAATATACCAAAATGGAGCTCTTTTTGAGCTCTGCAAACATGGCAGGGCATAGCTCGCTAACCCAATTTTTTAAGCTAAAATTCACTTGTTTTCATCAATTTTGGAGGAGAAAAATCAGATAACTGTGATTGAAGACGGCTATAGCTTTTGATCCAGAAATAGTTGCTGGGCCTATAATATACCAAATCGAAGCTCTGTTCGACCTCTACAAACGTGGCAGTGCGTACCTCGCCAACCCAATTTTTATGGCCAAAATTAACTTGTTTTCATCAGTTTCGGAGGAAGAAAAATCAGAGAACTATGACTGAAGACGGCCTTAACTTTTGATCCTGAAATCGTTGCTGGGCCTATAATATACCAAATCGAAGCTCTTGTCGAGCTCTACAAACGTGGTATGATGTAGTCCGCCAACCCAATTTTTTGGGTTCTAGAAACGTGGCAGGACGTAGCCCGCCAACCCAATTTTTGGGTCGAAATTCACTTGTTTTCATTAGTGTCGGAGGAAGAAAAAATCGAGAACTGTGGATCAAGGCGACAATAACTTTTGATCTAGAAATCGTTCTTTGGGCCTATAAATATAATATACCAAATCGAAGCTCTTTTCGAGCTCGACAAATGTGGCAGGGCGTAGCTCGCCAACCCAATTTTTGGGCAAAAATTCACTTGTTTTCATCCGCGGGGATAAAAAATCACGAGAACTTTGATGAATACTGACCATAACTTTTGATCAAGAAATCGTTCTTTGGCATTATAATATATGAAATCGAAGCTCTTTTCGAGCTCTACAAACGTGGCTGGGCGTAACCCGCCAACCTAATTTTTGGGGCCAAAATTCACTTGCTTTCATCAGTTTCGGAGGAAAAAAAATCGAAAAACTGTGAATGAAGACGGCTATAATTTTTGATCCAGAAATCGTTGCTGGGCCTATAATATACCAAATCGAAGCTCTTTTTGAGCTCTACAAATGTTGGAGGGCTTAGCCCGCCAACCCAATTTTTGGGGCCAAAATTCACTTGTTTTCATTTGTTTTCAAGAAAAAAATCAGAGAACTGTGATTGACCACGGTCATAACTTTTGATCCACAAATCGTTGCTGGGCCAATAATATACCAAATCGAAGCCGTTTTCTAGCGCTGCAAACGTGGTAGGATGTAGCCCACAAACCCCATTTTTGGGGCCAAAATTCACTTGTTTTCATCAGTTTCAGATGAAAAAAAATCAAAGAATTGTGACTAAGGACGGCCATAACTCTTGATCCGTAAATCGTTGTAGGTCCTATAATATATCGAAATGAAGCTATTTTTGAGCTCTTCAACGTGGATGGGCATAGCCCGCCAAACCAATTTTTTAATGGCAAAATTCCTTGTTTTCATCAATTTGGAGAAAAAAAAATCGGAGAACTGTGGATCAAGACCGCAATAGCTTTTGAGCCGGAAATAGTTCTTTGTGTCTATAGTAATACCAAATTGAAGCTTTGTTTGAGCTCTATAAACATGGTAGGGGCGAGCCCGCCAAACCAATTTTTTGGCCAAAATTCACTTATTTTTTTCGGTTTTGGAGGAAGAAAAATCAGAGATCTGTGACTGAAGACGACCATAACTTTTGATGCAGAAATCGTTGTTGGGCCTATAATATACCAAATCGAAGCTTTTTGAAGCTCCACAAACGTGGCGGGACATAGCCCGCCAACGCAATTTTTGGGCCAAAATTCACTTGTTTTTATCAATTTTGGAAAAAAAAAAAATCAGAGATTTGAATAAATCGCCATAACTTTTGATCAAGAAATCGTTGTCGGCATTATAATATATGAAATCGAAGCTTTTTTCGAGTTTCTACAAACGTGGAGGGCAGGTGTAGCCCGCCAACCCAATTTTTGGGGCCAAAATTCACTTGTTTTCATTAGTTTCGGAGGAAAAAAAATTAGAGAACTGTGAATGAAGACGGCCATAACTTTTGATCCAGAAATCGTTGCTGGGCCTATAATATAACAAGTCGAAGCTCTTTTCAAGCTCTACAAACGTGGCAGGACGTAGGCCGCAAACCCAATTTTTGGGGCCAAAATTCACTTGTTTTCATCAGTTTCGGAAGAAAAAAAATCGATCAGCTATAACTTTTGATCCATAAATCATTGCAGGGCCTATAATATACCAAAATGAAGCAATTTTTGAGGTCTACAATCGTGGCAGGGTATAGCCCACCAACCTAATTTTTGGGCTAAAATTCACTTGTTTTCATCGGTTTCGGAAGAAAAAAAAATCGATCGGTCATAACTTTTGATCCGAAATCGTTCTTGAGCCTATAATATACCAAAATGAAGCTATTTTGAGCTCTAGAACGTGGCGGGCATAGCCCCTCAACCCAATTTTTAGGCCAAAATTCACTTGTTTTCATCCATTTCGGAGAAAAAAATCAGATAATTCTTTGGGCCTATAATATACCAAATCGAAGTTGTTTTCGAGCTCCACAAATGTGGCGGGCGTGGCCCGCCAACCCAATTTTTGGGTCAAAATTCACTTGTTTTTCATCGGTTCGGAGGAAAAAAAAAGAGAACCGTGGTTGAATCGACTATAACTTTTGATCAAGAAATCTTTGCTAGCCCTATAATATACCAAATCGAAGCTCTTTTCGAGCTCTATATACATGGCGGGGGCATAGCCCTCCAACCCAATTTTTGCGCCAAACTTCACTTGTTTTCATCCGGTTTTGGAGGAAAAAAAATCGAGAACTGTGTTCGAAAACGGTCATAACTTTTGATCCATAACTCGTTGTTGGGACTATAATATACCAAATAGAAGCTCTTTTCGAACACTACAAACGTGGTAGGACTTATCCCACCAACCCAAATTTTGGGGCCAAAATTTACTTGTTTTCATCAGTTTTCGAGGAAAAAAAATCAGAGAACTGTGATTGAACACGGTCGTAACTGTTGATCCATAAATTGTTACTGGGCCTATAATATACAAAATTGAAGCTCTTTTCGAGCTCTGGAAGCGTGCTAGGAGGTTGCCCGCCAACCCAATTTTTGGGGCCAAAATTCATTTGTGTTCATCAGTTTCGGAGGAAAAAAAATCAGTCGGCCATAACTTTTAATCCATAAATCGTTGCAGGGTAAATAATATACCAAAATGGAGCTGTTTTTGAGCTCTGCAAACATGGCAGGGCATAGCTCGCTAACCCAATTTTTTAAGCTAAAATTCACTTGTTTTCATCAATTTTGGAGGAGAAAAATCAGATAACTGTGATTGAAGACGGCTATAGCTTTTGATCCAGAAATAGTTGCTGGGCCTATAATATACCAAATCGAAGCTCTGTTCGACCTCTACAAACGTGGCAAAGCGTACCTCGCCAACCCAATTTTATGGCCAAAATTAACTTGTTTTCATCGGTTTCGGAGGAAGAAAAATCAGAGAACTATGATCAAGACGGCCTTAACTTTTGATCCCCGAAATCGTTCTTTGGGCCTATAATATACTCAAATCGAAGCTCTTGTCGAGCTCTACAAACGTGGTATGATGTAGTCCGCCAACCCAATTTTTGGGTTCTAGAAACGTGGCAGGGGCGTAGCCCGCCAACCCAATTTTTGGGTCGAAATTCACTTGTTTTCATCAGCGGTGTCGGAGGAAGAAAAATCGAGAACTGTGGATCAAGACGACAATAACTTTTGATCTAGAAATCGTTCTTTGGGCCTATAAATATAATATACCAAATCGAAGCTCTTTTCGAGCTCGACAAATGTGCAAGGTATGCAAGTCGCCAACCCCAATTTTGGGCAAAAATTCACTTGTTTTCATCAGTTTTGGGGATAAAAAATCACAGAACTTTGACTGAATACGGCCATAACTTTTGATCAAGAAATCGTTGCTGGCATTATAATATATGAAATCGAAGCTCTTTTCGAGCTCTACAAACGTGGCTGGGCGTAACCCGCCAACCTAATTTTTGGGGCCAAAATTCACTTGCTTTCATCAGTTTCGGAGGAAAAAAAATCGAAAAACTGTGAATGAAGACGGCTATAATTTTTGATCCAGAAATCGTTGCTGGGCCTATAATATACCAAATCGAAGCTCTTTTTGAGCTCTACAAATGTTGGAGGGCTTAGCCCGCCAACCCAATTTTTGGGGCCAAAATTCACTTGTTTTCATCAGTTTCAGTTGAAAAAGAATCAGAAATCTGTGACTCAATACGACAATAACTTTTGATCAAGAAATCGTTGCTGGCCCTATAATATACCAAATCGAAGCTCTTTTCGAGCTCTACAAACGTGGGAGGGCGTAGCTCGCCAAGCCAATATTTGGGGCCAAAATTCACTTATTTTCATCAGTTTCTGAGGAAAAAAAAACAGAGAACTGTGATTGAACACGGTCATAACTTTTGATCCAGAAATCGTTGCTGGGCCTATAATACACCAAATCGACCCTCTTTTCGAACTCTAGAAACGTGGTAGGATTTAGCCTGCCAACCCATTTTTTGGGGCCAAAATTCACTAGTTTTCATCAGTTTCGGAGGAAAAAAATCAGAGAATTGTGACTAAAGACGGCCATAACTTTTGATCCAGAAATTGTTGCAGGGCCTATAATACACTGTAATGAAGCTATTTTTGAGCTCTACAAACGTGGTAGGGCATAGCCCGCACAACCAATTTTTAACGCCAAATTCACATGTTTTCATGAATTTCGGAGGAAAAAAAATCGGAGAACTGTGACTGAAGACGGCCATAGATTTTGATCCAGAAATAGTTACTGGGCCTATAACAATACCAAATGGAAGCTCTGTTCGAGCTCTATAAACGTGGCAGGACGTAGCCCGCCAAACCAATTTTTTGGGCCAAAATTCACTTGTTTTCACTTGTTCTATAAACGTGGCAGGACGTAGCCTGCCAAAGTGCATCACACACGTAGTAGCAATTATTTCATTTATACAATCAATTCTTGGCCGGTAACCTCACGGGATACCAGGAGGTGACCCGGCGTAATCCAATTGATGAAATTTGACCGTCAACAATTCCATTGGCTGATACAAATAATATTTCCCAGCTTCTTTATTGCTCTTTGTTTTCTTTTCAGGAACTTCGATTCTAATTATTCAAAGAAAAACAAAAACATATTAAAGTTTCAAATTAAATACGCAGGTTTGCGTTATGTCTTATCGTTTTATGTTCTAATTTTTTGCACTATATTATGATTATTTGTGAAGATGGAAATTCATATTTGCTACAAAAAGTTTATAGACAGTTTTATATATCAAGGTTAGGAATCAAAGGTATGCCAAAGACGATAGAAATTGTGGAGAGTACTTATAGTGAAAATAAATGAAAAGGAAAAGAATTTTTTTTATGAAAGTCATGGATTTACAATTTATATTTGTACTAGAAAACCATACTAAACCTTCAACTATAAATTTGTTAGCCATGTGACATAAAGTTTGAAATTACGAACCTGAATATTGTCCGATGAAGTTAAAGAAGATCATGACAAAAACCAATAAATATAAAGATTTATAACTCTTACTCATTTTCATTACTAAGTTACATATGCCATGAGTAGAAAAATGTTTTTCTAAATATATGACACCTGACTACACTAATTCTTATGTAACCTTATTTTGTTATATTATATATGCTCATTTTACCCCTCGAATTAACTAAAAGCCTTTTTTTTTTTTTTTTTTTTTTTTTTTTTTTTTTTTTTTCAAATTGGTCAATATATCAGTATATTTCAAACCAACCAAAAAAAAAAAAAAAAAAAAAATCAAACTTCTTCTTTGTCCTCTCTCCTTCATTTTCTTTATTTTTTTTTAATAAAAATAACACTTCAATATATCATAAGAACAAAATCATATTTTTCCTACATAAATTAGCTCTCTTTTCCAACACATAGCTATGTGTAAAAGTTGCTATTAAAAAGGTGAAGGGTCAAGTATTGTAGCCCTCTTCTTCCAAATGAGATTATGAAGTAACTTTTATACGGACGTCAATAATGTATGTCATTGGCATCATTGGTCGAACAATATATAGAGAAATGTAGAGAGTGATAAAAATAATAGTATATTAAATGCAGAGAATAATAAAAAATAGTGATAAAAATAATAATGTTAGCATTTTTAATATATATTTGTGACTAATAGTTCAATATAGACCAATATTGATTTGTATGTATTTCTAATTTAACTTGTACGCCAATCAAAGCAGCTTTTTTGGTTGAATTTGGATAATCACATGTATGATTATTCATCGTTTGCTGACTGCTGAAATAAATTATATACTTTAATTGCATTAAAAAAAAAAAAAAAAACACTTCACGGATATCAAGTCCTATGACCAAAATTCAGTCATGACACACGTAATATCCCGTGCATATGAAATTATTTTCGCTACATAGGTGTGTATGGAAGGTTTTCTTTTTAAGGAGTCTTTCATCTAATATAAGAATTTGGCAAAATTTATGATGGGATATTATCTTTGCAGCTTGAGGAATTGTAATTTAACTATTGGATTAGCTTTTCAACGGTTTGATTTTGAGCAGTAGCAATTTTTTAATAAGAACATGTACGGATTTAATTGTGAAAAAATTAACAGTTTTTATCAGTAAAACATGAATACATGTCCTATTATAAAGGCTCCAGTTTGTCAAAATTTTATTGATAGATTAGAAACATGTCAAATTATTTAGAAAAGAAAAGGAAAAATTTGGCAAATTGGCTAACACGCATTCATTCAATAAGATGAATTAAACATGCATATTGGGAGTGGCTAATTGTACTATATAGTATATATATATATATCTTGTGACTATAAATTTAACTATATCTTCAAACAAAATACGGTCTATAGTTGAATAAATGTAGATTTTGCCTGAAAACTTACCTGAATGTTCAAAGAGTAGGATAAATAAGATGAAGATGAAGGTTAACACACACATGAATTTACAACTCTTTGTCATGTTTCTCTCTCGAGTATACTAAAGTCAAGTAAATAAATTTTGGTGTTTATATATACTGTTATTGCTGCCCTTTCCCTTATATTCTGTTAATATAATCCATATGTTATGCGGTATGACTTGTTCAGTATAATCCATATATTGGTTATCACCATAGGCTACATTCCAACGCTTTCGGTTTTACGATTTAGAAAATAAATAATTTGTTATGCAACCATAATTTCATAAGTATCAGAAAAGTACTTTAAACTATTTTTAATTTCCATATTACTTTTTAGAGCCCTTAACAGTTTTTACAACTTTTATATGCTAATCATTGAGGTTTTAGTTAAGAAATAAGGACAAATAATATAGGTTGCCAAGTAGTTATATTTGCACCTATAAATTTTATAGGTACCCCTAGTAATTAATACACCTTTAATAAATATGAAAAAAAAATATATTCTTTTATAGACACTATTTTCATAATACCTATTTTACCCTCTCATACACCCACTTTAATTTTATATTAATTTGATTCTTTACACTATTAATGTTATGTTTCCTTTTTAAAATTATTGTAGCATCATTCTCTTTTTTAAAAGTTATTATTTATCATTCTTCTTACCTTTATTGTATTAAAAAAAATACAGCTTTATATGCTTCTAACAAAATAAAAAATCTATATATACTTGTTAGATGTGACGGGCTACATATCTTATATATGCTTATTAACATAGCCTCTCTTTTTTTCTCAGAATATACTTGTTATTGCTTCATAATTAAAGGTTGAATGTATTGGTATAATCCATTAGCAAAGTTATCCCCAATGTTACAAAAGAGTTTGACTTTAAAAAATACATACTTCTATTTGTTGACTTTTTAAAAGGTGCTTTTTATTTTTGTTTCAATTGGAACCTCCGTATTGAAATTTTCAATGAATTTGATTGAAAAAAATTAGGATTTACGAAAATGGATTTAGCGTTCATACTTTTGAAAAAAAATATATTTTATACATAAATTATTGAATTTGTAAACTCGTCCATCATTTTATCACTGAAATACTAATGTTTGATCATATTTTCAATTACTTCTCATAGTAAATAAAAATAAAATTACCACAGTATTTAACAAAACGATTGTCATTTGTTAGGTGACATACCAAATTAGGCTTAAAACAAAAATAACCACTCTGCCACATGAGAATGACAAAAATGGGGTGAGATATGCGGTGAGGGAAACATACTCTTCCTCTTCGTCTTCCTGCCCTGTCCCATTGTCATCTTTAGACCGTGGATGCTATTAATGAATTTCTTTAAAAAAATATTGAAGAGCTAAATAGTCTTTGTGATTATTTTTTCTTTGCAAAATTTATATCTATTTTTCCCTAAAGTTTTTCTAATAAGTCCTGAAAAGATAAATTATCAAAAAAATATGTTTTCAATCGTTAAATTTATATAAAAAATTATCTATTTAGTATACTTTTTAATTTGAGATTTTAATAAAATTTAACGGTTAAAAAGTAATTCTACTGTAAAGATTGAAGAAAGCTTAAAACTCCCCTTTTTGCCCCAAGATTACATTCAGATTATGTTTTATTTTTGTTTTTGTTTTTTTTTTTTTTTTTGTTTTGTTTTGTTTGCTATGGTTTCCCAAGATTATGCTTTATGACCATGCTTCGCAACACCGAAAGTAACCTCACTTTTGCCCAAAAATAATAAAAAAACGTAAAGCCAAGTAGTAAAAAAATGGATTTAAGACTAAACAAAAAAAAAAAAAAAAGGAGTAAAATATGGGGGAGTGGGCCTATTAGGTGTTAATTTGACACATAAAATAGCACAAAGACAAACATCGTTGTCTCCATATATGTCCAATAGAATCTCACCTGTGTCAAATATTGCTGGAAAAGCCATTGGCTTCGAAAGTCGAATGTATACATTGCTGGAAATTAATTATTTTCGTCAAATATTCGTATTGCAGGATTAATCTTCCTGATAGGGAATTTTTGTATCAAATAAAACAAGATAACCAAAAAAAAAAAAAAAAAGACGGAAAAAATTAATTTAGAACTCCGTTTTAAAGCTTCTGAAATTTATATAATTTTTTATTTTTTTCCTTTTCCTAGATAAGCCCATTTGAAACCCCTTGGGTTTTGAACCTGAAATTTGAGCTTCTGAAATTTATATTTAACATACTTGGATAAACACAAATTGTAATCATCTAACGTAAATAGAATACTAACTATAGATTAAAATTCAATGGTAGATAGATATATGGGCTAAAATCATGGAGAAGATGATTCTGCCACTATGGTGGCGATACTATAGTGGCAAGTGAAGATTGTTCCAATCCTCATTCTTCCATCCGAGAAGGGTTTTATTTTTTGTGTTGCACATGATTTTCTGAAATAGTGAGACGTGTGTTTGGTACTTGTAGTATTTGAGTGGAACGTAAATGATTTCACTTTTAAAAATCGTGTTAGTGATCTTTACTTCTCTTTTTCTCAGTTAAGAAAAAAGGGTCAAGCCCATTTTTTATGTGATAAATAATTATTATTAGATTTCAACTTTATTTTGACAAGCTTTAATAAAAAGGAAAAAAAAAAAAAAGGCAGGTTTGCATAGCAAAGATTTCTTCTTTGTTCAAATAGCCTATTGATTTCCCTTAAATATATATATATATATATATATATATATATATATCTTTAAAACTAGAAAACCATTGCTTCCTTTCTGAAAAGGAAATATACCCTTACTATAGAGACAAATAATAAATAAATAGATTGCAACAACAATAATGTAATCACGTTAGGACTTATTTCAATGAGAACCAAATCCCTTATAAAAGCATTAATTGGCTGATTATTAGGCGGAACTACAGCTAGCCTACTTTGTCATGAATAATTGGCTATGATGATGATTCATCAAAAGGGAGAAAAAAAAAAAAAAAGAATTGACTTTTTTCAATGAAAGGAAATGGACATTTATGTAATGAGAGATAAAAATAAATTTCAACTAAAATATTGTTTTAAACTATTAATTCAGTACTATCAAATTCTAATTAACTATTTTCTTTTTCAAAGTGAAAATTTCGTAAGTTTTTCTTTAAAGGGTCTATTTGGCATTGTTTTTAATTTTTTTAAAAAATTACAACAAGTTAAGGTGTTTAACAAAACTTGTTTTTGTTCAGCAGTTTTTAAAAACTGTTGCCCCACAATAGAATTTGAGAAGTAAGTCACAGGTTACTTTTTAAGATTAACTTTTACTGTCATTGTCTAAATTTACTTAAATGACCCTAATAATAAATCTTAATTCCCGATCAACTCATTTTATTTCTTACAAATCAACTTAAAGAGAATATTTTATTTTAAATGTTTATTTGAAAATTAAAAATCTTTAATAAATATCTTATGTTAAATTTTAATAATATATTTTTATTATAATGTTGCAAGTTTGAAAAATAATTTACATTCAGTTATTTACGTTATTTAATTTCTTTATAGATATGTAATTTATCTTCTTGAATAAAACTAATTTATTTTTTAGAGATATTTTAATTAATAAAATAAAAATTAAATTTTTTTTTTAGTATTTTGGTGTATAAATATTATGAATATTGACTATAAAAATAGAAATAAAATTAATTATAAATGTGTGTTAAAATATGTCTATTTTAGTCATTATATATTTTTACAGTAATTTTGTACATAGTTGATCAAATATCTAAATTTCTGTTTTTGATATTCACGATAACTTTAAGAAAAGAATTATCAAACATCTACATATTTATGGTCATAATAATTTCTAACCAACAACAAAAATTTTTTAACAGTATAATAATGTCAATTGACCCTAAATCAAATTCTCATAATTTCATGTACCCCTTGTACCTTTTCTTTTCTTTTCTTTTCTTTTTTTCTCTTTACTCTATTATAAAATGTTCTTAATAAAAAAATGTTCTAAATAAATTTGACTATCAGTGGCATCCAGCTTTTTCCCCGTGTGAAAAAGACCAAGAAAACTGAAAGAAAGAGACACCACAAAAGGGAAAGACAACTCTTTCTTCTTTAATTTAAGAGAACATTGACACAAGCGCAAAAAGAAGATTGACATCACCCACACCACACATGGACCAAAAGGCAAAAACAACCAAACAAGTAAAGAAAACCCGATTATCAAAGCAAAACAGCAAAAACCAACTCTGCCTTTTTTTTCTTCTCCCATCCCCAAAAACCCTTTTGGAACCGAACCAAAAATAAAAAGGAATTTTTAGATCTATATAAAATTATATAAAAATTAAAAAATATGTAGATTTAATGATTAAAAATTTAATCTATCAATATGACATGTGTACAAAAAAATCTCCCAAATAAAAAAAAAAAAAAGAAAGGGATTCCTACAATAGGGTTTGAAAAACAAATTACTGTTAGATTTTTATTTGTAATCATATAATCTCTATCAAAAATTGTGTATTTGATGTTAACCAATTCAATAGCCATAAACATGTACTAATGACGTGAGATACCACTATAGAAAGCTTAATATTAAAAAAGAATAAAGACTCTTTTTGGCGGGTTAATTTTTACCATTAAATTAAATTAAAATTAAATTAAATAAAAAAATTAAAAATAAATAATTTTTAAAAGAGATTTAACGCGTAAAGTATCATTTAAACTCTCAAAAGCACACTTAAGTCTCATTCAGTTTTTATATTTGAGTTTTTAATTTAAGCTCAGATGTAATTTTATGTAAGTAGTAGAAAAAAATTAAATATGACTTTTTATGAAAATTTTTAACTGTAATAAAATTAAAATTAAAAATTTGAATTAGTGAAATAAATAAGACCTTAAAATATGGTCCGTTTAATTTATTGAGTTGAATTAAAATGTGACTTTATATGAAAATTTTTTATTATAATAAAAAGTTAAATATAATTATTTTTAAAAATTTTTTTATAATAAAATTTAAATTTTAAATTTAAATAAATAAAATAAACAAAGATTTAACAGTCTTCACACTTGCACATGCAAACAAACGGCTTTGGTGGTGGTGCACTAGTGATCCCAGGTCAAATCCAACAAATCCCACAATCCCCAAACTAAAAAAAAAAAATAAATAATAAGAGAGAGAAGACACCCCAAACTAAAAAACAAACAAACAAACCAAAAAAAGAAAGAAAAAGAGAAGACACTTCACAAGACATAAAACTGAATCCAGATACGGCAGAAAACCAGTTGCTTTGCTTCCCCATTTTATCACAATAAAAAACGGAAAAGAAAAAACTTGCCAAACGCAAAATATTCTTTCCCTTCTTTATCTTCCATTCTATCCCCAATATCCTTCCTTGAGCATTGGCCTTTTTTCCTTTTTTATCATTATCATCATCTCCTTTCTCAACTTCACTTTCTCTCTCTATCTTTTGTTTCTCTCTCTAATGGCGACTCTGGGCGACATTGGGGTGTCTGCTCTGATCAACATACTGAGTGCATTCGCGTTTCTGTTGGCCTTCGCTTTGCTGAGAATACAGCCGATAAACGACAGAGTTTACTTTCCCAAATGGTACATCAATGGCGAGAGGGGAAGCCCCAGGAGCAGAGGGAACTTGGTGAGCAAATTCGTCAATCTGGATTTCAAGACGTACTTGACGTTCTTGAACTGGATGCCTCAGGCCATGAGAATGACTGAGCCGCAGATTATCTCCCGTGCTGGCCTCGACTCTGCCGTTTTTCTCAGAATTTACATTCTTGGGTATTTTTCTTTTTTGTAATTTTTTTTTTCCAGTTATTTAAGTGTTCTGTTCAGTGATAAAGTTTGATGGTCTATTTTGAGGGAATCTCATTTTGGGTCAAAATTTTGACTTTTGGACTTAGAAAGCTTTGATATTTTGCTGTCAATTTCCACAACTTTTTTTTTTTCCTTCTTGGTTTTGGTTGATTTTTTATTCTGGGTTGTGTTTGTTTTCTGTATAAAATTCCTTCTTGTAGCTGTGTAGTGCTTTTCGTTCGTTTTCTAATTTAACTATTTATTTGCAATTTTTTTTTTTCCTGTTCTTATATGTGTTTTAGTTAATTTTTTATTCTGGGTTAGTGTTTGTTTTCCCCAAAAAAATTTCCTTTTCATAGTTGCATAGTTGTTTTATTCATTTCTAAGTTTACAATTTTTGCACTATTTTCCTGTTCTTATGTATTTTAGTTGATTCTTAATTCTAGGTTAGTGTTTGTTTCTCGATAAAATTCTTTTTGGTGGTTGTGTTTTTTTTTTTTTTTTTGGCGGGGTGGTGGTTGGTGGGTTATTAACTTATTAGTATGAGTGACAAATTTTGCACATTGTTATTCTCGAAAAGCCTTCACGGGCTGTTATTATAATATTATCATGTTTTGTTTTTAAGAAGAACAAAAACTCGTCTCTGATTTTCAAAGTCTCCCTGTTGCACATTTTAAAGTTGTTTACAATTTTGGTTAGTTATATATTTACTTTCTTTATGTTTCTTTCAGATTATTTGCATTTCGGACTCTTTATTGTCCTTACATTTCTACTTTTAAAGTAATTATTCACCGTTCAATTTTTGGTGTTTTAAACTGTTAGTCCTATGACCAAAATTCAGTCATGACTGTATAAAATTTACTCATTTCTTGATGATTCCTTATAAAAGAATAACTTTCATCATTTAGCAGAAAATCCAATTTATGGCATTAATTTTTCATCAACTATTGCTGTTTTGTAGCTTAATAATACCTCTTTAACATTTCTCACTGAATAATTTATCGTTCTTGCAGCTTGAAGGTTTTCGTCCCCATTACAATCATAGCACTTCTCCTGCTTATCCCAGTCAATGTGTCTGATGGAACATTATCCTTCTTGAAGAAAGATTTGGTTACGAGTGACATTGACAAGCTCTCAATTTCAAATGTACGTCCTAAATCAGTTAGGTATGTGAATTTCTTGTCCTTTTTTATTATTTTTTATTTTGTAAGAGACAAATGGAGAAACAGAAAATTGCACGGAGATAAATATTTCGGAGTGTATGAAACTCATTTTTCTTTGCTTGGACTTCTAGATCACTTTGTGACAAAAGACGATGATCATATCTTTATCTCTTGACAATTAAGTCAAAATGGCATTACAAAATGTGATATTATCTATTGGTTAGAATTACTCATGAATTATGGTTATAGGGTTTCTGCATCTAAAATAGCCTCGTACATCCTTTGTCTTTTTTTCCACATGGAAGCTCTTTTTTTTTAAATTTATTTTGTATTTTTTTTATTTTATGCTTTCATCATTTTTTATTTGTATTTTAACTTAGGCAAGGAGAATTTGCTAACGATCCGTTCTGTTTCTTGATTTCAGGTTTTTCGTCCACATAGGTTTGGAATACTTATTCACATTCTGGACTTGTTTCCTGTTATACAAGGAATATGGTTATGTAGCATCAATGAGATTAAATTTCTTGGCTTCACCGCGCCGGCGTGCTGAACAGTTCACGGTGCGTCAGTGATGAAATTTCCCAACACGTGTGGACAACTTTTGTGTTGTTCGGCAATACTGCTTATTGAGTTGCTACTTATGTTTCTTGATAGTCCCAGCAAATGTTTTAATGTTTGTCTTCTTCAAATGTGCAATCTGATGAAAATTGCTATAAAGTTTGATCAAGGATCTTCCACAATCTTACAAAATGTACTTTGGTTGTTACTTTAATAATTCAAAAGTATTTTCAACCAGGATTATGCAACAATTCTTGTGGGTGTTTTTTTTTTTTGTCTGTGTTCTTCTGGAAATTTTATTGTGTCTCATTATTGTTTCTAGTTTATATATCTCTGTTTTTCAGGTAGTTGTTAGGAATGTACCGCATATTTCTGGTCGTTCTCCATCCGATACAGTGGATCACTTCTTTCAGACAAACCACCCAGATCATTATCTTTGTCATCAGGTAGTTAAATTTCATTGTCAAGTTTTTGAAACTCATAATTTCTGTTTTACTTGTATGAAGATGTTTGTTGTATGTTTGATGGTTAAGCAAAAAAAAAAAAAAGAAACTTGAATTGTGATTAAGTTGATGACATATATGTGATTTTCTTTGTCTTTTTCAGGCAGTCTACAATGCAAACAAATTTGCTAAATTTGCAAGGAAGAGAGATCGGCTCCAAAATTGGTTAGACTACAACCAGCTTAAGTTCGAAAGACATCCTGACAAGAAACGTACTAGAAAGGTAGAACTGCAGTCTTTATGCACTCAAATGATACAAACTAGAAAAAAATTACGACTCTTTTCATATATGTTGGAACATTTCTATATATACTTTATTTAGCATTTGAAAGCCAGTTTAAAAGACGGGTTTGAATTCGTTTTTATCAAGGTGGGGGGAGTGGTATACAGGAAACATTTGTGCTGTCCCCTGTTATGTACTCGAATAAAAGAAAGAAAAAGATAATCGGTTTCATTTTTTGCCTTCGGATGCGATATTTATAAACTTATTGAGCTTTTCTTTTTAAAATTATTTTTTCAGAAAGGATTTATGGGACTTTGGGGTGAAAGAGTTGATTCAATCGAGTACTACAAGCAACAGATTAAGGATCTTGATAGACGAGTAAGTACCAAATTCTCCCTCGTCACTGATCTTCTCAGGTTCAACGAATGCAATGCTTATAAGCTTTTGTATGTTGTCATTTTTCAAATTCTAATGCTTTAGTGCCAGTTTTGTTTTTGTGGTTTGCGTCACTCTGTTTTTATTTATTTTGTTCTTCTGTCTTCCATGCTAGATGACACTGGAACGCCAAAATATTATCAAAGACACAAAATCCATTCTTCCAGTCACGTTTGTCTCTTTCAATTCGAGGTGGGGAGCTGCTGTCTGTGCACAGACACAACAAAGCAAGAATCCCACATTATGGTTGACGAACTGGGCGCCAGAACCTCGAGATGTTTATTGGAGAAACTTGGCCATACCATTCGTTTCCTTGAGCATTCGGAAGCTTGTAATATCAATATCCGTATTTGCCTTGGTGTTTTTCTACATGATACCCATAGCTTTTGTGCAATCTCTTGCAAACTTGGAGGGTCTTGAAAGAGTTGCTCCTTTCCTCAGGCCAGTGATAGAATTGTAAGTACAATCACTGCTTCAAACTTTTTGAGTATCATGATAGTCGTGCTCTAACATTCCACCATACACGAAGACTTTCTTAACGCTGTCACAACTCTTTAATAAACTTTCTCTGTTTCCCAAGTAATTTTTTTTTTTTTTTTTTCTTTTTCTGCTTTCATTATGCTTACCAAGATCCAACGCTTTGACAGGAGCTTCATCAAGTCGTTTCTACAGGGTTTCCTTCCTGGTCTGGCACTTAAAATCTTTTTATACATTCTTCCAACTGTTTTAATGATCATGTCAAAAATTGAGGGGCATATAGCATTATCGACCCTGGAGCGTAGAACAGCAGCAAAGTACTACTATTTTATGTTAGTGAATGTATTCTTGGGAAGCATAGTGACTGGAACAGCCTTTGAGCAGCTTGACGCTTTCCTTCACCAATCTGCTACTGAGTAAGCTTCCTTATCTTTACGACTTGAAATTATTTAAAGAGCTCCTCTACACTTCCATGAATTTCAATTCGTGAAGTGCATATCAAAATCATGAAAGGCTCTCGTGCTCTTGGGAATTGCACGTGTACCTCCAATTCACTAACATAAATCGTGAAATTCGAGTAGCATTTTCCTTATTTAATTTATGTTGTTTGTGTATTAAAGTTAATAATATGTTGCCAAATTGGCATGATTTTCGACGTCAATTTAGATTAATTATGTCACGATATGCAGTCTCCTATTTAAAATCTAAATGGATTTATTCTATTTGAGAGCTTTTGGAGCATTTCTAACTAAATGGATTTATTTATTTCTCGAGCATTTGTAAGATATTTTTGGAGAATTTTTGGAGAACTTTGTGATAGGATTGGAAAATAATACCCTACCAATAGTACACTATTCTGAACCGTCAAAACACATCAAAATAAGCATGACAATTTAACGACATTTGATAAAGATCTAACAGTTCATAACTGCCCACTACAATAGGGTGCTTACCCTACCACAGAATTCTTCTATGCCTAAGTTGGCTACAAAAGGTATTACGAAAAGCTGCTAACCTGGAAATACTATTTTTTCAATTATCCTACGGTTCTAGGCTCGTAATCTTCAATAGACTGAACAAAAGTACTGACAATATTAAAGTATTATTGTGTTGTTCATGTCCCAATATAGTTTTGACAAAAAGGGCAGCGGATTTTGGTTTCTTCATTTTGGTTTCTTCATCAGTTTCTTAAAGAAATATGTGTTTGGATTTCCAATAAAAAGCTACAAGTAAAGGAAATCAGCTATTAATTCCACTGATGTAGCTATCTATTTTGTATTTTACTGTAGACATGTAATCTATGGTAATATTTTCTTGTGGTTTCAGTTTATATCCGTATAATCGTATGCAATTGAAGTGATTTAATTTTAATTTTTGTTTCTACCATAGGATTCCAAGAACCATTGGGGTCTCCATACCAATGAAGGCTACTTTCTTTATTACATACATAATGGTTGACGGTTGGGCTGGCATTGCTGGGGAGATTCTCCGCTTGAAGCCATTGGTTATTTTTCATCTCAAGAACATGTTTTTGGTGAAAACTGAGAGAGACAGAGAGAGGGCGATGAATCCCGGGAGTGTGGACTTTCCAGAGACTATCCCGAGTCTTCAACTATACTTCCTTTTGGGGCTTGTGTATATGGTTGTTACTCCGATTCTTCTTCCCTTCATGGTAGTCTTCTTTGCCCTTGCATACTTGGTTTACCGTCATCAGGTCAGTTTGTTCATTGTGCTTGAAATTTGTTTTTTTTTTTTTTTTTTTTTTTTTTTTCTGCAATATAGCTTATTTTAAAGGTAGCTTTGATATATTATTGAATTTCGATATTATAATGATAAATAAATTAGATTTTATGTGTCAGTTGCTTCTTTTATGAATTTGTCATCAAGTCTTTGTATGCTTTATTTGGTTTGACAGATAATCAATGTGTACAATCAACAATATGAAAGTGCTGCTGCCTTCTGGCCACATGTTCACACCCGCATAATAGCGAGTTTATTTATATCTCAGCTTCTTTTGATGGGTTTGCTAAGCACCAAAAAGGCAGCTAATTCTACTCCGTTACTAGTTGTTTTGCCCATATTGACAATAGCATTCCACAAGTACTGCAAACACCGCTTTGAACCCGCATTTAGAAAGTACCCCCTTGAGGTAAGCTCTAAGTAACAAGAATTTACTTCTCAATCCTTTGCATTCTGTTTTATCTCCCATGGTAAATATGTGCTTCTGAGCTCATAAACTAGGAGTCATGTTTTTTGAAAGGCAAAGTGAACTTATTCTTTAAAAAAAAAAGTAGGAATGTTTTATTCTAATAGATGAGTTACAATTCCGGCACGCCTGTTGTTCGAAAAAAAAACATGTTTTCTGCTTTGATGTTAATAAAGTTTTATTCTCTGTCCCTTCTTCAGGAAGCCATGGCCAAAGACACAGCGGAACGCGCTTCAGAACCTGACCTGAACTTGAAAGCTTATTTGGCTGATGCCTACTTGCACCCGATTTTCCAATCATTTGAAGAAGACGAGACCGTCAAAGTTCGAGTGGACAAACACCAAACCCACACTGCGAGTCCCACAAGCGAACCTAGCTCCCCTTCCCCAGCAGGTTATGTCCATAATAATCCTTCCCCTCCACACTATGTCCTTCACCCTCCCCCGCCACCACAATATGTTTATCATCACTCCTCTCCGCCCCAATACGTATATGACCAATCATCTCCATCCCACTACGTCTATGCTACTCCGCCGTCCCCTCCAAGATATGTCTACCCCCATGGAGAACCTTGAACTAATTCTTGTAAGTTTTCCAAGACAAAAAGTTCTAACCTTCTTTCTCTGTTGATAGTTTGTTAACCACTGTATGCTTTCATTGAGGTCTTGCCTCTTTCTACTTGTAATTATTCTTCTGCTCTTTCCTCCAAGTATAACTTGGTTATGTGTTTGAAACTGAGAAATCTCTGGAAAAGAAGTTTAGGATCACCATTTCTTTTTCTTCTTCGACAGTTTCGTTGACTTCTATTTTCTCATCTTTCATTTCAGAGTACGACTTGTTTTAGCAAGGAATATAGGGCCATGTTTGATTGCCTGTAGTGTATTGTATTGTATAAAGTGTATCAAACCGGGCCGCATTGTTACGATACAGTAGGATAATTGGTCTTAGTGAAATATTAAAGAGGTTAAAAACCCGATGCACTGTTTGATAAAGTACTATTTATTCTTTGATAACAGTTAGGATTAATTGTAAAAGTTCCTCCCGGATTATGAACCTTGTAAACTTTGCCCCTAATGTTCAAAACGTAACATCTGTGCCCCTGAAGAACGAAGCATTAACAAAAATGCTCCCTGTGCATTAACAAAAATGCCCCTTACGTTAAGAATCTTGACAGAAAATTAGCTTTCCTTACATAGGCTCAGTTTGGTAGTGATTTTCAGAGTCTAAAAGTTATTCCACATTCATCCACAGTTACTTTTTAGCGTTTGGTAAAAGTATGAAAATCAATTCTAAGAGAATTTCAGCTAAATCAACAGCTAGAAGCAGAAGTGGCAATTTTAATGTTTCTGCTTTTAGATTCCCGATCAATCACTTGATAACATTAATGATAATTTTATAATACTACAAATACCCCTAAAAACTTTAGAGAATGACTAACTGTGTTCTTATTTACTCTCACAGACTATAATCTTGCTTTATTCTCCCCACCCAAAATTCTCATCTTTTTTTTTTTTTTTTATTTTTTTTTTCTTTGGTATTTTGCTACGACACATTGAACTTAGCCACACCATTAGATGATTGAACATGGAATATACATTTTTGTTGTATATGTTGATTACTCATTAATTTTTATTGTAATTATATTGTGAATGAAAAATAAAAAAAAAATTAATTATTATAAATTTATTGTTAGAAAACTCAGAATCATGACATTATGTTTTTTTTTTTTTTTTTTTTTTTTTTTTTTTTTAAGTTAAACAAGTATTTCTAAATACTAATAACAATTATATATATATATATATATATATTTAAGTTTCATATCATGTATATTTTAGTCATTTTAACTACCCATAATAATTCAACATCATAATTTACCAAACGCTATTATATTGATTTTAGAACCAACACAACTAGTATAATTATAGTTTACTAAATACTCACTAGTTTTTTGTAATAGTTGTGTTTTCTTTTAGCACAACTAAAAGTAATTTTTTAAAATTCACAACACTACCAAACTAAGTCATAGTGTAAGGGTATTTTAGTAATCTCACTTTTAAAATGTAATATGAGCTTAGAATCTATTTTAATCTAAAAACCTGATTATTATAATACATCTAATACTAATGAGTCATTAAAAAAATACTAATGATATTTAAAAAATAATAATAATAAAATAAAAAATAAATAAAAACCTTATGGGAAGTAAAATAAAGAAACGTAATTAATCTTTTTCCATTAATGGATTGCTAAAAAAAAGGTATAGTAGAGGGAAGATCGAAATTCGTTAGAGGCAAAGGTTCGGTGTTTCATTTTTCTAAGGTTGCTTCTAATTAAACCCACAATGCTCATGGCTTTTAGCTCTTTATTGCATAAAAAAAAAAAAAAAAAAAAAAAAATAAAAATAAAAAATTCAGAAAAAAAAAAAAATAAATAAATTGCTTATGGGTGAAGAAAAAAACCCAGATTGGACAATGAGTGGTGTGGGTGACAACCTTGTTAGGGAGGGAGAGAGATCTTACAAGGATAAATGAGTTGTTTATTGAAGTTCTTACCATGCTGGAGGTAGTTGCAGAGATCATGCATGGGCAGAGGGGGATCTCGCACCGACTGTGTTGGTTGCCGGAACGCGCCCCTGTGGTGGCTAACTTGCGGCGTGGTGATCTTGCGGCATCCATGGGCTAGGGAAGATGAGCACTGGACGTCAATGGCGAGGCGGGGACTCGACGTGTCGACAGGAAGAGGACGGGGGTGAACAATTTTTGGTTTTAATGTTTTTGTTTTCATATTAAATTAAGATAGATGGGTAGAATAGTGATTGTGTATCAAATTGTTAGACAACACACAATGACTTTCACTGATTCAAAGTTACAATTTAAGTTTTATTATAATAAAAAATTAAAAAAAATAATTATATTTAATTTTTTAATTATAATAAAAAATTTTTACATAAAATTATATTTTAATTTGAATTAGTAAATTAAATAAATTTAATATTTATTTAACACATGTCATTTCTGTTAAAATTTCAAACGAATGAAATATTTTATTAACGTTTTATTTTTTAAAAGGCATGAATGTTTTGTTGTGAAGATCGAGAATAAAGTGTGACGACGACTATATAATTTATGAAAAATTTAATTTAGGCTTTCTTGGGGTCAAGTTTGGGGCCAGTGCTGTGATTAAGAATGGTGACAAGATTGGCAATGAGTAGCGGTCTGGATTGGGGTCCAGGTAGGGGTAGGGAGGGAGATGGGGTCTGCGATGCATGATGCATTGGGACAGGGTTGGGCTTGACCAGGGTCGATTAGCAGTAGGGGTAGGGAGGGACATGGGTTAGGTGTTGCATCGGGACAGGGTTGGTTTGACACCAGGGTTGATTTGTTCATATAACTTCACACTAGATTAATTTGAATTAGTTGGTATTGTGGCTTTTTGATTCAGTTCAAAATAAAAACACTTTTCATAAATTACTATCTTGTCCAATATAAAATTTCATTATTTTATTCAGGCTAAAATATGATTTTATCCTTTGTTCCAAATACTGTAAAGGCATGCGCAAAAGTAAGGGTGTTCATCCAATTTAATTTATTTGTCATATAACACCCAATTCAATCAAAGATTGGTTTTTAAAAATTTCATTCAATCCAATATAATTATTAGTGTATTATCCAATCCAATCAATCTAATCCAATTCCATTGAGGTTGGTTTGCATTGAATTAGACCAACCAATTTTGGGCTTTAACTTTTTGTACAGTGTTTTAATTTTTATTTTCATATTCAACCTATTTGTTGGATCTTTTTAACATAATTTAAATGCTATAGTTGAAACAAAAAAGAAAACAAGACTTAACATTCGTAAAAAAAAAAAAAAAAAAAAAACATATAAACATATAAACATGAAAGTTGATTAAACATTCAATAAACAACTATAAAGAAGCAAACATTTATATTTCAAACTATAAAGAGACAACATAGAAAATATAGCCTAATAATCCAAATGTGCACGTCTACTACTTCCTTTGATAACGATCCATAATAGAAAGAAAACATAATTCATTTATTATTTTTATAAAATATATAAAAATTGTGCTGGTTTAGTGGGTGTTTTAAAAGTAAAATTAACATCTAATTAAGTCGATTTTGAAGAAAATACATCTAATTCAATCTAATTAAAGTAGATTATTCATTAAAAATAAAATAAATTGAATTAGATTGAATCGGTTGATATAATCAGTTAATTGGATCCTATGAACACCCTTACGCACAAAGATTTCAACCGGTTACATCACCGGATAGAACCGGTAAAGGCAACTGCAAAAAGTGATGTAACTGGACATGTCCACCTTCGTATGAGGCAGAGGCTTCATTAATACAGAAAAAGAATTTTTTTAATCATTTTCATTTCTTTGAAGGAAAAATTGGTTGTTCTTTTATATTTTTAAGTTAAAGTAATTTGAGTGATGATTTTAAATTTTTGAATTGAGTTTGAGTTATAATTTGAGTTGAAGTTGTAACTTGAGTTTGTGTTTGGATGTGCACATTTAAGTTATGATTTGAATTGAGAATCTTTTTAAGTTTGTGTTTGGGTGGATCAAAACTTAAATTTATATTTAGATAGTATTTTAATAAAAACTCAATGGTAATGAAAAATTTTAACAGGGTTTATGGGTGGGTTTGTCTTTTCGTTGTGAATGTATAGAAAAAAAATCATCTCAATAAGAATGAAAACGAAAAAGTTATGACATTTTTAAGAATTGAAAAAACACTGTTAATTAATTTGAGTTTGAAGTTTCGAACTCGAGTTGAAAGGAAAATTTGAACTCGAGTTTAGTCCCAAACTCGAGTTTAAATTCGAGTTCAAACTCAAATTTTACAAAAGAACATGAACTTAAATAAAATTGTAATTCGAGTTTAAACTTTTTCTGAGTTTTGTTCCAAAAGAACAATCCCTTAAAACTTTTACTTTTGACTTATGTTCGAAAACCAAAAAGCAAAAGTATTTAGTACGTGGCATGTTTGAGTGGAAAGTGTTGGACATAATTTAGAAAAGCAAAAGTATTAAGGGCCACTTAGGGGTTGTTCTTTTGCATTTTTGAGTTAGGATGACTTGAGTGATGATCTTGAATTGAGTTTGAGTTATAACTTGAGTTTGTGTTTGGATGTGCACATTTTTAATTATGATTTGAATTGAGAATCTTTCTGAGTTTGTGTTTGGATTGATCAAGACTTAAATTTGTATTTAGATAATATTTTAATAAAAACTCAATGATGATGAAAGATTTTAATAGGGTATATGGTGGGGTTTTATTCGTCTTTTCGTTGTGAATGCATAGAAAAAAAATCATCTCAATCAAAATTAAAACGAAAAAATTTATGATATTTTTAAGAATAGAAAAAATATTGTTCATTAACTTGAGTTCGAGTTTATGAACTCGAGTTAAAGGGGAAACTTGAACTCGAGTTTAGCCCCAAACTCGAGTTCAAACTTGAGTTCAAACTCAAATTTTATAAAAGAACATAAACTTAAATAAAATTGTAACTCGAATTAAAAATTTTTTTTTTTTTTTTTGAGTTTCATTGTAAAGAACAGCCCCTTAGTTTATTGATTTGAATTGAGATATAATTTTATGTGAAAATTTTTTATTATAATAAAAAATTTAGATGTGATTATTTTTTAGAGCTTTTTACTATAATAAAATTTAAATTCTAAACTCGAATCAGTAAAATGAACGGGACCTTTAAGACCATCTTCTGAATAGTAATGTCAATTATATATTTGGTATTAAAAATATAATATGATATGTTATTTTTATTTTAATTATAATGTTATAAAAGTTGCAATGACTACATGAAAAAGTAAACATTTCAACTAATAAAATTAAATGTCAAATTTCTCATATGTTAACACCATCTTCAATGTAAATGCTAATACCAATTGTATATTTGACACCAAAAATTATGCTAAGACATAATATTTTTGTGTTTCAATACATAATACTATTTGAAATGTTAAAATTTAATTTTTCTATAATCATTAAGTTTTTAAAATGGTAAAAGTAATATATTAATTTTAAAATAATTTTAAAAGGCAGAGTTGTGATGATTGAATGAAAAAAGTAACCATATCAACCAATATGAATTAAGTGCTAAATTTGTCATATTCTATACTTGGTGAGAAATTTACCACAAAATATAGCATACTAGTAAATTTACCATAACAAATAGCAGCGAATGGGGAGTGTTTTTTGCACTTAAATGTTAAATTTACAATTAGTACATCAATTATAGCATTGCATTAGAGATGCTCTAGCATATGGAAAATTTAGTACAATAACATTGCGTTAAAAAGAGTGTTTTATACACTCAATTTTTAAATTTGTAATTAGCACATCAATTATAGTATTACATTAGAGATATAAATAAGATCATCTCTAATACAAAACTTAATGTCCTTTATATATTTAACACCAAAAAGTGTGATATAATTATAATATGATATTATAATTATAGGTAAAGTCTCTATTCCGGTACCAAATTAGAGTGTCACATATATATTTCTTTTAAAAACATGTATATTTCTTTTTAAAACATGTATATTTTCTCTAAAAACATGTATAAAGGTGTTTATAAATATTATATGTGTCTCTTCACATTATACATATTTTAAGAGGAAATATACATGTTCTTAAAAGAAATATACATGTGCCGTTTCAATTCGGTACCGAATTGAAGACAATTTCAATAATTATAATGTGATATTATTATTATTATTTTATAGTAATATTATAATAATATTATATATTATATTGTATTGATATAATTATATTTATTATAATAATAATATGATAATAATAATGTAATTAAATATTAATATAATCTTATAAGTTTAGTATTATTATTTATTATAGTGCATTAATCTTATAATATGGTTATATAATATATTTGCTAAATATAATATAATAATGATTATATATTATAATATAATATAATATAATTGTAATTTTTAATTATATTACAACTGAAATATTATTATTTCTTATGTAATGTTATAATATGTTTTATAATATTGTAATTATATCAACCATTTTAATAATATTATTATATTCTATATCATAATTATATAATATTTTATATAATAATAGTTTTATTGTATTATATAAATATAATAATAATTATGTTATAGATTAAAAAATAAAAATTTTTGATATTCTTATTAATAAATTTCTCATCAATTTACTTTTAAAGAAAAGATTATAAGCTATAATATAATAATATAACATAATCGTAATGTTTAATTATTTTAGTTGTCATTTTATTTAATAATAATTTATATTAATAATATTATTATATTATATTATATTATTATTATATAATATATTATATAATAATATTTTTTGTATTATTTTAATATAATAATAAATATATATTATATTGTAGTTATCTATTATATTATATTATAATATAGTCGTAATTTTTAATTATTCACAGTAATTCAACCTCATAATTTATCAAACACTATTATACTGATTTTAGAATAAGTATAATTACTATAATTATAATTTGTCAAATATTCAACTGCTTTTTATAATATATATATATTTTTTTCAATACAACTAAAAATAATTTTTTAAAATCTATAGTAATACCAAATTAAGTCAATATTCAATACCATAAATATAATATATTATTTTCAACACGAATTTTGGAATGTCACAAAACCCAAAAAGGAAAGTTCAGGAGCAAAAATTTCTTAATATACGCATAAAATACTCAAAAAGAAAAGTCGAAGGCTAATAACCACAAAATTAAAAATAAAAAATAAAATATTTTAAAAAAGATTAAAAAAATAAAAAATAAATTCGTAAGAAAGAGCACACATCAATGAATTGAATATTGGGCTAAAATTATTTTGATACCATTTGTTATAGTAAAATATCTTATTAGTACTTTGTGTTTTTAATAATATTAATATGATACTTTTACTTTTAAAGAAACATTTTTTTAGTATTATGAAATAGATTTTTAAGATATAAAATATTCAAGCTACATTCTCACTAATTAACAACAAATTAATTATTACTTAAAAAAATTTTAAAAATACTTTAAAACATTTAAAATTTAAAAATTAAAATAAGTTAACATGTTTTAAAAATATATTTTAAAATTATTAAACTTTTATTTAATTAATAAAAAAACAATTTAGCTATTATATATCTTAAAAATCAATCATCAACTATTAAATAACGTTTCTTAAGAATAAAAGTACCGTATTAATAGATTAAAAACAGTACCGTATTAATAGAATTAAAAACAAGATATACCAACGTTACCGAAATGATTTTATATGCCTTAACTATATGCTTAATCGACTCTATACTCCACAGTCCACACGACTTCAGAGTTCAGAGACACTAATCCCTCCAACCATCATATGTCCATAGAACATGTTCAGCCCCTCATTTTATAAAAAGCCTATCTCCGACTCTAAAGGTGCAAAACAAAATAAATCCCTCATTTTATAAAAACGCGGTGCAAAACAAAATGGAATAAAGCCTATCTCCGACTCTAAAGGTGTTAAAAAAAAAGTAAGAAATAAATTAGTAATATGTTATATTAAATTTGGTTTCGGCTTCGCGCTATTCTCGCCTGCTTTGAACGCTTTAAGAACCAGATCAACGAACCAAAAAACACATTACAAACAAAACAGAATACCCTTTTGTATTGTTCTAACGTTGGCCTTGTTTCAAAACAACCATTAACAATGGCAGCGTTAAGCAACAAAACCTTGGACACCCAATTCCCTCATTGGTATTCCCCAGAAACAGGAATCTGCCACAGCACACATCGTCCCATAACCCTCCCCTCAGACCCATTTCTCGATGTTGTCTCCTTCATTTTTTCCAAACAACATAATGGTGTTTCGGCTCTCGTTGATTCCTCATCTGGATCTTCTTCAATATCCTATTCAGAGCTCCATCGTTTGGTTAAATCAGTGGCCTCTGGTCTCCACTCCATGGGTGTCTCCAAGAACGACGTCGTTTTGCTTCTCCTGCCGAACTCCGTTTACTTCCCGGTTATTCTCTTGGGGGTCGTGTATTTGGGAGCCATTGTCACTACCATGAATCCTCTCAGCACTGTGACTGAAGTCAAGAAGCAAGTCGCCGACTCCAAGGCTTGTCTTGCTTTCATTCTCCCTGAGAAAGTGGAGCTGTTGCGAGCATTCAGGGTTGGCGCGATTGCGGTGCCTGAAAATTTTAACTCGAGCCAGAAACCAATGAGTAGTTTTCGAGAGTTTTATAAGCTTGTATCTTGCGAGTTTGATTTTGCTCCAAGGCCATTGATCAGGCAACAAGACACAGCTGCGATAATGTATTCCTCGGGAACAACTGGCGCGAGCAAAGGTGTTGTGCTAACTCATGGGAATTTCATAGCCATGGTTGACCTTTTTGTGAGGTTTGAGGCCTCACAATACGAGTACCCGAGATCAGAGAATGTGTACTTAGCTGTTCTGCCAATGTTCCATATATATGGACTGGCTCTTTTTGTTATGGGACTCTTGTCTTTGGGTTCTACCATTGTTGTCATGAGGAAATTTGATGTCAACGACATGGTGAAGACCATAGAAACTTACAAGGTCACACACTTCCCTGTTGTTCCACCAATGTTAATAGCCTTGACAAAGTGTGCAAAAGTGGTTGGTGGGAAAGGTTTCCGGAGTTTGAAGCAGGTTTCATCTGGTGCAGCTCCTATCAGTGGGAAAATCATAGAGGACTTCTTGCAGACCCTTCCTCATGTTGATTTCATTCAGGTATAAATGTACAACTAATTCCTCCTTTTCTTTTCCATGTTTTCGCAATCGTTTTCTTTAGATTTATTTCGTTTGGATAGATTTTCTATCTGGTTCAGTTTTTGAAGGGGCAGAAGGATAGTTTTGGATGTTGAGTTCTGCAATTACGCATATCAATCCACTCTGCTTAAAAATATGGATGGATTTTTTTTCTTTTTCATTTTTGTTATATCGTACAAATCGAATCAACAGGAAATTTTGAGTAATGAAATTTGTGCGTAGCAGAACAAGGGTCAAATGCGTTGGTGGTGCACTATGAACTTTCTGGTCTTCGGCAACTTGGATTGTGGTCTAATAGCTAACAAACGTCAATTAATAGACGAAAATGCCTCAAGACGTTTACCCAAATGTACCAGAAACTTTTCATTGGTGGTACAGTTAGACTACTTTTTAATTTTGACATTTGGGACCCTGATTATCAATCGGACTAAATTGCCAAGCATTTTTAAATATAGGGTTCTAAGTACCAAATAATTAAAAATTAGTGGTCCAACTTGCAAATGATGAAAACTTTAGGGTGTGTTGGTGCAATTTACCTAATAAAGCAATGTACAACTTGTTTCCCATAATAATATAGGCATTGAATGATGAAAAATTTTGGTCTTTCAGGGCTATGGCATGACTGAGTCAACTGCAGTAGGAACTCGTGGCTTCAACACCAAGAAGTGTAGGAAATTTTCTTCAGTAGGACTTTTGGGTCCAAATATGGAAGCCAAAGTAATGGATTGGAATACAGGGTCGTTCTTGCCTCCCGGTAGTTGTGGAGAACTTTGGCTACGGGGACCAGCAGTTATGAAAGGTGAAAAAACTTTCTTGGTTCCTCAAATCTCTCTTATTGATTTGTCAATGCTAAAGGTGTTTGCTCTCTTTTATGAAGCTTTGTTTATGTTTTTCATCATTTTGGACAAAAAAAAGTGTGTTTCAGTTTATTTTGATTGGAGATTGTCATACCATAGGTGAAGTTGTAACCTACTGATGATGTTACTTCATGCTTGTGAATTTCATTCTCACAACTGATTTCAGTTTACTGCTTCATGCTCCTTTTGCATAAATCTTTTGTTGATTTACATATAAATTAGACACCTACAACTACAACATGTCATTTTCTCTGTGTTCATTTTCCCTCAAGCTTGTAAGTACAAGTGCATGCTTTTTAGTATTGATTTATTGCAGCAGAGTATAGCTGCCATATCTGTTTTGTCAAACTTTAATTAGAAAACCACGGCAATTTTGATGACTGTTTGATTATAGCGCTTAATTTTACTGTTGAGTTTGCAGGATACCTAAATAATGCAGTAGCAACTATGTCAGCAATCGATAAAGACGGTTGGTTACGTACTGGAGATATTGTTTATTTTGACCAAGACGGATATTTACATGTAGTTGACCGGTTGAAAGAGATCATCAAATACAAGGGCTATCAGGTATAATCTGTATTTGGGATGATACTAGTTGCTGATGACATAATGTACGAGTGTTTTCTTGCTTGATCTGTCAACTTGTCTCTGAACTAATATAGTATGGTGATGTAGAAGGAAAAATCCTTTTGATTAATTTGTGTTTGCGATCGTGAATACTGCAGATTGCTCCTGCGGACTTAGAGGCTGTCCTGGCTTCCCATCCTGAGATTCGGGACGTAGCTGTAGCAGCGTAAGTGTGCGCACAAAAACACCTGATATGGATAAAAAAAAAAAAAAAAAAAAAAAAAAAAGCCCCTCTTTAGAAGGGAAAGGATTTCAGCAGATTGAACAAGAGGATAAAAAATGATTCTAAAAATCTCCCTGCATATTTAGGATAAGACTCAAGTAAATACAGCTTTTAAGCCAAATGTAAACACAAGCAAATGCGTGGTTTTACTGCCAATTTCAAGCCTTCATTTTCGAAACATAAATGATGCGATCAGTTGGTGATGCCATGTCTGGTTATACTGCAAGGAAGTAGTAATATTCAAGCTGTGATTAGATCTTGCTGGTTTTTTTACAATAAGTTTCCAACTTCTTTTTCATTTTGTGTTTGTCCAGCGCTGAGGATGCGGATTCTGGGGAGGTACCGGTGGCTTTTGTGGTTAGGAAACACAGAAGCTCGCTTTCTCAGGAAGCTGTTATGGACTATGTTGCTAGACAGGTTTTGTTTTGTTTTCTGCTTTGAATTTTTGTTTCTACAATTGTTTACTTTCCTTACTTTCACTCTCTTATCATTGGTATATTTATACATCAGTATGCTAGTTGTGCCGCATCAGTTTTGGCAATTTTGAGCCATTATATAGTCCCCATTTATGTATGTTGGCAGGTTGCACCATACAAGAAGATCAGGAAGGTGGTGTTTACACATTCGATACCAAAATCTGCTGCCGGAAAGATCCTCCGGAGAGAACTCCAGAAGTCTTTGAATTCTAAACTCTAAGACCATTTCCGACGCACATTCGGTCGATGTCTGGAGTGCAAGTCCGAGGGCAAATGCCTTCAAGGAGTCAAGTGTGAAGCCAAAGATATTCATCCTACCAATTGTATACTTGTCATTTTATCCTGAAAAGATATTAAGTTTGGTCAAGGGGTGATATTCTATGATTGAAGTGATTCTTCTTTACCGTATATTTTAGGTTTGTCCAAAAAGGAATATCTCTGTATTGCATTTAATTGGCAAAGGCATACATTCTCTTGAACAACATACGATTCTGATTTGATTAAATAACTCTCCAAAATACTCTTGAAAAAAAAAAAAAAAATCTGAAAAAATCCAAAAATTAGAAAAAAGCGTTTGTTTTCATTTTTTTTTTTTTTCTCCACATGGTATTTCAGCCATTTTCATAGTCTAACTGACGGTAAAAGAAAGTATACATTGGCCTATTAAATGCAATATGATGACATATTTTTGTGTAATTTTTGAATAAGCCTAAATACAGGGTAATAATAATAAAAAAAAAACCTTTTGAATTAAAAAAGAAATTTGAAAAAAAGAGAGAAAAAGAATTCGAAAATGGGAAGGGAAGCTTCGTAAGTCAAGTTATGGAACACACGCAAACTGTCACCATCACACATTCATAATTTCGTTACTTATTTTCTCCGCCACTAAACTCCAACAGAACAAACTAACAATTTAAGTGCTAAAAAAATTTCCTCACGTTCACAAATTGACAATAACAACAACTACAACTATAAGAGAAAGAATCCAATCCTCTCTGATAACAAACGCTGTTTTATGTCCATACAAATTTAGACCCCACAAAAAGCATTGAAAAAGAAAATAAAAAAGAAAAATGGATTCTCTCTCAATCACTTGCTCACAGTTGTTAATCCCATGGCGTCCTCCGTAGCAATTATTCACTGCTCCAGACTTTTCCCAAATGGTGTCCCTTCAGCTTCAAGTTTGGGCACAAAGTCCCTTCCAAAATCCTCGCCCGTTGCTTTCAATGGGGTTCGGTCGTCACTTAAAAAACGCCATGAATTCCCGAATAGATCGGATGGGGCTGCTCGGTCTCTCCGATTCAGTTCCGGGTTTTCGCAAATGGGTTCTCGAGAAATTTCCTCGAGAAGTGAGATTTCAGTCCAATCGAGCACTTCAGATAGCAGTGGCAGTGCCACTTCCACTGTGTCTCAAAACGTGAGTAATCCTTTTGTTCTGCCTTTGAAGTTGTTTATTCTGTTTTGGCATAGTTGTTTCAGTGATGAATTTAAGATGGGCTCTTTAATATCGCTCCACCGATGTTTTTTGCTTTTAGCATATTCTGGCTAGGTTTTGAGAAGATTAGACTTGTATGAATCCTAGTTAAGAAGAGTTATATGAATTTTAAGAGGTCGAAGATCATGTTGTACACTTTCTCTGTGTACTGAAAATCTCCGGCAGCATCAATATCGACGTAGCTCTTGCAGTGAGAGTGAACCATTATCAATCGTTTTTTTTTTTTACCTTAATTTTTGCTAACAAAGATGTCCACCTCTCATTTTGCTCTTTGTTCGTGAAAACAAAAAACAAAATTGATTCCAAAAGCCCCCCCTCTTTCTTTTTTTTTTTTTTTTTTTTTTTTTTTTTTTTTTTTTTTTTTTTTTCAGGTTTTTGGGATACTGCATTTGATTGTGTCACTTGGGATTATACTTGCAGTGGACAAGTTCTTGAAGAAGGCATTTGCGGCGGCTGCAATTAAGTTCCCAAGTGCACTTTTTGGGATGTTCTGTATTTTCTCTGTTCTTGTGATTCTTGATTCCACTGTCCCGGCAGCAGCAAAACGCGTCATGGATTTTTTTGAGCCAGCGCTTTTGTTTATCCAGAGATGGCTGCCATTATTTTATGTTCCATCTTTGGTTGTTTTGCCACTTTCTGTCAAAGATATTCCAGCGGCTTCCGGCATCAAAATTTGCTACATCACAGGTAATTTAATCAGCCGGGTTCTGGTTTATTTTCTTGATTAAACTACTTTTATCAAAGAGTGTCAATACTTTTATTGCCGCTAATTGTGTACTTTTGGGATGATTATATTTTATTAGAGAAGCAAGTCTCAGTGTTAAACCATCTTGCAACAGTTGTCAGATTTTCTAAGTATGATAAACATTAATTTTTAAGTTGTGAATTTGCAAGGTATACTACCTCAAATATAGATCTCTTTTTAATATCTACAAATATACAGTTCATGCTAGCTCACCAAAGAATTTAGGAGGAAAAAAAAAAAAAAAAAAAAACTCATTTTTTCGCAATTTGATGCGTTTTTTTTTTTTTTTTTTTTTTTTTTTTATCAATCACGTGTTAATCTTTATCGCCTTGCTGCAGTTGGAGGATGGCTGGCTACACTTTGCATTGCGGGATTTACAGCAATAGCTGTAAGAAAACTGGTAAAAACAGAAATGGTTGATGCTGAACCCATGGCAAAACCCTCTCCCTTTTCGGCTTTGGAAATATGGTCATGGAGTGGGATTTTGGTCATATCATTTGTTTCTGCATTACTATACCCTACAGTGCTCGGAACAGGTGCTCGAACATGCCTTCCATTCCTTCTTGCTTCCACCGTGCTAGGCTACATGGTTGGTTCTGGGTAAATTACCAGTTTTTTCTCTTTGGCATTACAACTTCTTTCAATAACGATTTTCCTTTCTAAATAATAAAATCATTTCCTTTTTATTCAAGTTAATCAAGATTTCAGATTTTTGTTTCTTTCTTTGTCTCACTTACATTTTGATTCCTATTTTCAGGTTACCATCAGGTATAAAGAAGGTGTTTCATCCAATTATATGCTGTGCATTATCTGCTGACCTCGCAGCATTGGCTTTCGGGTACCTTTCACGATCTGGACTCGATTCTGTTCTAGGTATGGCACGCTCTAGTTTCCACTGTTATCATTCTATGTTTGCTTACCAACATAAGTGTAGTTCAAAGTATGAAATTTCTGGTCCTACTACTTACAACTATAAGCTAGCTTTTGGATCCTTCATTTCTCTTTCTATAGCAGTCTGTTTTAGTATATTGGCACTCTCTAATGTGCTACATAGAAGGGAAAGCTTGAGACACCACCAATCAACAAAACGGAACACATAATTAGGAAGATCGGGGAGAAGAATTAATATTTACCCTCAAAAAGTTTACTTGTTATGGATACGGCGATTGAAAGTATCTCATATTCTTTTAGTCTATATTGCGAGTAGGAAACGAAATGATGGTGCAAGTCTTCGCACATAGTAGTACCACGCACATGCCTATAGAGAGATAACGGAAGAGACCGTTCTCTCATCCACAACTTGCATAACTTTTACTTTTGAATACACAGGATACTACCTAACAAAGGCTTCATCTAATCCTGGAGCTGGAGATGTGCTGATGGGATTTTTGGGTTCTGTAATTCTCTCGTTTGCCTTCTCCATGTTCAAGCAGAGAAAGGTACTTAACCATAACTCCTACTGGATGAACAAAGTCCCACAAATCAATTACGGTTACAGTATTTACTTTCATGTCAGTGTCTTAAGCCGTGCCAAGTCCAGGGGACCATCCTTTGATGGATTTTACAAGGATAATTCTTTCATCATATAAAAACCAACTATTTAGCGTAAACTGTGCAATTGTTATGAAAACTTTCTATTTCCTTTTACATGATATCCAAAATAAGTCACCCATGAATCTAGCAATAGTAGAGAATACTGAATAGGCAACAAGAGATCTCAAAATAAGTCACCCGTCTCAATTTTTTTTTTTTTTTTTTTTTGAAAACAATAAATAAGTAATAAGAAAAAAGTTGTTTTCTCAACATAACTAGTGTAGATTAGCTAAACCATAAAATTTTAGACCTTTCATGTCTACTCTAGTTCTGAACTACTTTATTTTCCATTTTTAGTAGCTAGGCATGTTCTTGTAGTAAAGAATCTTTCAATCCTCCATTCCTACATTTTTTCTTTTTAAAATCCAAAGAACGAAAGATTGGCATGAACAATGTGGTAATCCAAAATCACTGCTTGGACATCAGGACAGGTTGTTTATCACTGAAGAGATGTAGGCACTTTTTTTTTTATTTTTTTTTTTAATTTTACTAAAAGATACGAGTACTTAGATAAGTATAATTATTGGTTTTCACCTTTTACTCTTGCAGTAATAATATGTTGATATTATGCAATTAATGTGCATGTAATTTACCCAAGTTAATAACTCCTATGTCTATTTATTTTGTGTTAACCACTTTAAAAATCCTCTAAATTTATTTTGGAAATCATTATTCTCGTAAACGGTTATTGCTGTTGAACACATTTTCAGCTGATTAAGAGGCATGCAGCTGAGATCTTCACGTCCGTCATTGTTTCGACGATATTCTCGTTGTATTCAACCGCTCTTGTTGGGCGTCTGGTTGGGTTAGAACCAAGCTTGACTGTGTCAATTCTACCCAGATGTATAACTGTGGCGTTGGCTCTGAGCATTGTTTCTTTATTTGAAGGTACGACAGACAAATTTTTACATTTACCACAATTGCAGATAAGCAAAACTTATCATGACAATCATGTGACCAGCGTCGGATCCTCATTGTGCTAAATTTTGTTTTGGTAGCTCTTTATTTATTTATTTATTTATGGTAATTATTGTTCTAAATTTTGTTAGTCTTGATCTATGTCTACTCATTTTCGTTTCATTCACTTGAATCCCTTAAGTCTTCTGACACTGCTATATACCACCTTGAAAACTCCACCTTTGAACTAGTATCTTTAGATTTAGCTCTATTCATCTCACTATCTATGAATTATCTTAATGCAGGTACCAATTCATCGCTTACAGCAGCGGTAGTCGTAGTAACTGGTCTTGTTGGAGCAAATTTTGTGCAAGCGACCCTAGATAAGCTACGGTTTCGTGATCCTATCGCTCGAGGAATAGCAACTGCTTCTAGGTATACATCTTTTTCAAGTTAATACAAATTCCACCTTTGAAAACCTTTTATAGCTTCGTTTTCCATTGCTTGATGATGTACACACATAAGACTTGCCATAATATATGCACACATATAAATATGCAAATACATAGACGAATACATGTATGCATGTGCGCGCGCACACTTCTAGCTTGCTTTCAACTAGAGTTGGTTAGTTACAGGATTCAGACTATTGCATTATTCTAATGACTACAGGAAAACTATGCCATACGGCTTACTTGCTTTTCTGCTCATGTCAATTATGGATTAATGCTTGCTTCTTACTTGCTTTTCTGCTCATGTCAATTATGGATTAATGCTCGCTTCTTCTTCTTCTTCTTCTTGTTATTCATTTAATTGTTGCAGTGCTCATGGGTTGGGGACAGCTGCCTTGTCAGCGAAGGAACCCGAGGCTCTCCCATTCTGCGCAATTGCGTATGCGCTGAATGGTATTTTTGGCTCTGTGCTCTGCTCAATTCCAGCAATTAGGCAAAGTTTGCTTGCCGTGGTTGGGTAAACGGCACTTCCAAATTTTGGTAATGGCTCAAAATTTAAGTTCTCAATGAGATGTTTAGGCTAAACGTGAAGAGGGAAAGGTGACCATAACATTTAGAACTAGCTTGTTTATTGTGTACATAATCCGTGGAACAACTTTAATGTGATAAGCATTCAAATATTCCAGAGATGCCCTCACTTCAGTGCTATGTTCCTTTGCTCATTATGAATCACATTTTTTGTTTTGTTATATTTTATCCTGTTGGTGAAATAAGTAATGATTTATCCGAATAAGGGTCTATTTAATAAAGCTCCGCGGAAGCTATTTTTGGTCCAAAACTTACTTTTAAAAGTATTTGGATGATGAAAGACATGTAGCTCTACAAAAGAGATTCGAGTTAAAAGCACAAAATATGACTAAAAAAAAAACTCTTCTTAATAGATTTTAAAATTTGTATTAGAGTTTCAATAAGACATATTGGAAAACCATAACATTTATTTCTCTTTTTTACTGACTAAAAACAAAAACAAAAATTCTCTTAAATAGACCCCAATAAGAACAAAAACTTGCAGTAACATTTTTACAAAACTAAAGTAAATAGCAAACTTTTAAAATATTCGCAAGTTTCTAAAAATGATTTATGTTGTAAATTTGCTATTTACTCCACATATTTATAAGACCTGCTATTTAGTTCAATTATTCATTGTAGAATTCTCTTTACTTCTTTCTCCCATTTTTTTTTAATGTTTTCTTGCATTGTTATCCCATGAATTTATCGCACAGTTACAATTTATCCCCTGAATCTTTAATTTCAGAAATTTACACCTTCAGTTTACAAACGTGTAACAAACAACTCATTGATAACAATGTTAATTTTTTTATGGGATATTGAACGAGACTTGCACAGTACTTGTTAATTAATGGCACGAATAGTCATTTTTGTCTCTATTAATCCAAATTTATTGGGGCTAAAATCTTTAATTAAGCTTTATTGAAATTTAAAAAATTTTGAATTAATTTTGTTTTAAATTAAATTTGGATGACATTAATATTAATAGTAACAATAATAATAACAACAACATTTGACACTCTTGATTAATAGCTCATATACAAATCACATGTCAATTTCTATCAAAAAATTGATACAGTTATCAATTAGGGGTGGTTTCCTACACATTATAAATTTTAAGGGCAAATTAAGAAAACAAAAAGTTCAAGGGGGTGAATTGCAGCATGTGATAAGTTTAGAGGGCACCAGTGCAATTAAGGGGGTAAATTGCAGCATGTTAAAAGGAATCTACTTTTAAAGGTGTCTGGAAACAAGGATATATAGGGCTTTCCTCTAAAAAAATCGTTTTTGGTCAACATAGGTGGTTTTATATATAAGGGCATATTTGATATTTTATGTCCTAAAAAAGAGACTTAGGTTATTAAAAAATAATTTTTTAAAAGGTTAGGATACCAATTAATAATTATTTAAAATTATTTAAAAAATAATTACGCTTTAACACATGGTACCAATATAAAATTTTCTCAAGTTTTTATTTGCTTACCACTAGAGGCCAGAGAGAAAGGAGATGAGAAGATTGATTGTTGAAATAACTTAATCTTTTACCCCGGTATTTTAAGCTAACAATTACTTTTCATCTTACAATATATATATGGAGAAAGGAGACAAATATTCTTAGAGTATACGAGTTTAGATTTTTACCTCTAACTCTATTAAAATAATGAGAATGCTAGTTATGTTGAGTACATTTTCGTGTTTCTTACGCATTACAAATTCTATTTCATAATGATATTATCATTCATTATGTTATGATAATGCATATTCATTTGTACATTATTGTGTTTCTTCATATTTTACTTATAATATTCATTTTGAAAATAAAGATAAATTTACCACATTTCTAATCTTCCATATTTTAAGAACTCACTGGAATAATTACTATTTTGTTGCAAACGATTATATTCATTCTTGTATGTAATGATATTATTGTTATTACAGTAATGAAATATCTTTCTTTATGAGTTTATACTTCATGTATTATTATTATTTTAAATTTTATATAAATTTTATATTCCGTCTGTTAATAAAAATAATTATTCTTAAACACATTTCGTGTTTTTTTTATGTTTTACAAGTTCTATTTCATAATGATATTATCATTTTGTTAATGAAAATACATATTCTTTTATATATTCTCGTATTTTTTCTGTATTTACATATCGTGCGTTGTTGCCGTTTATGAAGGACGGTGAAGGGAGGATGGAAGGGCGTAAATTATGTGATGCTTTTGTTGTTATTATTATTATTATTATTTTTTGTGAAACGTTTCCTTTATTTAATAAGGCAACTTCATTAAATGTAATATTCAAGATTTCATTTGACTTTTATATTCAAAATAAAATTATGATTTAGTTTGAAAACTTTCCTATTTTGATGTTTCATTATTTTTTCCTTTTTCATTATATAAGGATATAAGCGTTTTTGTATGTATACTAGTGGATAGTTTTGTGAATAAATATATAGATAGACATTTTTAGATTCATAATGTCCCAAGTAGTACATTTATGTAAATGGCCCAATGAATAATTACCTTTTTAAAATATAGACAGGGTTTCTAGAGAAAGAGAGAAAACGGGAAAGAAAGAGAACAGTCTAGCCGGCTATCAGAAACACGTCTTTGATCAGTTGACCTCCAAAATACACTCATGCACTCTACGTCGACTGATCTACACGATGGTAGAGTCCATGTTAGTATTTTCTTCTCTTTTATTAGTCGTAAGTCGAATAAAAACAGTCATTATGTCAGTATTGGTGTTTATTTCCCCCACAAATCTCTAAATCTACGTGAGTTTTAGTTGTTTTTATTGTTTTTGGTTGCATTCTCCCACCAAGTCCTAAACTTGTGTGGGTTTTGTGTTGATTTTCATCTTCTGTATGCTTTTAGCCAGGTCTTCCGCTTTGACGAGTTTGATATGAAAGAATACTGACTTTTAGAGATCAGTCTTTACAAAGAGTTTGTTACAACTCCTTCAAAAGAGCCAACTGTTGAAAGAGAATTAAAAGAGCCCAGAAAGTGCTCCAAATTATGTCCATTAGACCTTAAATCCTCATATTATGACGCCAACGGATTTACTAATTTTAATTTGACATATCAAATTTTTTGTATTGAGTTCTTTGTAAGTTTCATGTTTTGTTGATTAATAAAATTTTTTTTTTTTTCTTTAGAAAAAAAGTCTTCAATGAAATTACAATATCTAAAACTAATAAGATAATTTTTTTTTTTTTTTTTGGTGAAAAACTTACGCTAAATTCAAAATAATCCTATGAGAAAAACATGATCCTAATTATCTAAAATTAAATATAAACGATAAAACATATCCTAATGAATAAATAATTATAAAAAATTATATTCAAATTGAATCTTATTGGTCTGCATCACACGGTCTGCATATAAGATAAGGGAACCTGTCCTTGCAACAGTTGAGAGACAGGCTGCCTGGGTCTACTTGTGTCCGTAAAATTTACAATCTGCAGACAAACCTTCATTGCTTTGGTCTGCAAAAAGCTAGTTAAGCCCTAACATTTTCTTCGCGTCCAATAGTTTAGAAAATAAAGTTGCGGCAACTAAATGCTTTTAGGGAATAAAAGCATACAGCTTCAACTTTGTCGATTACTCAAATGTTTATCCCTTGCGCTAATACAAATTAGTATGTGCCTTTATTGTTTCTCACCGCGATTCTCTCTTTCTTGGTCGTTTCCATAACAGCTATCCTTGCTTTCTTATGTGAACTTCAGTGTAATGAGAAAGTCATGACTCGCAACATCTGACAGACATCCTCCAGCCAGTCACATGTCCATGTTGGAAAATTTGAGTGTGGAAGGTGAAAAGAATGCAAAAAATAAAAGAGGGCTTGAGGAATATAGTAGGAATATTTTTCTTTAAGGTTTCATTTACCCTCACTTTTTAAAATTTAGTAATGAGTTTTAATAACAAAGTACCATTAAGATATGACAAACCCTTAAACACAATATCTAGCAATAATATTGAGTTCCAAAACATTCAATACAATTTGTAAATTTTTTAGAGAATTAATAAAGGCAGAGGTACCATTTTATTAATGAATACATCATCTTTAAACATTACAATCATTCACATAAAGGTACATTTTTAATGTAAATGTATCTTTTCATGGATTAATACACTTACTACAATAGTTATATTCATTGCTATTGTGTTCAGATATGTATGAAAACATATCATCAATGGATGTAATGGTTAGAAATGTTTCAAATCACATAAACTCATGAAAACACTATTTTTCTGTAGAATTTTTTCGCTGCAACAGGTGTTTTATCGCTACAGCACGCAAACAGACTCGAGAGGCCTATACAAGGGCATTGCAGAGCGAAGGTTTCCACTACAGCACAAATATTTCGACTACAACCAGTTTGGCGAAACCAAACTGCACAGTTTTGTGCAGTTTGTCCGCTGCAGCGCTTTTGAAGTCCTTTTAACACGAGTTTTTCATGTTTTAACACTTAAACAGCTTATGATCTTGATTAAGACATATTACAATCTCTCTAACAATCTCCCACTAGATTGTAATATTTCTCCAGAATTAACAACGATAAATACACACATACATGAAGGTATCTTTTGATTTTAACCTCCAATTAGTGACTATACTTCAAAGTATTCACAAGACAACAGTGTGCTTTGCATTAAACTTTATCTCTTAAGCAAATACGAAAATATATCACATATGTGTTATCTCAGACTTAAAAATTTGTTATAATCGTTTAACACTATTCCAGCCTTGTGCTCTATCTTGGATTCATGAACATTTACAAGACTAAACCATGGTCTTGTTAAGAACGGCATCATTCCTTATGTTCACTTAGGTGAAGTTTTGAATTATATCTCTAGCTACTATGAGACTCGAACTTTATTAAGAGTATAAACTCAACCTCAACCACGTAGCTATGTTGCACTGACATCTTGGAAGGGACTAATTAAATTTCTGTGCTAAGTCGGTCACATAACAATGACTTATTCTTACCCATTTAACTATAGAATATGGTACAACTACTACATAGTTGAGTTACTATCATCGGTGACTCTTTCAAAGAAAGGTTTCAGTCTCATTCCACTAGATGTTTCTTTGACTAAGTCTCTTGAAAGACCTTTCGTCAAGGATCCGCTAGGTTCTTATTTGTCCTAACATAAACAATATTGATAATACCATCGGTTATCAATTGTTTCACACATTCATGTCTTAAGCTAATATGTCTAGATTTATCATTATAAACTTTGTTATAAGCTCTAGACAAAGTACTTCACCATCGCAGCATAAAGAAATAGATAGCATTGATTGTGGCCACAACTCAATATCAAACAATAGATTTCTCAGTCATTCCGATTCTTTGCCCGCAGTTGCAAGTGTTATAAACTCACTCTCCATTGTAGAATGAGTTATGCACATTTGTTTCTTAGAAGCCCAAGAGACGGCTCATACCACAATTGTAAAAATCCAACCGGATATGGATTTGTTATCACTTGCACTTGTTATCCAACTTGTATATGAGTATCCTTCAAGTACTGTCGAATAGTCATTATATGACAAAATCAAATTAGTGGTTATTTTAAGATAACCAACTACTCTACCAATTACATTTCAATGTTCAATACCCGGATTACTCATGAACCTAGACATTTTGCATACCGCAAATGGTATGTCGGGTCTTGTACAATACATGGCATGCATCAAGCTACCAATCGCACTAGCATATTCAAGTTGTGTCACTGCTCGGCCTGCATTATCTAGTAATTTAATACTATAATCATATGGGGTATTCGCTTCTTTAAACTTCAAATGATTGAATTTAAAAAGCATCTTCTCAATATAATGAGATTGACATAACGAGTAACTTCTACTATGCTTTTACACCTAAGATAGTATCTACTCACCAAAATCTTTCATCTTAAATTGTAAAATTAGATACTTCTTGGTATCATTTACCCTTGCATGTTTGTTCTAATGATAAACAAGTCATCAACATATAATATATAATCACACAAAAATTATTTGTAAATTTAAAGTATATGCATTTATCCGCATTATTATGCTTAAAACCATTAGATAAAATGACATTATCAAATTTATCATGCCACTGTTTTGATGCTTGCTTTAAACCATAAAGCGACTTGACTAACTTGCAAACATTCTTCTCATTTCCAGGCAATACGAACCCTTCAGGTTGTTCCATATAGATTTCTTCATCAAGATCACCATTTAGAAAGGCCCCAAAACATTCAATACAGTCTGTAAATTTTTTGGAGAATTAATAAAGGCAAAAGTGTCATTTCATGAATGAATGTATCCTCTTTAAACATTTTAACCATTCACATAAAGATACATTTTCAATATAAAAGTATATTTTCATGGATTAATACACCTATTATAATAGTTATATCTATTACTAATTGGTGTTTTAGATATGTATGAAAATTGTTAGTGTATTTGGTTATTGGTTATTGGCTTATTTTTGGTAAATTTTTTGTAAAAACCATATTTAGGCAGATTGGTTGATTGGGTGTAAAAGTGGTAACTTTAGCTGGCGCACCATTGTGTTGGGAGGTTCTTATGGAAAGTTTTGGTGGCACAACAAATGGATTGATTTGGTTGCTGAAAATTGATAGTTGACTTAGTGAATTAACAGCTGACAGATTTGATGTGAGAGTTAGTCTTTTGATGGTGCATCACACGGCAGAAGGAGATACACGGAATGAGCATTTTTTGTGAAAGAGTGTGTGCTGTTTTTGGTGAGACTGCTGTATAGATGAGAGAGTGTGCAACAATGTGAGAACTTTATTTTGTATTGGTTCTTTGCAAGAAGAATTCATAGATTTCGGGAGGAATCCATCAAGACGAGTGGTGCTCGCTAATTAAGTCTTCTAAGGAGATTCTAGGCAACGACAACATCTTCAAAGAGAGAGTCGTTGAGTGTGTAAGACCGTTTCGATTCTTGTAATCTTTTAAACTTAGTGGATTGATCACTGTCTAGGCATGGCCCCGCAGAGTAAGTGTGCGCACCGAACTGCGATATCACTTTCAGGTGTCCTTTACGTTTTTGCACTTAGATTCTTGCATTTCTAATTTACTGGTTTAATACTGTCATTTCCGTTATAACAGTGTTACAAGAAAGTGTCGTAACACTTTCTGTTACACCAGTGACCAAAACAGACCTTTCAATTGGTATCAGAGCAGTTCACTAACCTTTTATTTGGTGAGATTTTGGGATTTAGTCTGTTATGTCAGGTATGGATTTCTTGAAAGAATGTGGCTCAGTTTCACGACCTCCTCTCCTAGATGGTTCAAACTACTCCTATTGGAAAGCACGCATGAAGGCATTCATCAAAGCTATAGATGAAAAGGCTTGAGGGTCATCCCGACCGGGTCGGGATCATCCAAAGTGACGAAGAATATTGAGGGAGTAGAAAAATTGAAGCCCGAGATTTCATGGTCTCACCAAGAGGACAAGTTGGCAAACAACAATTCCAAAGCATCGAACGCCATTTTTAATGGGGTAGATGCAAGCCAATTCAAACTTATTTCAACGTGTGAAACAACCAAGGATGCTTGGGAAATACCGCAAATCCACAAGATAAAGGAGCGGCCGTGAGACTCTCAAAACTCCAAATCCTTACTACAAGGTTTGAGAATCTCCGGATGCAAGAAAATGAATCTATTTCTATGTTTAACTCAAAGTTGTGTGATATAGCCAATGAGGCATTTGCCCTTGGTGAGAAGATTTCAGAGGAGAAGCTTGTGAGGAAAACTTTGAGGTCTCTACCACGGAGGTTTGCTTACAAGGTGACTGCAATCGAGGAAGCCAAGGATGTTCGAGCCATGAAACTTGATGAGTTAATGGGTTCTCTACGTACATTTGAGATGAACCTAAATAAGGACAAGAAAGAGAAAGAGATAGTGTTACAAGTAGAGGTACAAAAGTCTCATCATGAAAAAGATTCAGACAATCATGAAGACTTGGCAGAAACTCTTGTCTTATTGACAAAAAACTTCAACAGAGTTATGAAAAAATTCAACAAGAAGAACCGAAGTCCAAGTTTTGGCAACACCAACAATCAAAACATTAGTTATCCCAACACCAGCAACTTTAAAAAAACAAACCTGCAGCAAATAACACTGAGGTGAAAATGAAGAACAAGGGTATCCAATGCCGAGAGTGTGATAGATACGCGCACATTCAAGCCGAGTGCGCCAACACTCTTAAGAAGAAAAAGAAGTCCTTCAATACAACTTGGAGTGACGAGGAATCAGAGGGGAGTCAAGAAGAAGATGATCATGTGAGCAACTATGTTGCTTTTAATGTTTTGTCTGATAAGTGCGCCTCAGCCGAAAGTGTCACAAGTGTTGCTGCAGATGGTGTGACAACAACTGCTGCGACAGAATCAGCTAGTACAGAAAAATACGAGTCTGACTTAGAATCAGATTATAGCAGTGATGGTGAAGAACTCACAAAAGATGCTATACAGGAAGCTTATAAAACCATGTTTGAAAAATGGGTTAAAGTATGCAAACTGAACAAGACTTTAGAGGATCGTGTAAATGACATTCTTAGAGAAAAGGAAGGTTTGAAAATGAACATGGATGATCTTAAATTGCTGATCGGTGAAAAAGAGAGGAAGGAGGTTGAGATGAAAGCTGAACTGGAGCATGCGCAGAAGACGTTGAAAAAGATGAACTTGGGAACGTCTAAATTGGACCATATTTAGACTATAGCAAAAACTAATGGTGATCATCATGGACTTGAATTTTTTAGAAAATGTTATATGTCCAAAACAATCTTTGTGAATGAGCAAGTCACATAGGAACCACAACCTGTGATTGGAAAGCGAGTTTCAGGTGTTTAACAGCGACGTAGGAGATTTATTCCTGTTTGTCACTACTGCAACGTCTCAAGACACATTAGACCACGTTGTTATAAACTTCATAATGATCTCAAAAAGGAATGGTTCTTGCTTCATCATGTCCCACAAGAAAAATGATTGAAAAAAATAGATCTACTCGCCGTGTTTGGGTAAGAAAAACTGATTTAGTGTGTCACGTGGCTTACACTTCCTTGAAAACAAGCTCGGTCGATTCATGGTATTTTGATAGTAGTTGCTCCAAGCATATGACGGGGGAAAGTAAGTTTCTATAAAATGTTCAAACCTGTACTAAAGGGCATGTTACGTTTGGATATGGTATAAAAGGAAGAGTTCTGGGAAAAGGAGTGCTGGATTTAGATGGATTTCCAAGACTCAATAATGTTTTGCTTGTTGAAAGATTAAAAGCAAACTTGATTAGCATCAGTCAACTGTGCGACCAAGATCTTCATGTGAAGTTCTCCAAGAACAAATGTCTAGTCTTTGACAAATCAGAAAGGTGTGTTATGGAGGGTTCAAGATCATCAGATAATTGCTACATGTTGACGTTCCCAGTAGCATGTCTCAAAACAAGTTTGGATGACGAAACTATGGCATGAAAAACTTGATCATCTGAACTATAGAAATCTAAGGAAGATTATGAACATTGAAGTTATACGAGGAGTACCCAAGCTGAAACCAGAGTCTGATGGAATCTGTGGTCCATGTCAGATCGGCAAACAGAAGAAAGTGTCACACAAGGTGTTGCAACAAATTTCTACAAACACAGGTTCTGGAATTGCTCCACATGGATCTTATGAGGCCAATGCAGGTGGAGAGCATTGCTGGAAAGAAATATGTGTTTGTGTGTGTTGATGATTATTCTCGGTACACCTGGGTGAATTTCATTAGAGAAAAATCATATACATTTGAAGTCTTCAAAAACCTGTGCACAAGGTTGAAAAGGGAAAAAGATTGCAATATTAGAAAGATAGTAAGAATCAAAAGTGACCATAGAAAGGAATTTGAAAACTCAGTTTTTGCTGATTTTTGTAACAAGCACGGTATAGCTCATGAATTTTCTGCTCCGAAAACACCTCAGCAGAACAGTGTGGTAGAAAGGAAAAATAGAACTATTCAAGAGATGGCAAGGGTGATGCTGAATTCAAAGAAACTGTCTTTCAGACTATGGGCAGAGACAATGAATACTGCCTGCTATACAATCAACAGGGTGTACCTCAGATCACATACAAAACTTACTCCTTATGAAATCTGGAAGGGTAGGAAGTCAAATCTTAACTTCTTCCACATTTTTGGGAGTGTGTGCTATATTCTAAATGATCGGGATCAGCGTTGCATGCTTGATGCTAAAAGTGATGAGGGAGTGTTTCTTGGTTATTCTACTAGTAGCCGAGCTTATCGAGTTTAAAACAAGAGAACACAAGATCATGGAATCTGTGAATGTAGTGGTGGATGATCTTAAGGAGGAAGTTAGTAGAGCCTCTAATGATGAAATTTTTAAAGATATTGGGATTAATGATCAAGATATTGAAAAACAATCTGTTGAAGAAAGTGTTACAACAGATTTTGTGACACCAGTTGTGACAGATTCAACAGAAGACGAGGCAGAAGTATTTGATGCTGCAGATACTACCACCAGAGAACCATCCTCCAGAATTAAAAAGAATCATCCAGTTGAAGGGATTATTGGCAACATTGATGAAGGGATTCGCACTAGAGACAAGCCTAGATTGAACTACCGTGACATTGTGAGATATGTGTGCTATACATCCAAAGTAGAACTGAAGAACGTGAAAGAAGCTTTAGAAGATGAGCTCTGGATAAATGCCATGCAGGAAGAATTGAGACAATTCGAGAGGAATGATGTGTGGGACTTAGTTCCACAACCAAGTAACTCCAATGTTATTGGCATTATATGGATCTTCAAGAACAAGACATATGAGCATGAAAATGTTACGAAAAACAAAGCCAGACTTGTAGCTCAGGGGTATACTCAAGTAGAAGGAGTGGATTTTGATGAAACATTTGCTCCAGTAGTAAGACTTGAATCAATACGGCTTCTGCTATCATTTGCTTGTCTTATGGGTATAAAAATGTTCCAAATGGATGTTAAGAGTGCATTCTTGAATGGTTTTCTGGATGAAGAGGTCTTTGTTGAACAACCCAAAGGTTTTGAAGATCCACAGCACTCCAATTATGTGTATAAACTGAAGAAGGCACTTTATGGGCTTAAACAAGCACCAAGAGCTTGGTATAAACGACTGACTGAGTTCTTGAACAAGAAGAGCTACAAGAGAGGGGGAGTAGACAAGACCTTGTTTATCAAGCAATTTGGAAATGGGATCATCATAGCTCAGATTTATGTGGATGACATTGTGTTTGGATCAACATCATAGGCAAAAGTGTAGGAGTTTGTTGAACAAATGAAGAATGAGTTTGAGATGAGCATGGTAAGAGAACTGACTTACTTTCTTGGATTGCAGGTGAAACAAATGAAAAATGGAATCTTTATTTCACAAAGTAAGTATGCAAGAAGCTTAGTTCAGAAATTTGGTCTAGTAAAGGCGAGACACATGAGAACACCGATGGACATAAATGAGAAGTTGATTAAAGATGAAAATGGAGTCGCTGTCGATCCAACTCTTTATCGAAGCATGATTGGAAACCTCTTGTATTTAACTGGAAGTAGGCTTGATATAAGTTTTAGTGTTGGTGTGTGTGCTAGATATCAGGCAAACCCTAAAGAATCACATTTGGCTGCTGTGAAGAGAATTATTTGGTATGTTAGTGGAACAGTGGATCATGGGATTTGGTTCTCAAGTGATACAAATTATAGTCTTGCAGGGTTTAGTGATGCTGATTGGGCAGGCAATGCAAATGACAGGAAGAGCACCTTAGGAGGATGTTTTTACTTAGGTAATAATCTGGTTTCCTGGTTCAATAAGAAATAGAATTTGATCTCCTTATCAACTGCAGAGGCTGAATACATAGCGGCTGGAAGTTGTTGCACTCAATTGTTGTGGATGAAACAGATGTTGGAAGACTTTGGAATCATACAAGATGTACTGACAGTATTCTGTGATAACACCAGTGCTATTAATATTTCAAAGAATCCTGTTCAACACTCTCGAACGAAGCACATCGATATACGGCATCATTTTATCCAAGAATTGGTGTAGGACAAGACTGTAGTGTTGGAGTATGTAACTACACAAAATCAACTAGCAGATATCTTTACAAAGCCTCTGGATGCTATTCGGTTTGAGACATTACGGACAGCTTTGGGCATCTGTGTAATGTAATTTTTTTTCTTTGTAAAAAAAAAACAAGGCATTGCGTTTTGGGCGGGATTGGTGTGTTCAAATAACCGTCCCTTGCATTTGAAAGTTCAGCCCCTTCATTTGAAATTCCTTGCCTTGCCTCCGGAAAAAATTTCCTCTCCACTTCTCTCCGAATTTTCTCCAAAATGGTGAGGACCCGAAGCAATCGTGTATTCAATCGGTTACCATCCAAGAAATCTTCCATGACTTCGAAGAAAGTGAAGTTTTTTGCCCCACGGAGAACTGCTCACGCCTCCGATGAGAACGAGCCTGTTCCTCTTGCTTGTCTTCCTCCGTTGGCCATTGTTCCTTACTCCAAGGCTCCGTTTTGCGACGAAGGAGATGAGGTTTACTCAACTCCACGCGGGTCCTCCGAGCAAGAAGATATTACTGCTAGTGGCCCTTCATCCCCGTCACCCGGTGTGCCAAATTTGAGTGAGAATCGGACACCCACCAATTCACCCAAGCTTTCAAAGGTTGCTGCGGATAAGGTGTTTGATGAAATGTCTCAGAGAGATAATCTCCGTGATTTAATGCAATTTGCTGCACAATCGGTTTTCCATCATGGAGTTCTCGTTCTCATGCATTCAATCAAGGTTCAAGGTCTCAATTTACACCGAGAGTTGATAATCAGAAACCTGAGTCTTCCTCAAAGAAGCGGTCTCGACCCTTTAGTGAAGATTCACAAAGCCCACTTGTTCTTTCTTCAAATGATGAGGAAGAAGTTCCCTTGGAACCCGTGAAACCAGTGGAACAGAAGAAGGCGTCTCTACAATCCACAAAGAAGAGTAAAGAAAAGGTCTCTCCGCTGCCTAGCAGAGTCACACGATCTGCAGCAAAGTCTACCACTTCCGTCCCTGCTCAGGAAGTTCCAGGTTCACCACAAGCGGACACGACCACATCTAACGTACCTGGTACATCTTCTACTTTTTCCTCTGGCTTAAATAAGAAAGTATGTGACTCAATATTACAATGAAAGATTTTATCAGAACGAATGATACATGAAGCCGACTTTAAAGAGTTAGGCGTTTTTGAACTTCTGAAATCACAACACCTACTAGGCACGGTGACTAAGGTGCAGCCATATGTGAAACACGTGGTTTATGAATTTTATGCGAATTTGGTGGAAGGATAAATAATTCTGCATCTGATATGTATCACAAAGTGAAAGTCAGAGATCATGTGTTTAATTTCTCCCCTAGTGTGATCAATGAATTCTATGAGAGCTATAGGCCAGTTTTGAGCAGAGAAGTTGACTTTAATGCCATTAACTCTGAAATAACCGCCAATGTCCGACGTAAATGGCCTCCTGCAAAGTCCTTTTCTGCAGCAGAGTTAAGCCTGAAACACTCTGCCCTTCATAAGATTGCTCTGAAGAATTGGATGCCAAGTATGCATGCCACAGGAGTTAAGAAACCTTTGGCAAAGCTGCTCTTCTTGATTGGTACTGCTACTTCATTTGATTTTGGGCAATTAGTGTTTGACCAGATTACCAGCAACGCTGAAGCCACAATCACTCATCTAGTTCTTCCTTTTCCCTCCCTCATTTATGGGATTCTGACAAAGCAACGTGATGTCAAGAAGGCGGATGAGTTGTTCGAGAAGGCGTCGGGGTTAATTCAGATTTCGAGAAAACTGGATTCGGGAAAGCATGTAGATGACGTTCAGGGGGAGATGAGTTCTGATGAAGATGATAATGATGCACCAAGTGTTGCTTCGAGTGTCTCTGGTGGTGATCCAACAAGTTCGTCACAGTCCACCGTCAGCGGTTTTACATGCAAAAACCGTGCAATTTTGTCCAAAGAGTTGATAAATCTGTCAGCATATGAGTCTCATCTTCTTCGGGAAGTGAAGAGGGTCGGACACAAGAAGAAGGAAATCACTGCCTTGCTTGGAGATCTTCAGTCTTCCTCGGGTGCTGATGCGCATGGTGGTACATCACAATAGTGTTTCTGTCTTTTTGTTTTTTTGTTTTTGTTGCTTGCTTGTTATCTTTGGCTATTTCTTTGTCAAAAATGGGGAGAACATTTATCCTCTTAAGTACTTTTATTAAATTCTTTTGTGTAATCAGCAACTTGGTTTGTTAGTTTAGCCAAAAATAGTCAAAGGGGGAGATTGTTAATGTATTTGGTTATTGGCTTGGTTATTGGCTTATTTTTGATAAATTTTTTGTAAAAACCATATTTAGGCAGATTGGTTGACTGGGTGTAAAAGTGGTAACTTTGGCTGGTGCACCATTGTGTTGGGAGGTTCTTATGGAAAGTTTTGGTGGCATAGCAAATGGATTGATTTGGTTGCTGAAAATTGATAATTGACTTAGTGAATTAATGGTGAAGGATTTGATGTGAGAGTTAGACTTTTGATGGTGCATCACACGGCAGAAGGAGATACACGGAATGAGCATTTTTTGTGAAAGAGTGTGTGTTGTTTTTGGTGAGACTGCCGTGTAGATGAGAGAGTGTGCAACAGTGTGAGAACTTTATTTTGTATTGGTTCTTTGCAAGAAGAATTCATAGATTTCGAGAGGAATCCATCAAGACGAGTGGTGCTCGCTGATCAAGTCTTCTAAGGAGATTCTAGGCAACGGCAACATCTTCAAAGAGGGAGTCGTTGAGTGTGTAAGACCGTTTCAGTTCTTGTAATCTTTTGAACTTAGTGGATTGATCACTGTCTGGGCGTGGCCTCGCAGAATAGGTGTGCGCACCGAACTGCAATATCACTTTATGGTGTCCTTTACATTTTTGTACTTAGATTCTTGCATTTCTGATTTACTGGTTTAAAATCTGTCATTTCCGTTATAACAGTGTTACAGGAAAGTGTTGTAACACTTTCTGTTACACCAGTGACCAAAACAGACCTTTCAAAAACATATCACCAATGGATATAATAGTTCGAAACGTGTCAGATCATATAAACTCATGAAAACACTAGTTTTTCTGCGGAATTTCCGCTGCAACGGGTGTTTTACCGTTGCAACGCACAAACAGACCCAAGAGGCCTGCACAAGGGCGTTGGGCGCGAAGTTTTCTGCTGCAGCGCAAACATTTGGGCTGCAGCCAATTTGGTTCAACCAAACTGCACAGTTTGGTGCAGTTTGTCCGTTGCAACGTTTATAAACTCGTTGCAGCGCTTTTGAAGTCCCTTTAACATGAGGTTTTGCATGTTTTTAACACTCAAACTTATGATCTTGATCGAGATATATTACAATCTCTCTAACCGTCCATGTCCTGTTTGAGTTGTTGAATCTAGAGATGATGCAAAAGGAAAAGTAAAAAAAATAAAAAAGTTGCACGTAAAATTATATGAGAATTAGCTTCTAAAGGTAGTAATAAAAAAGCTCAGCTAGCCCAACATCGAATTAAAAAACTGGATTCACAATATAAGGTTATATATGTCAAAATAATTTTTGTCTTAATTCCTAAATCAATGATACATGCCTCCAAATCCAAATGCATATGTTTAGTTTTTTATATTTTTAGATTCCAAAATGTCACAAGAATGATACATGATCTTTTCACCAAGAGAAAGCTGTATATGTGAAAATAAGCTTGACCATACTTCATGTCAGAAAGCATAAACTTAGAGAAAAGGTGAAATTAGAAACAATCGTATCAAATAAGGCAACTAGTCTCCATTGATTTACCTGGATCAAGAGATCTGTTATTAACGCCGATAGGGTTCATTGGCAAAGAATGGGGATGAAGGGGTATGTTATTAACGCCGTTGAGGTTGTTGGTTGGTAAAGAATGGGGTATGGAGTTCTGAGACTAGTCTTCATTGCCAACATCTTCAATGAAATTTTCCTTAAATAGTCGGACTGGAACAAAATCAATGAGAAAACAACACAAACCAAGTTATAAACACCAATCTTTCCCGAAAATGTGCAAGTAGACAAACAGCATTAAATGTGTGTGGGAATGAAGCAATCCCGTACATATCATTTGAAAAAGGGGAAAGACGAGGGGGACACATTAATATGGAAGTACCTGGCTTGTGGCGGCAGTGTAAATCTTTTCCTCAAACCTTTCGGCTATTTTCTTGAGTTCATGCAATCCCTCTTGACGAGAGAAAGAGAGATGTTTCTTTAATGTATCCGTTCTTCACATTTACCACATCATTACGTTAGTGAAGTTGGTAAGTTGTGAGTTTTCTTAAAAAATAAAAAATAAAAAATAAAAATAACACGTGCTCTTTCACAAATCAATTCACACGTAATTAAACCGTAAAAATAATTAACCTTTCAGTGACAGAAGTATTAAAGTTGTAATTTATCAAAACCCTAGGTCTAATTCTGTGATATTTTGAGTTGTAGGTGGCAAAGTGAGAGGCCAAATTTGGAATTAACTCTTTAATATATAAACCCTAAGAAGAAACTCAAACTTAGGGTCAGTTTAGGGTTGTTGTGCTTTTAAAATAATTGTTGTGCTTTTAATAGGAACACTACTTTTACTTAAAGCAAAAACAGAAGCAAAAGTAGAATCTAAAAGCTACACATACTAACTTTTCAAAATAATTTAAAAAGTGCATTAATTTATGTACAAAGTTCTTTTGTATACTTTTTATCAAACACTATAGTTGCATCGTTTATTGTGCAATACCATGAGCAACCACTAATAAAAGTTAGTTTTCTAATCCCACTGCATTATATCTATTACTTCTAATTTCTTGAGGTTTTATAACCCCACACTACTAAGCTAGTGAATCATGAAACTGGTAAATCTTATCCGACAGAATCTAAATATGTTCTATTTGAATATTATATGTATGTATGTATGTACGTATGTATGTGTATGTGTGTGTATGTATGTATGGATATTCAGAAGACACATACATCTTATTGACGATTCTTAGTCGTGAGAATCTGGTTGTATTCGAGCTCTCCAATCGATGGCGTCCATGGCGGGTTCTCCACCTTGCATTGGCCCCCAATTACCGCTGTTCATCAAAAACCCAATCATCGTAACACACTAAAAAAAAAAATAATAATAATAATAAAAACAGATGAATTTACAGCCATTGTTTTTGATTTTAGAAACGAAATATTTCTCAGTAAAAGAACGATATTCTGAGAAGACGAAATATGCTTCACAAACATGAAGATAATATAGCACCAGCCAAGCTAATTCCAATAATAATCTCAAAACTTTCGCATCATAAACAGCCAAAGAGAAAAAATAATAATAATAAATAACAGAACAAGAAAGAAAGAAAGAATTTCCTACAAGAATAATCCAGGAAAAGTTTTCTACAAACTTAAAAATTCAAAACCAAATTCCGCAAGAACAAAAAGATGATTTATCCGTTAATTCTAGTCCCTAAACCCATGGATTTGTTAAATTGAAAAAAAAAAAAAAAAAAAAAAAAAAAAAAAAAACCTTAATCGCGAAATCCTGATCTAGGCAATCAGAAGTTGAAAAACTCAATGTCTGGAAAAACTTTTAGGCCTTAAGAAGGGGGTGAAAAAAAAGACGAATTGATAGATAGATACATACGTTTGTGGTTGTAGAGGCGGCTCAGATATCGGAGGGGCTGGAAACGGTGGAGATGGTATTCTTTCGACGGAGCTTTGGCCTTCGGATCAGAACTGACATATTGAAGAAGGCAACGAGGAATAAGATATATATTAAAAAAAGTTCTTTCAAATAGCCAATTTTTAGTTATTAGAAAAATTTGAAATTTGAAATTTAAAAGATTGGACAAACTTACCCCAAAAAATAGGACTTATCTTATGGTTCTTTGGCCCCTATTTATTAATGTAAACTATTGGCCTATTAATTTTAATTGATGCTAAGATATATTATTAAAAGTTACTTTCAAATTTGAAATTTAAAATTTAAAATTTGACCCCAAAAAATAGGACTTATCTTACTTTGGCCCCTATAATTTAAATTGATGCGAAATTTATCTCAAACTTATTAAAAGTTACAATTTTGATACTTTTCTGTTAATGAAAATTTTTTAACGGTTTAAAATTGTGTGGACCACGAACTTATTTGTTAAAGACAATGTAGGAGCTAGGTGATGGCTTGCGGGGGGGGGGTTGCGAGCAAAAGACAATAAGGATTTGTTCTATAGGCTATGAGTAAGAATTTGCACCCAAGAGGCTCTCACACACCGGGACAGCGCAAATTACTGGACCGTCATTAAAACGAATAAATGAATTTAATAATTAATTTTTAATCTATTAATAAATCATAGTTAATTATTAGTCAAAGAATACTTACTAAATATTAATTATGTAATTGGTTAATAATTAAATAATTAGTAATAAGAAATTAAATAACAATTATTCAAAAAGAAAATAAATAAATAATCAAAAGGACCAAAATATGTGAACAAAAACTTAAGAAGTCTATTACCAATATACTAATTAATTAATGAATTAGTTATTAGTTTTTCTGAGTTAAATTCATAGGCAGCCCTGAACTTTTGTCTATTTCTACAATTAGTTCTAGTAGTTAATTTTTTTTTATGAACAGTCTCTAAACTCTAAGGGCTTGTTTGATTATATTTTTGAGTTATGGTGACTTGAGTATAGATTTTGAGTTAAATTTGAGTTATAATTTGAGTTAAAATTGTAACTTGAGTTTGTGTTTGAATATGTACATTTGAGTTATGATTTGAATTGAGAATTTATTTGAGTTTGTGTTTGAGTGGGTCAAAACTTGAATTTGTATTTAGATAGTATTTTAATAAAAACTCAATGGTGATGAAAAATTTTAATAAGGTATATAGATAGAGTTTTATTCGTCACTTCGTTATGAACACATAAAAAGAAAAATCATCTCAATCGGAATTAAAACAAAAAAAGTTATGACGTTTTTAAGAATAGAAACAAATATTATTCATTAACTTGAGTCTGAATTTAAGAATTTGAGTTGAAGGGGGAAACTTAAACTCAGATTTTAGCCTCAAACTCAAGTTAAAACTCAAGTTAAAACTCAAGTTAAAACTCAAATTTTACAAACGAACATGAATTTAAAAAAAGTTATAACTTGATTTCAAACTTTTTTTGAATTTTACTCTAAAAGAACGAACCCTAAAAGTGTCTCATAAATTCTCCCTTTGTTAAATTTTAGATGGAAATCGTTAACTTTAACTCATAAAAGGTCCTTAAACTATTTCAATCTCTACTAAATTTTATCCTTAAACTTAAAAAAAAACCATATTATCTTAAAAATTATAAAATTAGAAAAAAAAAATAAAAAAATAAGTCAAATAAAAAAATATGAAAATCTATAAAGAACAACAACACAGGTTGTCATCTTCTACACTAAAAATATGAATCTAAAGAAATTAGATATAAAGTTCAACATCACAGGAATTTCTCCTTAGTGCAAAAAACACACAAAATATTCAAAGAGCAACAAAGGTAAGCTCAGATTTGCAACAAGCGACCAAGTCTTAAGTGTTGGGAATAGTGTCCTGAAAGCATGAGATGTAAAAGGATATTTATTATTTATTTAATAAAATAGTTTATTCATCATTTTATGTGCATATATTTATGAATATTTTATGAATATCAAATAAAATTCCTTGATTATTTATGTAACCTTAAACATTGTATATAAGTGTTATATACAAGAGGATAATGTTTAAGGATAATAATCAAAAGTAATTTGTTCATAATGAATTTAATTAAAGTTCGGAATCTTTAATTAAAACATTATTAATACATGTCATTCCATTTAGAATGGAGCGGTGTTATCTTGACTATTAATATGGCGAAATAAATAATGAGATTATGTGGAACATGGACGCAGACACAATATGAATTTCTAACAATTTCCGTTAAGCATAGAAATTCTAATTGAGTCTACCGATGGTCATATATAGAATGATCTTAATCACGAGTTCTTAACAAACTCCTATTTATGGATTTATGTCTTTTGATTTACTCTTAAAAACGGATTCTCGAGACCCAATCCTATTCCTTGTATTTTGGAGACATAATGAAATAGGTAGCTGGGAATGTTATTATACGAGATGGAATCCATTCCTTCTTGAGAAAGAAGCGAGATAAATAATTCTCTTGAGTGTTGATTCGGTACTTGGATTAGTAAAAGCGCTACGGTTCATGAATGTGTTTTATGAATCACTATCCATTAGAGAATCAATGGTACTCAAGGATAAAGATGTAATTAGAGAGGTTACGGATTCTACCCGACTCTAATTATGAATTATTTATGGAGGATCGATCTATATGCAATGACTATATCAAATGGACACTTCACAGTTTAGAAGTAATTAATGTCTATAATTCCGAGAGTGCAATTCCAAGTTTATAGTGGAGTAACTATTGGAATTAAAATTAATTAATTAATTAAAGTGTTTAATTAATTATTAATTTTATTGGAGCTCAGAATTATAGGTCTATTAGTCCCGCGTCGTCCTTGTAAAGGACACAAAGGGCAAAATGGGAATTTTAGAATTACGGAATTTAGAATTAAATACTGAAGAATAATTAATTGAGAATTAATTATTATTTAAATAATGAGATTATTTAAATTTGAATTTGAACATATCTAGATTTATCCATTTAAACTTATTTGATAAGTTGTTTAATTTAGAATTCAAATTAATTTAAGTTTGACTTAAATTCAATTTGAATGAATTAAAATTGAACTCTTGGATAATGGATAAAATATCTTCTTTCCTTATCTTATTTAGGTGCCACACAAAGGGATAAAACCCTAGGGTGGCCGGCCATCAAAAGAGATAAGGGAAGGATTTTTGTTCCAAATTCAAAATTGGAGATAAGGATATGATCCTATTTTGAAGTTTGACTTCTACTCTTTAAATATGAGATAGATAGAAAATTGTAACTACAATTTTTGACATATTTTCAGCCCTAAGAAAGGTGGTGGCGAAATTTCTCATAGGGAAAAGAGTGAAAAATATTTTTCTCCAAAAATTCCACATCGTGCATGCGTTAGTGTTTGTGGAAATTAACGTGGAATCAAGGAATTGACGTGGAACACTTTGGTGTTCTAAACACAAGAGCTTGAAGCTAGGACTGTTAGGTGGTCAAAGAAAATCAAGATATCAATCAACTACAAGGTATTTTTTTCGGTTGATCCTTGAATCTTATAAATTAATGAGATTAATTTATTGGTGCATAAATTAATATAATCTATAGAGCATCTCAAAAGTTTTATGAAAATTTTTGTTATACACGATCCGCCTTTCCGCTGCGCTTCCGCATCCGAATTCGATTCGGGAACCAACATTAAGCACCAGTCAAACCACCATCAATGAAGCCGAAAAGTGCCATTCTAAGATGTGAAACCCTCTTGAGTTCGAATCCAAAATGTTGCCGAAGTCGAATGAGGCTGGAGAGGGAAGGAGTGACGGCGATGGGTCACGTGTGCATGGTAAGGGTAAGGAGGGGAAGCAATGTAGGTGACGAGCAGATGGCAAGAGGAAGGGCCGACGAGCACCGGGCTAATGGAGGGTTGGTATATCTTATATATATATATATATATTGAGGGAGAAAGGATTTGAAAAATCTAGATTTTTATTTTATTATTTCTAGATCTTAGGGAAAAAAATATATTTTTTTTTTGTGTTAGTGGGTTTTGAAGCTTTGAGAAAGATTTAAATTTTGATTTCTAGTATAATTATTGTTTCTTTTTAACATAGAAATTATTTTTTAAAAAAAGAAAATACTTTAAGGATCTTTTATGAGACAAAGTTAAAGGTTTCTATCTAAAATTTAACAGAGTGATCATTTATGGAACGCTTTTAGAGTTCATGAACTGGTCATGAGAAAATTTAATTATTGGGACTAAGAGAAAAAAGTTTTGGGACTATCTATGAATTTAACTTTAATTTTTTTAATATATATTGGGTTATTGGCACAAATAGTCCTCAACCTGTTTAGTAAGTGGCAGTTTGGTCCTAAACTTTTTTTTAGCAAATCGACCCCAATGTCTTTAAACGGTAGAAAACTGGTCCTTTCCGTCAAGATCCGTTCAAAAACTAACGACCAAATGCACGTGACCACTCACGTGACAGAGGTCGTGGTGGAAAGACGAAATCACTCTTAAGAACTCTTCTTCCTCCTCTTCTTGTTCGAAATATGCTTCCGCAAATTGGTGGAGCATAGTTCCAGAGTTGGCCACTTGAACCTTAGCACCATTCTCTCTAAAACTCTGGGCCATCCAATTCACAGACTGGCTCTCATAATTAAACATGGTCAAGAGTTTTTTGTTTGTGTGAAAAGGGTATGACAGCCAACAACTTGTGGAACTTGATACATACAGATCAAAGAATATTCAGTAGAAGATTTCAATTGGAAGTGAAGAAAAACGGTAAATGATCAATTATGAAAAGAACCCAGTTTGGGAAACAAATTTTCTGAGGTTAAAACCTAACTTCCATGGAAGAACAAGAGTGGGAAAGAAGATGAAAGATGGTCAAACCCTAGAACCACCAGATCCCCAAAATTCACAGAAACCCACTTCAGTTTAGAGCCCTCTCTTCAGCTTCTTTCAACCTAGCAATCGCTTATTGCATCTCAGTGACATGTGCGAGATCAAAAGCAAAGGCGAACTCGCACACTAGCAGCGAAAGGCAAAGACAACCCAAGTCCAACTCGAACAAGAATTTGCAAATGTTGTTGAACGAGAATCGCCAGAGAACGTCCTGCAAATCCAAAACCCTGCCTTATTCCCCGAAACCAAAGCTAGTAATGGAATCAACCTCGATTTGATCTCGGTCTTAATGATTTCGAAAGCGTAAGATCTCATCAAGCTACCCCCAGCTCTAAGCTGGCCTTTTTGCACTAGAACCGCCACGAATCTCTGACGACGTTGAAAATCCCGCGGCCTAAAAGATCACCGAGGATCATCAAAAATGGCTTCCCTTTTCGGGTAGTTTTTGAATGAGTTTTGAGCATGTACTCGACGTTCTCCAGATTGGTCGTTATGGTGATGAGGTGGACATGGATCGTCCCAGTCGGGGATTTTTAGAAAAGATGGGTGTACCAATCGCAACATGTGTTTTTACATATATACCCCAACAATCTGAGTAACATGGGTAGTCACGTGCATTGAGTCGTTAGTTTTTGGACGGATCTTGACAAAAAAAATTAGATTTCAACTGTTTAAAGACGTTGGGGGTCAATTTGCATAAAAAAAAAAAAAAAAAATTGTCACTTACTAAATAGGTTGGGACCATTTGTACCAATATCTCATAGATATTAGTTATGAGTAGTGTTGAAACTTCGGGTGGCAGGCTTGCCCGAAGCTCAAAAATTTTTAGGCTTGGCGAGCAGGCACCATTCGCCATCCGTCCAACCATTTTAGCTGGGCTCGGGCTTGGGTAGCCCGAGAAAAAATCATTCGGTAGGTTGCTGCCAGTGGAGAAGTCGAGATCGCCGTCCGCCAAATTTTTTTTTGAATTTTCCCACGTAACCTGTAGCCCGAATTTTTTCCCGAATTTTGCCCAAAATCCAAAAAAATGCAAGTTTTTTAAATTTTGCCGACTCGACCCAACCATTTTTTTTTTTTTTTTTAGCCCCATTTTGCCCGAATTTTGAATGCAACGACTATTTGTGCCTAACCCAATCCGCTGTCGGACCTGTTTGACCCCAACGGTTCATTTTTACCGTTGCCCGATCTGTCTGAACCCGACCGACTCGAGTGTGTGTTACCGTTGGAACCGAAAAATTGAGGGAAAATAATTGTTTTTCAAGCCAAAAAATTTTCTATAAATACCCCCCTCCCCCAACCATTTTCCTCACCCAAAAACTCTCATCCTCTCTTAATTTATCTCAATCTCTCTTAATCTCTCTCAAATCTCTCTTAATCTTACTTAAATCTCTTTCGATCTCTCTTAATCTCTCTCAAAGCGCTCTCAATCTCTCTTATTTTTCATAATTGCTTCTTCTGGTTATAGTGGTGACATTCCCATTGATACTCAATTCAACTTCGAAGAAGAGCAATTTCCTAATATTTTTCAAACGCAGGAATCGTAAACTACAGAAAGAGTTGCAGAGGAAATTGCAAATCTGAGCCCTGGTAGACGTACTAGAGGTTGTGGACGTAATGGTGGTGGGCATGGAGGAGAGGCAAGTGGAAGTGCTAGCACAAGTGTTGCAAGTTCTAAGAAGAAATGCAAGCGCACCTTAACAGTTTGGGAGCACTTCAACACATTCGAGGAGGTCAACAATAACAGTAACATTAAATACGTAGCTCAATAATATTGTGGTGATAAATTACAAGGTAAAACTATTCACGACACTACAGACTTGAGAAGATACTTTGAAAAGTATCTTTAAAAGCAGGGAGGCGGATCCGATCTCCGCCAAGCACAATTATCGTTTGAGTGCCAAACTGGCGGTCTAACCACTTGAAAATATGATCCGCAAGTAGATCGTATGGAAATGACACGATTAGTAGCTACATTAGATCAACCACTTAGTTTTACCGAACAAAGAAATTGGCAATGTTATATTAAAATTGTACATAATCCTAATGCACAATTTTTTTCAAGAACTACTCTAAGGAAAGATGCATTAAAATTATATAAATAAGAAAAAGAAGCACTAATCAACCTTTTACACTCTACTAATGGTTGCGTTGCTTTAACGGTGAATATTTTGTCCGCTGTTGCCAACAATGATTATTTAGCTGTAACCATACATTATTTTAAAGGTTTTGATTTAGATAAGAGAATATTATGTTTTAAATGTGTTATAGGATCACATACCGTAAATTTAATATATAATACAATTTTATCTGTCATTGATGAATATAGTTTAAGGGATAGAGTAATGGCCATAACATTAGATAATGCTACTGTAAATACTAAAGCAGTAGAACTTTTTGAAAATGATTTAAGTTTATTCAGTAATAATGATATACTCGTAAGATAGTACTCCACTTATATAATGCTTGAACAATGCATCCCCTATAAAGATGCTATAACAAACTATGTGAATGCAAAATTAGGACCAGGATTTATAAACGAAACTGATTGGCAAATAGCTGAACTCTTGTATAACTTTTTAGGTAGATTTCACGAAGTTACTTTAAAGCTTAATGAAACTTATTACCCAACGTCACCATTAGCGTTAGGAAAACTTTTAAGAATGGTTCTTTTATTTAGTGAATTTAGGACACACGAGATTTTAGGAGTTCCTATCACTTCTATGGAAAAGATGTTTAAAAAATATTAGTCTAAATTACTAATGTTGTATGGTTTCGGTGTTTTTTTTGACCCTAGATTAAAATTAAATGGTTTAGAAAGTAGATTAGAAACCTTAGGCGACTTTTTAGATATCGACACTTCTGACCAATTTCCTATTATAAAGGAAAAAATATTATCTCTTTATAGCTCTTATGAAAGTAGGTTTAGAAACACACCTCGTGTAGAACAACTGCAACAACGAGACGATAATTTGCATTCATTCTTGAATGTTTTCAGGTTGAAGAGAAGAAGAAGAAGACGACGATGACGACTCAAGGTCAAGAAGAATCTGGGAGTGGATCTTCATCAAAAGGTGGCGGCAACAGTGGGGGCTTCAACGAGTTAATGATGTACCTGAGTGATGGCTTAGATGTGGACAATAGTGAAATGTTTGATTTGGTTTAGTAGTGGAGGGCACGAGCATTAACTTGGCCGATCCTACCTCGACTGACAATGGATATTTTTTCGATCCCAGTCTCCACTGTTTCAGCTGAACAAGCATTCAGTACAACCGGTTGAATACTTAAAGAACAAAGAAACGCATTGCAACAAGATATTGTTGAAGATTTGGTGTGCATCAACAATTGAGATCATTCTAACCAACGCTTACATGATATAATTTCACCGGCAAGCCAAGAATGAATCAATGAATTTAATAGATTAACTTTTAATTTTCAAGACGATCATTCTGCTTCAAATTAAATTCTATTATTATAATTTGTAAATATTTATTTACTTTGTACAGTATTATTGTAATCTTGTATAGACTTTGTAAGTTCGTCTGACCGGGCACTGGCAGCCTTTGGCTGCCCGAAGCCTGTCCAAGATGTTCTTCAGGTTGGGTCGGGTAGCCTGAAAATTCAGGCACGGGCGGGTCGATCATCGGGTAAAAAGTCAAAATTTTCGGTTGTCGCGGGCGGCCCGTTCAAAATTTCAACATTAGTTATAAGTAATTAATAATATTATTATTCACTAATTAATTATTAATTACTAAGGGTTAATTATTTAAATATAAAATAAAACATACTAATTTTTTTTATTAATAGGTTATTCATTTACTCGAAACATACTTTTTGAAATATATTAAATAATAGTTTAACTTTTTTTTTTCTCATGCTTAAAATCATATCGCATAGAAATAAATACAATTTTTCTTTGGTTGAATTAAATTCAAATTTCTATTCTTCATTATTTAAAAAAAAAAAAAAATATATATGTTCATTTGTATATCCAAAACAAAACTATTTTGTAAATGCTCCTAAACAAAACGGTCCTTAATTTCTGATTTATGTAGAAGTATGTTGTTCGCGGACTTGGACAAAATTAGTACTTAACATGTCGTTCTCTCTGAAAGCAAAACAACATATTGCCATCTTTAACGCACGTGTGCTCACGACTTATAATATAAGATTATTTATAGACCCTCTTTTAATTATATTTTTTTTGTAACGCTTTGTTTTTAATTTTTAAAACGTAATATTTATTTATTTTAAATAATAAAATATTAATAAAAACTTTCTCTGTTAAGTTTTTTTAAATTAAAAAAGATATTTAATTTATTATTTTAGAATATTTTAGTGGCTCAATAGTTTTAAATTTAGTTTACATTTAAAACTAATTATGATACATTAATTATTAATTGAATGTAAGTTAAAAATTTCATGATTTTTTTGGGTAGAATAAAAAAATTTATGCAGTTTTTTTGTATATTTAAATCAGAGTAAATTCAAATTAAATTCTAAACCATAGAATTACCAAAATATCCTCAAAATAACAAAATAAATATTAACTTTAGTAAAAAAAAAAAAAAAAATACTAATAGAGTGGGTTTTTTTTTTTTTTTTTTAAAAAAAATTTCATTGTTTAGGTAGAATGGATATTACGTTTTAAATTTTAAAAGGTAAAGTGTTATAAAAAATATAATTCAGAGACATTTTTGTAATTAATCCTCTAATTTATTTACCCATTTTACACCATGAAGCGTAATTTTCTTCTTTTTCATTCCAAACATTTGTTTTTGTTGGAGAAAATTAAACTTAAAATAAAATTAGATAAAAAATGAATGAAAACATAACTGTAAAAGGGGAGTGTTAAATACAGACTCTATTATAACTCTTTTGTAGATGCCAATTTATTCTTATCAGATACAAAAACCATTTAAAATGAATTAGAGAATTAAAGAAAAATGATCGTCGTTAATGAAGACTATCATTCCTTGGTCTCTTTTTCTATTTTTTTTAAGAAATCTTTTTTCTTTGTATTAATGTTCTCCGTTGAGTCCTTAGAAGATGATGTTTGATTACGGGTTTTCATTACAAAATCATTTTTCTGAAAAAAGGGGAAAAAATTGAGATAATGAAAGCAAATGTTGTGGATTCAATTTGGGGGAGGGACACCAAATCACTTGCATGCGCTATTGTGATTCGTTTGTTTTCTTGAGCTTAATGAGGTTGGAATCAAAAGAAAGGTTGAGCAGAGGATTCATAAACGAAGAGAGAGAAGAAGAGACAAGAAAATGACCTATTTGATAAAGGTTTGGAATAGACGAAGGAAAATGGGTTTCTAAGCAATGTCACTTTTGTAAATAGGTTTAAAAAAAGTGATTTATTATGCCCTATTTTTTTTACCAATTTAAATTTAAAATTTAATTTTTATTATAATAAATTTTTTAAAAATAATTATATTTAATTTTTTATTATAATAAAAAATTATCACATAAAATTATATTTTAATTTAAATTAATAAATTAAGCAAACTCTAAATAAATTTATTTAAAAAAATAAGATGAGAAAAAGCGTCTGCAATTAGCACACTCCTCAATGCAAAACTGTCAACAGAAAAAAGGAAAATTAAAAACGAACCTTTTTTCTTGGTTTGTAGGGTTGAGAGAGAGTGAGACGTGAGTTCTGGGACTTTTTGGGGTTGTAGTCATACACTCACTCATTTGGTTCCTCGAAACAAAAACAAAAACCCTAAGACGCATAGGCTTTGCAGAAGAAGATTGCGTAATATTGATTTCGGGACTCCAATAAACCTGTGATTCTCTTTCGTTTGCATCTTTTCTTTTCATTTCTTATTAGTTAACGCCTCTTTTTGATTCTGGAAAACGAAGAAATTTTTGTTTGTGGGAAATTGTGTTTGGTGGTGGTGTTTTTTGAATTCATTAATGGAAAATTACAATGTGTGTGTTCATGCATTTTGGATGCACTTCCTTTGCCTTTTAAAGGAATCGAGTTTCGGTGACTTGTTTTGGTCTTGTGCCAGAACCCCGTTTTATGTGAATTATTTGGTTTTAAGAAATCAGTAGATTTACAGACATTTCGGTATTCTAATGATGGTGTTGGTTTTGTTGTTATTGTTATTGTTGTTTTTGTTTTTCCCCTCATCAATTTTTGTTTTGCCAAACTCTAGTTCGACTTGAACTTCGCCGCTATGTTATCTGATTCAGGTTCACTTTTGCCGTTTAGAGTTCCTAATAATTTGGAATACATTAGTCATATTTCGCAAGAATTTTTCGTTGAAAGCGTGAGAAAATTTGGCAGTAAAAAAGGTTGGTCTTTGATTAGGATTGTGATGATATTAAAGCAAATAATACTTGTTGGTTTATGGTATTTAGCTATTTCCAATTGTCTATCTTTTTTTTTTTCCCGAGATATATTTTTGGTTACTGAACAGTCTTGTCAATATATAACAAACTATACAGTTATTAAGTTAATTAATCTGGCATGGACGTTGAATTGGTGGATGGTGGAAGGGAAAATAGGGACGTTTGTGGGACAAAACGCTGAACTAAATGGAGGATGTATATGGCTTGTTGTCGTTTGTTTTTTATTTTGAGGACGTTCTATTTCTTGTCGGTTGACGCAAGTTAATTTAGGGAAAAATAGCTGAAAGATGTGTTTTGTCAAAATACCACTCTCAGACTCGAGACGTTCAACCATCAATGGCGGCTTGTCTGCAACTCAACATCAAGACGTTCAGCCCCGTTTTCCTATCAAACTCCGTGCCCAAATTCTCTGCCGCCAAGGCGAATAGGATCAGGAATAGGATCAGGTGCTCCGCAGCCTCCCCATCTAAACGCTACACCATCACTTTGTTGCCCGGCGATGGCATCGGCCCTGAGGTTATCTCCGTCGCTAAGAACGTTCTTAACCTCGCCGCCTTTCTTGAAGGTCTCTCCCGCTCTTTCTCTGAATTCCATTGTGTATTCTGCCTTTGTTTGGTAGCCTAGAAAATGAAGGGATAAAAAAAAAAAAAAAAAAGGAACAAGTACTTTTAGGTTTTTTTTCTTACTTTTTATTTTTACATTTGCATTGACTATGAAAGGAACCAATAGACTGAATTAAGTTTCAATTTAGGCTATGCTTTACTCAGAAATGTGGTAAAAGTCTCGGACGGCCGTGTTTGGAATTGATCAAGTTTTTGTTTTTCATATTTATTGAGAAAAAAAAATGAAAACGTATTCAAAACGGTGTTTGACGCAATAAAGGCAAAAAACGGAATTGAAAATGATTTTTTGGTTTAGTGTAAAATGAGAGAGAAATGAAAAATGACTTTTAGTCGTTTTCATTTTTTATTTTCGTTTTCTCCTCTCTCGAGCAGAGAGAGAAAGAGAAACATTAATGAGTTTTTTTACACTGAAAACAATCTCCTGATAAAACTACCAAACGCATTTTCAAAAATAATTTCTGTCTGAAATTGAAAATGTTTTTATTTTTATTTTCATTCAAAAAACAAAATCATTTTAGAACGAGTTCCAAATGTGTTTTATTTTTCTTTTGTGTCTGTTCATCATTCTGCCTTTTCTCGTTAGCCAAACGGAGTTTTAAGATTTTTGCAGTGTTTTTTTTTTTCCCGCACATTATAGTCCTTTATTTATTGAGGTACAGAAAAACTTGGCATCTGGTATCTCTATTTTCATCCATTATCTCAATGCTTGAACATAGTTGATAATTTCTTGAGGGTTTAGGTTTTTTATTTTTTATTTTTTTAATTTTTAAGATGTTTCTACTTTTAATGCCTAATTGTATGTATTATGTAAATTAGGGATTGAATTTAGGTTCCAGGAGATGCCCATGGGTGGAGCTGCCTTGGACTTGACTGGCGTCCCTTTACCGGAGGAGACCCTTTCGGCGGCGAAGCAATCTGATGCAGTTCTTCTTGGAGCAATTGGAGGGTGATTTTCTTCCACTTTCCGTAATTTTTTCTCGTATGAATTAGTGTGTTCCTTCATGTGTAAATGGTGTCATTTTATTAATTAATTTGTTGCTTGATAAGGTATAAATGGGACTCAAATGAAAAGCATCTGAAACCAGAGACTGGGTTACTTCAGATTAGAGAAGGCCTTCAAGTTTTTGCAAATTTGAGACCCGCAACCGTTTTACCACAGGTGAGATCCGTTCCCTCTTGCTAAGGGAATTTAGTGAGAGAAGGGTCTAGTGCATTTTTCTCTCTCTTGTTGTTTCCTTGGTGTTTGAGTTCTTGAAATTGTCTGGTTATCTTGGTAATCAATGATTGTGGGGGAAAAAAAACACCATAGTGCAGGTGAGTATACCCAATAAAGGGGGGTAGGGGGAGTGTGCTTTTGTTTCTTCAAATATTTGTTTGCAGGCTCTTGTGCTTCTTTTATTTTGAAACTTGTTCTGATGGAGGCTTATCATACTTTGTTATTTACCTTTTTAGTTGGTGGACGCTTCAACTTTGAAGAAAGAGATCGCTGAAGGTGTTGATGTAATGGTTGTAAGAGAGCTCACTGGAGGTTAGCATACATCTTTTGACTGGCAATACGGGTTGGCTTTACTTCTTTCAGTTCTCTCCTTTCTTTCAATTGATAATTTCAATCTAGTTTCTGCGAAAAATAGGTATATATTTTGGAAAGCCAAGGGGATTTGGAAAAAATGAAAATGGCAAGGAGATTGCATTCAATACTGAGGTGTATGCCAAAGATGAGGTAGAAGATGCAAGTGTGCTCTAGTTACGCTATTGTAAACTCATGGGAACTTTCCTGATAGGACACCAATCTTCCTTACAATTATCATAATACAACGGGTGACTGTATGATTTCACATTTATTATTATGACTTCTTATTTTTCCGTGGACCAATATTTGTGTTGGTCCTTGCCTAGAATGGACTTGTCTGTGGTATCTGGCTTAAGGGATCAAAATAGCTTTCTTTTTAATCTTTCTTTTTTTTTTTTTTTTTTTCTTTTTCTTTTTGGGGTTTGCTTTATTATAGATGCATGTCTGATGAAATCCTGGATTATGATTGATTATGATTGATTGTGATTGATTGTGATTGATTTGTATCATAGTTAACCTAGGATGGTTTAGAATAATTTTAGGACTTTATTGTTGATAGATTTCTAGGACTTTTTTCCCTCTTTAGATTGTTCGGTTGTAGTATATAAACCACCTATTGTACACTACATTTTATGAATGAAATACAATGAAAATAAATCAACTGTCAGCAAATACCATTCTTGCTCACATGGTATCAGAGTCGGGGTACACTTTCCCTAGCTAAAAATGTCACAAATTGTAACTAGAGAATTGTTTCTGTATTATTGAAATAATAAGAGGTACATCAGTTATATATAGTATAGGACTGCCATAAAGTTAAACTAGTAAATTAGGAAACTACCCTATCACTCAGGAGACAATCCTACTCATATCAAATCAGAAAATATATACAGCTAACTAATCCCTAGAAATCAGGGATTATATTATACACTATCCTACATGGTTTCACTGGGACAACCGTATCTTTCCATACTCCCCCTCAAGCTGATGAATAGATATCTTCTATTCCAAGCTTGCTGATAATATTCTGAAAAGCCGTGCTTAGGAGTCCTTTGTAAGTACATCCGCTAGTTAGTCTTTGGTTGAGATGAACGGAGTACAAATTAGACCACTGTCGAGTTTCTCCTCTATAAAGTGTATGTCCACCTCAATGTGCTTCGTTCGATCATGTTGCACTGGATTGTGGGCAATACTTATAGCTGACTTATATCACAGTATTGTCTCATCGGACCATCCCATTCAACTCCTAGATCATCTAGAATTATTTTAAGCCATAGTAACTCACATATCCCAAGTGCCATTGACCTGAATTCCAATTCTGCACTCGATCTTGCCACCACACTCTATTTCTTACTCCTCCAAGTCACAAGATTACCCCTAGGAAGGTGCAATATCTTGATGTTGATTTTCTGTCAACTAGAGAGCCTGCATAATCCTTGTCAGTGTAAGCTTCTAGTGTCATACTTCGTCCTTTCTTGAATAAAATCCCTCTTCCAGGAGTTCCTTTCAAATACTGTAGAATTCTATGCACAGCATTTAGGTGCATCTTCTTCAGATTGTGCATAAACTGACTAACAACACTCACTACAAAAGCAATATCTGGTCTTGTGCGGGCCAGGTAAATCAGTCTTCCTACAAGCCTTTGGTAGGAATTTTTGTCCACTGCCGTGTCCTCTGGAGCATCACATAGCCTGTGGTTGAACTCGATCGGTGTATCAACTAGTTTACATCCCAGCTTCCCGGTTTCCTTTAACAAGTCTAACACATATTTTTGCGGCGATATGAAGATTCCCTTCTTTGAGTGTGCCACTTCAATACCTAGGAAGTATTTTAGCTTCCCAAGCTCTTTGATGTCAAATTCTCTCTCTAAGCACCTTTTGAAACTTTGTATTCCTTCTTCATTATTGCCTGTGACTATGATGTCATCTACATACACCAATAATGCCGTCACTCCCCTTGACTTTGAGTGTTTCACAAACAAAGTATGATTTCCTTGACTCTGTTTATATCCCATGGTGATCATTACTTTAGCAAATCTCCCAAACCAGGCCCTTGGTGACTGTTTTGAGTCCATATAGGGCCTTCTTTAGCTTGCACACCATCCCTTCTTTAGACTCAAATCTAGGAGGTACCTCCATGTAAATTTCCTCTTCAAGATCGCTGTGTAAGAAGGCGTTTTTGACATCAAACTGCTGTAAACCCCATCCAAAATTGGCAGCAAAGGATAAGATAACGCGTACTGTGTTCATTTTTGCAACTGGGGCAAAGGTTTCAACATAATCTATACCAAAGGTTTGGGTATAACCTTTGGCAACCAACCTTGCCTTATATCTCTCCACAAACCTGTCCGACTTATACTTTATGGTGAAAACCCATCTGCATCCAACCAACTTCTTTCCTTTTGACAATCTGACTAAATCCCACGTTTTGTTTTTCTCTAATGCCTCCATCTCCACTTTCATAACATTCTCCCATTTCTCATTTCCTAATGCCTCTGATAAATTTCTAGGGATGGGAATTTCATGGAGTTTACTAAGGAAGGCTCTATAACTCTGGGACAAATTCTTGTAGGACATGAACAGGTATAACGGATGTTTTGTGCAAGTTCTGGTTCCTTTTCTAAGAGCAATCGGTAGGTCATAATCATTTGGCTCAGCTATTTCATTGGTGGATTCGGTAGGATTGGTTGGTTGAGTAATGGTCTCAGTAGGAGTGGGATTTACCTCATATGTTTGAACAATAGCTCGAACAGGTGACTGAACATGCGTAGGTTGAGAGATTGGTGCTCGCCTCCTTGAATAAACCTGTAATGGCCGAATGGATTCTTGATTTCCCTTTCCTTTTACCATTCCATTTGACTTAGGTGTACCGGGTTCGGACAGATATTGAGCAGGTGCAGATTCAACATTTGAAGGCTCAACATTAGGTGTAGAAGACTCGGGTTGAGAAGATTCGGGTTGAGAAGACTCGGGTTGACAAGGACAACTAAGGAGAAACAAATCTTTTTCCCTATCTTCACTTTAACTTCTCCCCCTGAAGATAGGAATTAGAGAAATATGGCTCTGTTTCGACAAAAGTGACATCGGCAGTACACAGAATTTTCTTGTAGGCGGATGGAAACACTTTGTACCCCTTTTGTGTGGAGGAATAACCAATAAAAACACACTTGATACCTCATGGATCGAGTTTTCCTTTAGTTTTGGGAATGAACATGAACAAATGTGACACTTCCAAATATTCTAGGAGTGAGATTGTTTGAAGCGCTGAAATTCGGGAAAATTTTAGTGAGAGATTCCATAGGACTTTTGAAATCAAGAACTTTTGTCGACAATCAATTGATAAGATGGGCAGCGGTTAAAACGACCTCTTCCCAATATTGTTTTGGGACATTTTTATGGAATAAAGATGCTCTAGTGATAGCAAGAAGATGACCGTTCTTTCATTCGGCCACCCCGTTTTGTTGGGGTGTGCTAACACGAGGATTCATGGATGATTCCTTGTTTTTGAAAGAAAGGGGAGAGAAATTGATTAAAAAAGTCCTTTGCATTATCGGATCGAAATCTCTTAATTCCCACATCAAATTGAGTTTTGATCATGTTATAGAAATTTGGAAACATCGTGCTAATATCTGATTTATTTTTCATAAGATATATCCATGACACACGAGTGCAATCATCAATAAAGGACACAAATCACCTAGCCCTAGAGATATTAGGAACCGTAGATGGTCCCCAAATATGGCTAAGAATAAGAGTGAAAGGAAAGAGAGTTCTTGTATTACTAATGGGAAAAGAGGTACTCTGTGCTTAGCAAGTTTACAGTCATTACAATGGAAATTGTGAAAGGAAAGAGAGTTCTTGTATTACTAATGGGAAAAGAGGTACGACCCTTTAAACAATGATGGAAAATAATTTTAATGAAACTAAATGATGGATGACCCTTTAAACAATGATGGAAGCCAAAATTTTAAGAATTGGAAATGATGGATGACCTAAGCGACGATGATAAAGGCAGGGAATTCTCAACTCTCATTCTTTCACTTGGTTCTTCCAGGGTCTCACTAGCACGTCCAATCATCCTCTTCGTGCCCTGTTCTTAAAACACACAATTGGAGGAATAAAATGTCACATTGCAATTGGAATCTTTAGTGAGTTTTTGAATTGAAACAAGATTTGGTAAATAATTGGGAACATGGTGAACATTTCGGACTGTAAGAGAAGGATTTATATAGACATCTCCCGTCCAGCTACGGTGGTAATGGAGCCATTGACTATGGTTATTTTTCGGTGACTAGGACATGGAGTGTAAGTGAGAATTTTTTGAGGAACAGGTCATGTGGTTGGTAGCACCCGAATCAATTACCCACGATTTGAAAGAATTTTATTTGAGACATTAGCAACATAAGAAGAAGAGATTATACCTAAAAATGCAAGAGAGCATGTACTTGCCAATGATGGTTGTTCCAGAGTTCCCAACAAATTCTACAACTTCTCTATTATTAAACGCTGGAAATGAATTCTGTGATCCTTCTTCACTACCCGAATAGGTACTAACAACATGTGCTTGTCCTTGCTCATTTATATTCCTTTCAGTAAAAGTTTTTGTTCATATTCGGGGGCCTTCCATTAATTTTTCCAGCAATTTTCCTTGGTGTGACAATGTTTCTTGCAGTACGTACTCCATAAGGAATCCTTTTTGTATGTCTAGGTGGGGCAACTTGTTTAGTATCTTCCCTTTTTTGCTGCTCTAAACTAAAACTCTTCATATTGGTATTTTTTGACACAAGTGCCGAACCCTCCACTGGATGCGCTTCAATCATAACTCCTCTTCTCCCTTGTTCAGCAAGAACAATTGCAATTGTCTCATTCTAGGATGGCAAGTCGTCCTTCCCAAGTATTTTTACTCTTATTGCATCAAACTCCACATTCAACCCTGCGAGAAAATCATAGATTCGCCCTTTTTCAATGAATCTTTTAAGAATTGTTGCATCGTAACTGCACTTCATTTGAATACATTGATAATGATCCATCTCTTGCCAAAGCCCTTTCAAGAGATTAGAGTACTCCGTGATTGACTGATTTCCCTGCTTAGTGGTTGAGATTTTGGTCTTGATTTCATAAATCTGGGCAGCATCATTCACCTTCGAGTAAGTCTGCTTTACGACATCCCATATCTCTTTTGCCGTGCTCAAACACATACACGTGTCGCTGATTTCTGACAGCATGGAATTCCATAACCAGGAGATTACAAGTGATTCTTGTTCATCCCAAGCTTCATATTTGGGGCCTCCCTCTTTAGGGCCTGTACCGAGTGACTCAATTTGCCTCTTCCCTTAAAAAACGTGCGAACTAGTTGGGACCACTTCAGATAATTTTTCCTGTTCAATCTGTACGCTACCTGAATGTTCTGCAGATCTCCTATGGAAAAGTTGTTGCTCTCGGCTAGAGAAGTCACTATAGCTTTTGCTGCATTGCTGGTTGCAGATGAATCTGTCATGATCCTTAGGTTTTGTGAAGCACGATTTTGATGGTGATTATGGAAGGGAACAAAGCATTGATCTAAGAAAACAAGGATCCAAGCGGGCAACAATCAAAGCTAAAAAAAAAAAAAAAGAACGCTTGAATCACAACAATAAGGCTAAGAGAATCGAATACCCCAGAAAAGAGCCTAAGGGCTCTGATACCATGTCACAGATTGTAACTGGATAATTGTTTCTGTATTATTGAAATAATCAGAGGTACATCAGTTATATATAGTACAGGGCTGCCATAAAGTTAAACTAATAAAATAAGAAACTACCCTATCAATCAGGAAACAATCCTAATCATATCAAATCAGAAAATATATACAGCTAACTAATCCCTAGAAATCAAGGATTATATTTTACACTATCCTACATGGTTTCACTAGGATAACAGTATCTTTCCACACAAAAAAAAATTAGTATGTCGAAGAATCCTGGCAGCAAGGATTCAATGTCCTCTTCAGTTACGTTTGAAAATAGAACAGATGAAATGTCAGCCATGGGAACAAGTGGACTTGACAACTCGTTCTTCCAACTCACTATGGAGAAGTTGGATGGGAAAATCTTTCGAGAATGGGCCCAATCAATCAAACTTGTGATTGATGGCAAAGGGAAAATGGGGTACCTACCGGAGAATTGAAGAAGCCCGCCTCAATCAAAACTGCTGTCCTGCAAAAGTGGAAGTCAGAAAATTCAATGGTGACTGCATGGCTAATCAATTCCATGAAGCCATCGGAAAGTCCTATATGTATCTATCATCAGCGAAGGATGTGTGGGATGCTGTTTGGGAGACCTACTCCGACACAAGATTTTTCTCAGATCTTCAAGATAAAGACCCGTCTTTGGCAGATGAAGCAAGGACAGAGAGATGTGACTGATTATTTCATGTAGATGACAACTCTATGGCAAGAACTTGACATGAGTTTTGAAGAAGAGTGGGAATGCCCCAATGATAGTGTACCGTACAAGAGGAAACTTGAAAGTGAAAGAATTTTTGAATTTCTTGTTGGGCTCAACTGAGATTTAGATGATGTCGGAGGGAGAATTCTTAGTCGACGTCCCCTGCTATCAAAAAGAGAGGTATTTGCTGAGGTGAGAAGAGCGGAAAGTCGGCGGAAGGTGATGTTGAAAGAGACCACATTTGAATATGTTGAAGCATCAATGTTGGTAACCCGTGGGCTATCATTTGGATCAGGCCTAAATCAAAAGAAGGGGCGGCCTTGGTGTGAGCATTGCCACAAGCCCGGTCACATGAAGGAGACCTGTTGGGACATACATGGGAAGCCAACTGACTGGAAGCCCGACAAAATAACAAGAGCCAAGGATACCAAGTCACGGCTGAGGAAAAAGGAGGTTCAAACGGAGCAAATGGAACAGCAACATGTAGCGGTTTTAACTCAGAGCAAATGGAGTAGCTCTACAAAATCTTCTCTAGTTTCCAAACGGGCCAGTCCTCATCCAATGTTCCTACTGCCTCTCTAGCCCACAAAGGTAATTTTTTGAGTGCCCTAAACACCACTTCTCAAGTCAAAACCCCATGGAGGTGCCTCCGATCATATGATTGATTCTTTTAACTTGTTTTCCATCATATTCACCTTGTGCTGGCAATATTAAAGTTAAAATTGTAGATGGTTCACTTTCATTAATTGCGGGAAAAGGGACTATTAGGATTTTAGACTCTCTAATCTTAGAGTCGATTCTTCATGTCCCAAAGTTATTGTTAGTTTACCAATCTATCCCAAAAGTTTTAAGCTTTTAGGAGGTGGGCCAATAATAGTTTTATACTTTAACATTCCCCCTCACGTGTGGGTAAACGTGTGGGTAAATTAATTGAAAACCCAACATGTGAATATTTAAGTCCGGGATATATTAAAGACCCAACACATGATGACAATTTAAATGGGGATAAAGAGTGCAATTACGGGAGTTTGAACTCAAGACCTTCCGCTCTGATACCATATGAACAAATAAGAGGGCTATAAAGAATTATCATTACTGCATTGAATTAAGGTTTACAGAATACCTATAAATACAAAGACTAAGAAACTATTCTAGGTAAGTACATAAAATGCAAATCATCCTAACTAATTACACTTTATTCTAATTGACTAAATCTTCCTAATTACAGCCTATAATAATCTTTCTATTTACAGCCCTATGATTCGGTACATTTACTACCAAATATTCTATTTCCAACAATTATCCTGCAACCTCCTTTCTATTAGCCATCTTGCAAAAAATTCCAACTGTTCTGCTAAATTTTTTCCCACTCACTGTGTTTTTTAGGACCTATCATCGGGGAAGACGATTGGCAGTCCTAAGAAATGTGAGGGACTCTACTACTTTGAGGAGGCTAATGGGGATAAACAATGTCAAACTACAATTTGTAATTCTGCATCTACCTTTAGTGAAAGTGAAATTTATTATGGCACCTTAGAATGGGACATCCCAATTTCCAGTACTTGAAACATGTGTTTCCATCTATTTCTTTGAATAATATCAGTGTGAAATTTGTGAACTTGCAAAACATCAACGAGCGTCATTTCCTAAATCAGTGTACAAAACCACCAAACCATTCTCCTTAATTCACAGTGATTTGTGGGGACCCTATCGTACCCTAAATCGAAATCATTCAAAATGGTTCGTTACATTTATCAATGATCATACATGTGTTTGTTGGGTCTATTTATTGAAAGAAAAAAATGAAGTTCGTTCAACCTTTTTCAATTTTCACATGATGGTACAAACACAATTCCATACACAAATCTAAATTTTCCATACCGACAATGACACTGAGTACTTCAATACAATTTTGGGGGACTATTTACAAAAACATGGGATTATTTACTAAAGATCTTGTGTTGATGCTCCCCAACAAAATTGGGTTGCAGAGCAAAAAAACAAGCAGCTTCTAGAAGTTGCTCATGCACTAATGTTCACCACAAATATGCCAAAAATGTTTTGTGGGGATGCCATTCTAACAACCACCTTCCTCATTAACAAAATGCAAACACAATTCCAAACACAAATCCAAATGCTCCATACCGACAATGGCACTGAGTTCTTCAATACAATTTTGGAGGATTATTTACAAAAACACGGGATTATTTATCAAAGATCCTGTGTTGATGCTCCTCAACAAAATAGAGTTGCAGAGCGAAAAAACAAGCACCTTCTAGAAGTTGCTCGTGCACTACTGTTCACCACAAATATGCCAAAAATGTTTTGTGGGGATGCTATTCTAACAGCCGCCTTCCTCATTAACAGAATGCCCAGCCGAGTCCTTTCATTTGAAACACCACTCCAAAGACTTCAGAAAAGCTTTCCCACCTATCGGGTCGGTTCATATTTGCCCCTCAAAGTGTTTAATTGCACAACTTTTGTCCATATTCATTCCATAATCGAAGCAAACTCAATCCCCGATCTCACAAGTGTGTTTTCATTGAATATTCACCTACCTAAAGGTTACAAATGTTATGATCCCACCACAAAAATGGAGTTACTAGCCGAGATGTGACCTTCAAGAACACACCCTACTTCCAAAAGCCCGACCTTCAGGTGGAGAAAATGAGTGAAGCTCGATTCTTTGACATGTTCCTACCTGAGCCTATCATTTCAAGCCATCTTGAACCATGTCCATCATCTCAATCCGATCCTGAACCTATTATACCACCAGGTCCATCATCTTAATCTAATCCTAAACCTACTTCCGATCTTGAACCTATTACACCAACGCAATCTTCTTTACCATCATTAGAAGAAAACTTGAACTCAGGAGGAGATGCAAAAGAACAAAGTGTCAAGGAGATAATTGTGTCCTCAAGGTACAAGGAACACCTCATGTCCAAGGTACCAAAAGAGTCAAAGCCGACGGTAGCTTCTAGTCCTCCTAATACATCCGAGTCTCTTGATATAGATTTGCCTATTGCCCTCAGAAAACATACACGGTCATTTACTCTCCATCCAATCTCAAAATTCATCTATAAAGCTTTGTCAACTAAAATGCATGCTTTTACCACTAACCTTGATGAAACAGAAATTTTGAGGACATACAAGAAGCGTTGAAGGCACCAAAGTGGAGATAAACTGTTATGGAGGAAATGAGAGCTTTGGAAAAGAATGAGACATGGGAGGTGATGAATGTACCTAGAGGAAATAAACCTGTTGGTTGCAAATGGGTTTTCTCAGTGAAGTATACTGCAGATGGAAGGGTACAACGCAATAAGGCTCGATTTGTTGCAAAGGGGTTCACATAACCCTACGATATTGATTACACAGAAACGTTTGCAACTGTAGCCAAACTAAACACTATTCGTGTACTTTGATCCCTTGCAGCCAATCTGGATTGGCCTCTACAGCAACTTGACATCAAGAATGCCTTCTTAAATAGGAGTCTGTTAGAAGAAGTCTACATGACAATACCATCTGGTTTCTGCAAGAAAGGTGAAGAAAACCGGGTTTGCAAACTAAACAAGTCTCTGGTCATAAGCAATCACCAAGAGCATGGTTTGAGAGATTCACAAGGGTAATTAAAAACCAGGGGTATAAGCAAGGACATTCTGATCATTACCATGTTCTTCCATGAAGAGAAAGATGGGCTGAAGACAATACTAATTGTGTATGTGGATGATATAGTTCTCACTGGGAATAATCTTAGTGAAATGGAGACTTAAGAAAATTTTGGCTACTGAATTCGAAGTAAAAGAATTGGGACAGATGCAGTACTTCTTGGGAATGGAGGTGGCCAGATTAAAAAGGGGCATCAACGTTTCTCAAAGGTAGTATGTTTTGGGTCTTTTGGCTGAAACCAGGATGCTTGGATGCAGACCAACTGACACACCGATTGAGGCAAGAAAGAAGGTAGTTGACGAAGGTAACCCGGTTGAGAAGGAAGGATATCAAAGGTTAGTTGGCAAGTTGATTTACTTATCTCACACTAGACCTGACATTGCCTTTAGTAGTCAGTATGGTGAGCCAACACATGCACTCACCAAAAGAGGTACATTTGGAATTTGTTTACAAGATCCTAAGGTATCTCAAGGGATCCCTAGGCAGAGGATTGCTCTTTAAGAAGAATGAAGGTAGAAATGCAGAGGTTTTCACAGATGTTGACTGGGCTGGGTCAATCAAGGATAGGAGATTAACTACCAAATATTGTACCTATGTTTGGGAAATCTTGGTTACTTGGAGGAGTAAAAAATAGAATGTCGTGGCAAGAAGTAGTGCAGAAGCTGAGTTTAGAGTTGTTGCACAAGGAATGTGTGAAGGGTTGTGGTTGAAGAATCTTATGGAAGAATTGAAAATCACAATGAAGTTACGAATAAAACTTTATTGTGATAACAAAGCAGCTATCAACATATCCCTCGACCTGGTTCAACGTGATCGAACTAAACATGTGGAGGTGGATAGACACTTCATCAAAGAGAAGGTTGAGAATGGAACTATATGTTTAACATATGTCCCCACCGTAGAGTAGACAATAGACATCTTCACCAAGGGGCTATCTTGGCAAGACTTCGATGATTTCATTTGCAAGTTGGAGATGATTAACATTTATGATCCAACTTGAGGGGCAGTGTTGAAATCCCGGATTATGATTGATTGTGATTGTGATTGATTTGTATCATAGTTGACCCAGGATGATTTAAAATAATATTAAGATTTTATGGCCGACAGATTTCTAGGACTTCTTTCCCTCTTTAGATTGTTCGGTTGTAGTATATAAACCCGCTATTGTACACTACATTTTATGAATGAAATACAGTGAAAATACCATTCCAGCTCACAATGTCTAATGTCAAAGAATTGTTTGTTAGATTGAGCGCATTGCCCGTGTTGCATTTGAGACTGCCCGGAAGAGGCGGGGAAAACTTTGCTCCGTTGACAAAGCAAATGTGTTGGAGGTACTTTTTTTGGTTGACATTCGTTACTTTTCTGAACTGACATACAAAGTGTTCATTGTCAAATTTCTATTATCTGTTGTTATTTTTAACGTTGTATCTGAATTGTTGCCATATTTGTCGTGAAATTTTACTGATTCAATGGATTCTCTAGGCTTCCATGTTTTGGAGGAAATGTATTGTGGAAATATCCTCAGAATATCCCGATGTTGAACTCTCACACATGTATGTTGATAATGCTGCAATGCAACTTGTTCGCAATCCAAAACAGGTTTGGCGTTGGCTTTGTAAACTCCCCGGGGTTATGCTTCTCTTCATTTTCTCTTGTTTTGGAGCTCGCTTGGTTAGTGTTAAAAGTCTTCTGGTGTATTGATATGAAATATTGGCAGTTTGATACAATTGTAACAAACAACATATTCGGTGATATTTTATCTGATGAGGCTTCAATGATTACTGGAAGTATTGGGATGCTTCCATCTGCCAGTCTCGGGGAATCGGTAAGGCATAGGATTTACATTGTCCAGTTGATTAAGCTTTCATTGCGTCAGTTAGAGAGAGAGAGGGAAAAAAAAAAAAAGCAGCTCCTTTTGGGTTTTGTTCTGAGACAGTCTTAAGTGTTTTTTTTTTTTTTTTTTTTTTATTTCTAAATTGGAATTCTTCATTTGGTACAGGGACCAGGACTTTTTGAACCCATACATGGCTCCGCTCCTGATATTGCTGGACAGGTTGGTCTGCCTTTGCATCACATTTTCTTCTCCTATTTTCCTAAAGTTATATGTCTTTAATGTATACAATGGATTATTCCAGGATAAGGCGAACCCATTAGCAACAGTGCTCAGCGCTGCTATGCTTTTGAAGTATGGACTAGGAGAAGTGCGTGCTGCTAAGAGAATTGAGGATGCTGTTCTGGATACACTGAATAGGGGGTTCCGGACATGCGACATATATTCACCTGGAACCGTAAGTTGATTTCTAATTTCCATTTATTCCTCACTTTGTCTTCCATAAAGTTTTGAGAATGGTATAACATACCTAAATACTTTGTTTTAGTTCTGTGAAGTGACAAAGTGTAAATACTATTTTACTATTTTAACTTTGTTTTTGTTCTGTGAAGTGACCAAGTGTAAATACTATTTTAGTTGCCTTTGTTTCAGCTTTAAATCTTAGTAGCTATTTGGTTTTGGTACTGAAATATCTAATGCAGGCATATTGTCCGCATATGTTTTAGCACATTTTATAGTTTGAATCAATATTTTGCTTGATTGACCATTAAGGATGACTTTCGGCTTATACAGAAGTTGGTAGGATGCAAAGAAATAGGTGAAGAGGTATTGAAGTCAGTAGAGTCCCAAGTGCCTGCTTCTGTCTGAACTGATGAACCAAATTAGCACCAACAAAGAATCATTATGGTTCGCAACTATTTTGTCTTCCTTGTCTAAGGCTCTCCATACAATGAAGCAGCTTTGATGATCAGCTAAAGACACCTTTTTAGACTTCATCAAATTGGAATTTGTTTTATCGAGCTTTTTCCCGTTTTGAAGTATTTCCTTTTCTTTGGATTAAATGTTTTCTAATCTGAATTTCGTTTTGAGTCTTGACGTTTTACAGCTGTTGTGTCATATTTCATATTTTTGTTTTCTTCTTCTTGAATAATTCTTTGAATCCTTTCAATTAGGGAGGATTGTTGTGGTTTGAGAACGTTAATGTTAAGACTTAAGTAGTAGAGACGTGTCGTGATGAGTAATGTCAGACCAAGAAACTGTTGTTTCGTCCATGAATTTATAAATGAAAAAGACAAGTTCGACACTTTTTTTTTTTTTTTTTTTTTTTTTTTTTTTTTTTTTTTAAAGCTACTTGTGAAGCTCAATATTTCCGCCTTGCTTTACAAATGTTTTTTAGATTGTGCACAATTTGATTGATGAACATGAATGCATGTGTAAAGCTTGCAAATAGCATTGGTATTGCAACTGAATCGTCAATATATTGGTTTACAGGAGTGCAAAATTCATATTCTATGGAAAGTATGACTTTGGACTATATGACTCATTGAAGTACTTGTTTGTCTTTTTTTTTTTTTTTTCTTTCTCTTGCTTTCGAATTACAAGACAGTGGTCACTTGTCAGGCAACTAAATTTAATCCAAGAATTTTGGTTTTAATATTAGAAATTAGCAAGGGAAAAAGAAGATAGTCAACAATCAGCACAGTGATTTAAGAGCCTAGGCTAACAGTTAAGAGGCATAGAGTACAAACTTTTTTTTTTTTTTTTTGCTCTGAACTTAGGGTACAACTACAAACTTCAAACCAGTGTTGAAAGTTTAGGTGGCGGGCATGTCCGATGCTCGAAAATTTTTGGGCACGGCGGGCAGGCGTCATTTGTCGCCATTCGACCATTTTGGTCGGGCAACCCGAAAAAAATCCATTTCGGCTGCCCGATGTCGGTGGAGAAGTCAAACTTGCCGCCCGCTGGATTTTTTTTAAAAAATTTCCCGCATAACTTGAATTGCCCGAATTTTTTTGACCGTAAGCCCGAATTTTGAACCCAAAGGCTCTTTTTGCTTGACCCGACCGCCACTCGAATTTTTAAACCCCAATGACTATTTTTAAGACAGTTGCTCGAATTTGCTTGAAACACGAATACCGAATTTCACATAGCGTTGGGGAATTTTTTGGGGGAATTTTTCAAGTCAAAAAATTTTCTATAAATACCCCCTCCCCCAACCATTTTCTTCACCTAAAAACTCTCATTCTCTTAATTTCTCTCAATCTCTCTTAATCTCTCTCAAGTTTCTTTTAATCTTGCTTAAATCTCTCTCGATTTCTCTTAATCTCTCTCAAAGTGCTCTCAATCTCTCTATTTTTCATAATGGCTTCTTCTGGTTATGGTGGTGATGTTCCCATTGATGCTCAATTCAACATTGAAGAAGAGCAATTTTCTAATGTTTTTCAAACGCAGGAATCGCAAACTACATAAAGAGTTGTTGAAAAAACTGCAAATCCGAGCTCTGGTGGGCGTACTAGAGGTCATGGATATAATGGTGGTGGCACTGTTGGGCGTGGAGGAGAGGCAAGCGGTAATGCTAGTGCAAGTGTTGCAAGTTCTAAGAAAAAATGCAAGCACACCTTAGCAGTTTGGGAGCATTTAAACACATTCGAGAAGATCGACAATAACGGCAACATTAAATACATAGTTCAATTCAAATATTGTGGTGATAAATTATAAGGTAATACTATTCACAGCACTACACACTTAAGAAAACACTCTGAAAAGTGTCTTCAAAAGCAAGGAGGCGGACCCGATCTCCACCAAACACAATTATCATTTGATTGTCAAACCGGCGGTTTAACCAACTTGGAAATATGATCCGCATTCATTCTTGAATGTTTTCGGGTTGTCTAAGAAGAAGAAGAAGACGACGACGATGACGATTCAACGGCAAAAAGAATCTGGGAGTGGATCTTTATCAAGAGGTGACAGCAACAGTGGCGACTTAAACGAGTTAATAGCGTACTTGAGTGAGAGCTTAGTTGTAGACAATAGTGAAATGTTTGATTTGGTTCAGTGGTGGAAGGCACAAGCATTAACTTGGCCGATCCTAACACAACTGGCAATGAATATTTTTTTGATCTCGGTCTCCACTGTTGCAACCAAACAAGCATTCAATACAACCGGCCGAATACTTGAAGAACGGAGAAACGCATTGCAACAGGATATTGTTAAAGCTTTGGTGTGCATCAAGGATTGGGATCATTCCGACCAACGCTTACACGATACAATCTCACCGGCAAGCCAAGAATGGATCAACGAATTTAATAGATTAACTTTTAATTTTCAAGACTATCCTTCTACTTTAAATTAAATTTTATTATTGTAATTTGTAAATATTTATTTACTTTGTATAGTATGATTATAATATTTTATAGACTTTGTAAGTTCGTCAAATTTGTAATTTGTCTCACAATGATTGCATTCTTTATTTCTTACCAAGTTTTTATCCCAATTGGGTTTTTCTTGATAAGGTTTTTAACGAGACAATCATTAATTACAAATTTAAAAATCAATAAAGAAATAATTCTTTTTATCTAGTTCATGTGTTCATTTCAAATTTCAAATTGTAATATATATATATATATATATATATGATGATATGTAAATATATAATATAAAAAGTATTTAAAAATTCGGGCATTTTTGGTTGGGTAACGGGTAGCCAAAGGCTGCCCGATGCCTGTCCAAGGAAAAATCGAGTCAGGCAACCTAAAAATTTAGGCAGTTCGGGATCCTTCATCATTGGGTAAAAATTATGACTTTTTATTAGTCGCGAGTGGCGTTCAAAGTTTCAACACTACTTCAAACTCTTAACTTTTTTTTTTTTTTTTTTTTTTTTTTTTGTTGAAGGAAATAGAGAAGTAAAATAGGGAACATAAAAGATACATATATGCATAATGATTGAAGAAGATAAATAAATTACCTGTTCAGTTCGCTAATTCAAGTTTTTAATTTGAATTGAGATATAATTTTATGTGAGAGCTTTTTACTGTAACAAAAAAGTTAAATGTGACTATTTCTGAGAGTTTTTTATTGTAGCAAAACTCAAATTCTAAACTCGAATTGGTGAAATGAACAGGGTAAGGGTGTTCATCGATTAAAAACCATCGATTTTGATCGGTTCGGTGACCGAACCGACCATGTCAGTTTTCTAAAAGTTGGATTCAAAATTGAACCGCACCTAATAGTTTTCAGTTTGGTTAACCGAACTTCAGTTTCAGTTCGGTTTCGGTCGGTTTTGGTTGGTTTTCAATTTTGGTAATTAGGAAGATGACCTCAGTTAACCATCAGGTTACCAGCATCTTTAATTATATTTTTGACCCACAAGTACGAAAAAATGTAAAACTTTCCTTCAATGCAAAGTTGCAAACACGTAATCACAATAAATGAATACAAAGCACAACATCAAAATTGATAATTGCACAAACACAAGTTTAAAAAACATCTAAATTGTCATAAGTAAAACAAAACAAAAACATTAAAAAAAAAAAAAAAACAAAACAAAAAATCTCATCTTGGTTGGTTCGGTTTTAACCGACTCTCTACACGTAAAACTGAAACCAAACAGACTTTTGAGGAAGTCGATCAGTTAACAAAACTGACTGTGTTCGGTTCCACGTGGCACCGTCATTTTCAGTTTTGAACGGTTGGTTTCGGTTTTACGGTTTTTTTGTACACTCCTAGAATGGGGTCTAATTAGAAAAAATTTTCTTTCTCTCTCTCTTTTTTTTTTTTTTAAATGAGAAGGAGAAAGAGAGAACGACAAGGGAAAAAAATGGAAGAAACATGCGAAGGAAGGTAAACAACTGTTACTGATGTGTCGTGTTTGTATTCCAATTAAAAAATTATCGGTCGCACTGAATCCCATCTACCCATCCCTTGGGTTTCTCCACATAAAGCAAAAAATAAAAAAAAAAAACAAGCCATAGTTACTCTGACTGTCTGACATCCATCCATCTATTCCTATGTCAACAAGTTCGAGCAAAGTAGTCGTCAGATCCACACCAACAACGATCTCCGGCGAGCCTTACGATTCTTCCTCTTCTTCTTCAATCTCCAACATCACGCAAGCCTTTCCTTTCTCTTTGGGCAACCCTAGAATCGAAGAGACTAGAGGTGTCATGTTTCTCTACCGCGACGCGACGTTTCCGCCCCCCTCCGTTATCCTGTAAGTTTAGCCATCATTCGATTCTAATCTTCAATTGCATGCAAGCTCTTATAGGCTCCTTTGTTCTTTGGAAAAATCACTTTTTTTTTAATTGGAATTAAGATTTTCCTTTGTTCATGATTTTTTGTTCAATTTCGATTCTTGTTTCGCATGGAATTTCCCATGGAAATGGAAAATATGCCAATATTGTTATTTTAGAATGTTTAGTGTAGATTTTTGTTCTATGATTTATTTAATTTTTGTTTTTTCCCGTAAAATATTACGTGATGCTTTTGGGAATTCGAATTTCAAGTATATTTCCATTTTACTTAGGTTGAAAGAAAACCTCTCATTGTGTTATTGGAGTTCCAAATTACATGACGTATGCAGATTTCTGTCAGTTCTATGGTTCATTTATTCACCAGATTTTGGAGATGCGGATTGCCAGGTTGAATTTTGGATCATGTCCTGGTTTTTAGTATTGATTATAATTATAGGAAATTTCTCTGGTGTTCTCTCTGTTTTGGAATACCGGTGTTCCCTACTTATCAACCGTTGGATCGATATTACTTTTTTAATCTGATTTGACTTTTGACTAGATTTAAAACATATCTAACAGCTGATAAAGTAGGGAACAACCATGTTCCTAAAAAACAGAAACACCGGTGTTCCTTGCCTATCAGCCGTTAGATTTGTATTACTTTTTTTTAATCTGATTTGACTTTTAACTAGATTTAATATAGACTCGATAGTTGATAAGTTGGGAACACCGATATTCCTAAAAAAGATGGACACCAGAGAAAGTCACATAATTATAATGTTGATATATATTGATTTTTTTCCCATGTTTGTAGAAATGACGGAATAAAAGATCATTATAGCATTTTAATCAGGTTTGATAGTCAAGATTCTATCGATAATTTTTACAAGTCCTTTTAACGGGACTTGGTTATCATCTCTAGAGGTATTCCTCAGTTTCACTATGCTCATTTTCACACACTAGCACGTATCTATATCTGTGCACCAGTTACTCAAGTTGGAACAACTTACTTATCGTGTTATTATCATCTATTTTATTCTAGAATATAGGCAATTGGTGCCCCTCCCAATGTGAATATAGGTAATTTGTTCAAGCCCCCCGGGTTCAGTGCTCGGGCTGCCCGAATTTGACATGTCCACCCTTACCCGCCGCCGCCTAACCACCGTAAACCGCCGTCCATTTTTTTTTTTTTGAATTTTTCCGCCTTGCCCGAACGTGCCCGAATGAACCGAAAAAGGCCCGAAAATTGGTGTGCTGAAATGCTCCCAACAAAAATGCCCGAACGACTACTTGTTTTGAATTTTTGAATTTTTCCGGCCCGCCCGAATTGCCCGATTTTCCCGGGCCGAAAATGTGCCCGAAAAAAAAAAAATGCAAGTTTTTTTTGAATTTTGCCCGAATTTTGATTTACCGCCCATTCCGAATGCCCGAAACCCAAAAATGCAGTTTTTTGAATTTTGCCCGAAATTTTCCCAAAACCCGAAAAAGCGGCTAGTTTTTGAATTTGCCCAATTTGCCAAAACTAGTTCCGCGAATTATCCCGTTTTTTTTTTTTTTTTGAAAAAAAAAAAATCATTTTTAACCCCAAAATTTTCCTATAAAATACCCCCATCCCTCACACATTTTCTCACTTCTCTCAATCCCTCTCAATCTCTCTCAATTTCTCTTAATCCCTCTCAATCTCTCTCACAAGTTTTCTAAAGCTCTCTCTATCAAATTCATCTTATTTTTTTATAATGGATCCTTTTGGTTATAGTGATATTCCTGTTGATGCCCAATACAATGTAGAAGAAGGGCAATTTCCCACTAATGAGTTTGTTACGCAGCAATCTACTAATCCAAGCCATGGTGGACGTACTGGAGGTCGTGGTCGCAATAGTGGGCGTGGAGAAGCGGGCGAAGAAAGGTCTGCGTCGGCAAGTGTTGCAACTTCCAGGAGAAAATGCAAGCGTACCTTGACAGTTTGGGATCACTTCGATATAATTGACGAGGTGGATAATGAAGGTAACACTAAACATATAGCTCAGTGTAAATATTATTCATCTAAATTACAAGGCGACACTATTCACGCTCATTGTGTTGCGTTAACGGCAGATATTTGGTCTGCCGTTGCCAATAAAGATTATTTAGCTGTAACCGGACATTACTTTAAAGGATTTGATTTAGATAAGAGAATATTAGGTTTTAAATGTGTTCTAGGATCACATAGAGCAGATTTAATATATAACACAATTTTAAATGTAATTGATGAATTTAGATTAAGAGATAAAGTAATGGCTATAACATTAGATAATGCTAGTGCCAATACAAAAGCAATTGAATTTTTTGAAAATGATTTAAGTCTATTCGGTGACGGTACTATTTTCCACCAACGTTGTGCATGTCATGTAATCAATTTAATAGTTAAATCTGGTTTAAAAGAAATGGGTAATCACATTAAAAGAATTAGAGATAGTCTTGCATGGATTCAATGTAGTAACCAAAGACAAGAAGATTGGTTTAGGTTCTTACAAGCATTAAATATATCTCCTAGAGCATTAGCGTTAGATATGCCTATAAGATGGATTTCAACTTATATTATGCTTCAACAATGCATCCCTTATAAGCATGCTATAACAAACTATATGTGTGCAAAATTAGGAGTAGGACATATAGATGAATTTGATTGGCAAATTGCCGAAGTTTTGTATCAATTTTTAGGTAGGTTTCATGAAGTTACCCTAAAACTTAGTGGAACATACTACCCAACATCACCTTTAGCTTTAGGAGAACTTTTAAGAATTAGTATTTTATTTCACGAATATAGGGAGGACCCAATCTTAGGAGTTCCTATTCAGTCTATGGAAAAAAAAAATTAAAAAATATTGGTCTAAGTTGCCTTTGTTATATGGTTTAGGTACAATTTTTGATCCTAGATTAAAATTAGACGGATTAGAAAGTAGTTTAGAAAACTTAGGTGAATTTTTAGGCATCACTTATACGGACCAATTTGCAATAATAAAGGCAAAAATATATGAAATATATACTAAATATGAGATTAGGTTTAGAAGCACAAACTCTAGAGTACAGGAACCACAACAACAGGATGAAAACCCGCATTCATTCTTGAATGTTTTCGGGTTAAAAAAGAAGAAGAAGACAACTCAAACGGAAGCTGTGAGTGGAAGTGGATCTTCATCAACAAGTGGCAGTGGCAGCAGCAGCTTCAACGAGCTTATGGCATACCTCAGTGAAGGCTTAGTAGTCGGCAGTGCGGCAGAATCATTTGACTTAGTTCAATGGTGGAGGGCACGAGCATTAACTTGGCCAATCCTAACTCGATTGGCAATGGATATATTTTCGATCCCAGTCTCCACTGTTTCATCCGAACAAGCCTTCAGTACGACAGGAAGAATACTTGAGGAACGTCGGAATGCATTGCAATGGGATATTGTTGAAGCCTTGGTTTGCATTAAGGATTGGGATCTGGCCGATCAACGTCTACAAGATACAATTTCACCGGCAAGCCAAGAATGGATTGATGAATTTAATCGATTAACATTTAATTTTGAAGACGAACTTCAAATTAAATTGTAAATTTGTAATTTGTATTTTGTAAATATGTCTTTACTTTTTACATTGTATTTGTAATTTAATAAACAATGTAAGTTTGTACAATTTGTAATTGTCACAAAATGATTGCTACTTTTTTTCCTTACCAAGTTTTTATCCCAATTGGGTTTTTCTTGGTAAGGTTTTTAACGAGGCAATCATGAATTACAAATTTAAAAATTAATAAAGAAATAATTTTTTCATATAGTTTGTGACTTTGTGTGTTCATTTCAAATTGTAATATATATATAAATATAATATATATAAAAATTGTAATATATATGTATATATATAATTAACTTAATATTTAAAAAGTTTAAAAATTGGCATTTCGGGTGGGGGCTCGGGCTGAATACAAGCCCGCGGCCTGTTCAAAGTGAAATTGGCTCGGGCGGTGGGCCTCTAGGGTCGGGTTCGGGCTCGGGCAAATATTTGGGCTTTTCGGGCGGTCGCGGGTGGCCCGTCCAAAGTTCCAGCACTAGTACTCCCTCCTGCATGAGTACCGCTCCAATGCCACTCCCTGAAGCATCAATTTCCAACACAAAAGTTTTGGTGAAGTTAGGCATGGCCAAAACCGGGATGCTGACCATTCTATGCTTCAATTTCTAAAAGGCCTCTTCAGCTTGTGGAGTCCACTGATATGCTCCTTTTTTGAGCACGTCAGGTAGTGGCTTGGCGATCATTCCATATCCCTCGACAAACCGGCGATAATAACCGGTTAATCCCAAGAATCCCCGGAGTTGCCGTGGTGTACGAGGAGTTGGCCATCACGAAATTGCCTGTACCTTAGCAGAGTCCGCTGCAACCCCAACACTAGAGATAATGTGCCCGAGGTAGTCAATCTGGGAACGACCAAAAGGTTACTTTTTGTAATTGGCATAGAGTTTCTCCCGAACCAGCACTTGCAGAACCAACGCCAAATGCTTGTTGTGCTCCTCCCACGTTCTATTGTAAACCACGGTGTCATCAAATAAAACTAATACAAATTTTCTTAAGTAAGGGCCGAATACCGTGTTCATTAATGATTGGAAGGTGGTGGGGGCGTTGGTGAGACCAAAGGGCATCACGAGAAACTCATAATGCACTTTGTGGGTCCTGAAAAGTTGTTTTCTCCACATCTTCCTCACAAACTCTGATTTGTGTGTAGCCTGAGCAAAGGTCAAGCTTCGAAAAAACACTAGCCCCATGCAACTTGTCCAGCAATTCGTCAATCATCGGAATCGAAAATCGGTCTGGAATCGTAACCTAATTTAAAGCCCGGTAAGCCATGCAAAATCGACAGCTACCGTCCTTCTTAACTAGCAATATGGGGCTTGAAAAAGGGCTGGTGTTGGGTCTAATTATGCCGGAAGCAAGCATTTTTCCCACTAGCTTCTCTATTTCCTCCTTCTGGATGTGGGGATACCGGTACGGCCGTATGTTGGGAGGAACAGCTCCTGTTGTAGGACGATGTGGTGGTCTCTAGCCCGTCGTGGAGGTAGCTCCCTCGACACTACAAATACCTCCTGAAAACTCCGCAAAACTTCTTCTAGCCCCTGTGGTATCGTGTCTTCCTGAGAGTTCGTAACTTCGTTGGTCGCCAAGGCAAATTTCCAACAGTATCCCTATTTGCTCCGAGTGCAAGGAGTGGGAAATGGCACGAAAGCTTACTCTAGAACAACAAAGTGTGGGATCCCCTTGCAGACACACCCAACGGCCATCGACCATAAATGTAAGAGTAACTTGTCCCTACTCAGCCCGCACCTCCCCCAATGTTTTGAGCTAAGTTACTCCGAGAACTAAATCCACGTTTCCCAAGTCGAATGAAAAGAAATTCTCTACCACTTAATGCCCTTGAATCATTACAGTTGCGTTGCGACACTCCCCCTTTTGTTGGAATGTCAGTCCATTTTCAACCTGGATTTTATGGCCCACTGATAGATCTAATGGAATTCCCATTTCCTTAACCAGAGATGATGCAATAAAGCTATGTGATGCATCGCTGTCGATGAGAATGACTACCTCCCGTCCATCAATTAAGCCCTTCACCTTCAAGGTCTAAGGATTTAAGGGATAGGGCAGCAATTTCAGCCACTGTTTAGTCCCTGGTTTCATACTCCTCCAATCCCTTCCTAGAATCCTCCTCGCACTTTCGATCTAACTCCTTGTCCATGAGCATCAACACCTGCAACGTTTGACTCTTACACCGGTGGTCGGGCCAAATTTTTTGTCACACCGAAAACATAACCCTCTCACCTTTCATTGTTGTAACTCTTCAAAGGAAATGCGCTAGAACCCCAAGTCCCCACCGGCATGGAATTTTTTTCCGTGTTGTTACGTTGCCTCTGGAGGACATGTTTGCCTCGTGGCTCAATTGGGATTGAAGAAAGCTTTCTTTCTGCTTAACAGCTAGGTTTGAATTGTAAGGGATTGGGCTGAATCAACCCATAAATTCTCCCTTGGAGCCCCAACCGAACCGGTATTTTCTGACACGATCCACTGCCTCCAGTCGGTCCTCCACCTATTGGGCCATATCCATATCTTCCAGCAAGTTCATAGGCTTGTGCATTCTCACCTCAGCCCTTATATCCTCCCGAAGCCCATTTAGGAAGGCCCCCTTAAAGATGGGCTCAGGCACCCCTCTCATGGATGCCGCCAGAGACTCAAAAGTATCCCGATAATCAACCACTCCTCTGGTTTGTTTGAGCGACATCAATCGTTTAGTCAAGTCCCCTTTGCGGGCACGGCTTAAATCGTTGAATCACGGCCGTCCGGAGATCCCGCCAACTGGTGAAAGGTCTTGAGTGTCAATTCATTGGAACCACCCCAAGGCTCTTCCCTCCAAACATACCGACATAGCCATGATCTATTCCTCATCTTTGATCTCATTCACAGCAAAATATCGCTCAGCTCAGAACACCCAACCTTAAGGATCTTCCCCCTGAAAAATAGGAAGCTCAGGTTTCTTGTTTCTTCTGTAAAATTTCCTCCTTCCCTCCTTTAAACCGGAGGTTCTTCTCGGTAACCCGCTTGACCTCGATTCGGTTCGCGTCTTGGTGGAGTTTGCTCACGAAGCGCAGCAACTCCTCTATCCTCTCCTTCCCTCCTTTATCCAACCTATGGAGGTTCTTCTATGGAACAAGATCAACCATAGCTCCCATGATCAGCACACTTTCATGGGCATCTTCCATCCAGAGTTTTGATCCGGTTTGCGTTGGCCATGGATCTTGGTGGAGATATGATTGATTCAAGTATTTCTTTATTAATTTTCTTATTGCTGGAAGTAAAATGATAGAAATTACATATAGGAGGAAATCAAGGTTCCTCTACCTCCCTAGATCCAAACTCCAATGGCAACTAATTTCCTACCCTCCCTTGCTTACCCACCTATTAATAGTTCCCTACACCCCCCCTTCAATAAGTGAAACAAAACTAACTCGTAACTAACACCTTTCCCCTAGACCCTTTCATCACCTCATAATAGGATTGTAACATATTTGCCATGTCAGCACAACTTCTCAAATTTACACAGGTTCCCCTTAGGAAGTGGTTTTATCCAACTTGCTCTTCCTGGAATAAACAAACTTGATAGAGGAGACTCTAACAAATACTGTCTTCGTTTTTAAAGATGCATGCAGCCACTAGTCAAAGGTGAAGTTAAAGTTGAAGTTAAAGTTACAGATAAGACATTGATTGAGATTTGGAGAGATAAGTGTGGAAATTCGTTGTTTTAATTACTATGGTTAAGTTAGTCTTTTGGTTTCTAAAATAAAAGATTTAGATAATGTCTTACCTGATCCTCTCATTATTTTTTCTGTTTATTATCTTTACTAGGATTAGAGATATTGTTTTAGTTTATCAGTTCCTTGTTTTGAGGAATTGATTAGGGCATCTCCTCCTATTTAAACTTATTTTCGTTATTCATTATTCAATGAGAAATATTCTAGTTCTTTCTCAATTTCTCACAATAAGGATAAGACCTTGGTCAAAAGAAGGTAAGGCATTGGTTATTTGAATTTAAATGGGATTCTAAAAAGAAATAAGGATCAAAAAGATTATGTGGAGAATTTAAACTGATGATTATCTGGATTTGGGAATGCTATAAATGTGGAAGATGAGAAGATATGGATTTGACTTAGTGTGAGATTGACTTTGTCAAAGGAAATTCAAGAAGATTCAAAAGTACATTTCAGTTGGATTGATGCAATTTGGTTGGAATTGATTTTGTCTCCTTGAATTTTGATTTAAAAGATGTGTGCTTATGAGGAACGTAAATTAATAGCCGTAGAGATCAAGTGTTATCTCGCAACAAGGATAATTAATTCAGATTTGAAAGTTTGCTGCATAATACAAATTGGAAATTGAGAAGAAAACGTGAAGATATTTTGGAGCTATCTAGGAGAGCAGATCTTATTGATAGTGGAGTTGAATGAGATTCTTTTGACTTTATTTAAAGGCTTTGTTTCAGAGTATATGTGGTATGGATTTAATAGAACATCTCCAGGGGAGAATTCTGTGAATTTGAGAGCTTATTATAGAGAAAATATTCATAGAGACATCTGTGAGTTTTTGAGATCATCTTTCAAAAGAGGTATTTGTTGTTTTCGTGAGGAAGCTTCCGGTTGAAGGGAGTTCAGCTGGGTGAATAGAAGACGTGTGGTGCATGCTAAACAAACACTGTGGAGATTCGTCACAGCGGTATCATTGTCTAAGAGGGAGTTCTTGAGTGAATAAGTCTGTCCGGTGTCTGTAATTTATGGAACATAGTGAACTGTTTACTGTATGAGTATGTCCCCGCAGATGTAGGTGTGCGCACCGAATTGCGATATCATATTGTGTGTTCTTTACTTTTTGTACTTTATTCTGCTCGAGCAACTGAACGTAATTAATTCAGATCTTAATTAATTAAACGGTGTTAGACAGTGTTTTAAGATCATCTGGTACACCAGAAGTAAAATCATATCTAACAAATAGAAATTAAAAAAAAATTCACTAAACTTATCGGAGTAACTTCTCATTGATGTATTGTTTAATCGGAATCCAATCTAAATCACGATGTAATTTTCTTGTTCTTGAATGGTCTTGAATTTTTTTAGGTTTATCCGGTGACCAAGAAATTGACGAAAATATTTTAAATCCTGTAGTACCCTTCAAACCGTAACCAAATACAACCTAAACACCTTTCATCTTCATTCTCTTCCGTTCTTGTCGGTTCTGTTGCATGTGGTTGATGTTATGGACCTCGCAGTAGGTTGGTGTGCTTCGTGGTAGATCAAGAGTGAGGCAATCTCTCCTCACCCCCTCATACGGGGTCCGTGCAATTGAGCTTGCCTCGTTGGTGCGAGACTCGTACCAGATATGTGCACGGGAGTTTGCCTCGCATTCTGATGATGCCCGGAGCACAACCTCCCACGAGCGCCATGTGAGGCACCTCTGGAACACTGGCTTTTTGTTGTTTTTGGCATTTGCGGTGGTTCTATCTTGGATTGTTGTTTGTTTAATGTTTGTTAGTTTGAAAATTTTTTAATTTGCAGAGTTTAGATAAATAGCCAAAAATTGCCTGGTGTTTATTATTAAAATGTTGTCGTCGTCATCTCTTGCGTTAATGTGGAACTTTTCTTACTATTTTCAGGGAGAAAAGGACTTTGAAACTGAAGGATGACAAAATTAGGGCCTTGGAAGAACAGGTAATACAAGATATCCAATCTCTTCTTCCTTATTGTGGAGGGAAAAAAAAAAAAAAAAGAGGAAGCAAACAAACAAGCAAATAAATGAAAGTTAATCTTGGTAGACAAAATGCTAGGCGAACCAGACAGCCTTTAAGCTCTGGCGGCTTTCACAATTTTATAGGAGCCATTATCTTGTTTAGTTTGTTAGTTTAAATTTTATTGATTTGAATAGAAAAATTTAAACTGTGTGGTTTAAATTGTAGTTTAAATTGACATTTGTATGTGTAAATAAAATTTTGGTCTAAATAAAAAATAAAATTTAAATTTGTGTTTGGTAGAGTGAAAAACTGAAAGAGTTGACACCTTATTATTTAAAAATAATTTAAACGGTTAAATTTTAAGGAAAAATTAAATTTTAAATTAGACAGTTTAACTAACTTTAAAGAAAAAATATAATTCAGACTATATACTATCAAACATGAATTTAAACTGTACTCATCGTTTAAATTAAGTTAAATTGAACTAAACTAGTAAAATAAATAGGGGCTATATAAACTCATGGAACTTCCACTGCTATGTTTCGGCTTTTTTTACAGCTTCGGGATCTGATAGTGTACCTGGAGGCAGGGAAGACGATGGAGCAACTATCGATGTCCGATGACATTAAGGGTGGCACCGTCTTGTCTATACCAACAGAGTCATCTTCTAGGAGTGGCTCTAAGGCTTCTAATAGCAGGAGGAGCTAAGGGAAAAGGTTCTGAAGGGTGGCTGGTTCCAATTGTTTCATTTACACGAATTTTGCATGTGCTACGGTCCTCGTCAACTCGACAGCTTTTAGTCCTCTCTTTAACTTGTACTCAAGCTGGACCAAAAGGGTGTTAAATACTGTTCCCATGTACAGTTACTGGTTTTTGATCTTTCCAGGTCGCTTGATATAGTCAAATGTAGAGAAGATTTCTATGGCTGATGATGATAAAATTGTTAGAAGATTAATTACAAAAACTCATTTTGAACTATATTCTTGATAACACTTTGTCTCTTAATTTTTGAAACCTAACGTCTGTTCTTTCTAAATAATGAAATATTAATAATAATAAAAACTCCTCAGTTTTTTAAAGAAAATTAACATTTAATTTATTATTTTGAGAATATTTTAGTAATTTTATGGTTTCAAATTTAGTTTGAATTTAAAAAATTGAAATTTGAATTTTTAATTATAATATATCTATTATTGATTGAATGTAAGTTAAAAATTTTATGAATTTTTTTTATTGATTGAATGTAAGTTAAAAATTGTATGAATCTTTTTTTTTAGATTAAAAAAATTTATAAAATTTTTTTAACGTTTAAATTAGTTTAAATTCAAATTATATTTTAAACTATAAAATTATTAAAATACCTTTAAAATAGTAAATTAAATGTCAATTTCAATTAAAAACTTAACGAATGATGGCTTTTTTTAATTTTTTATTATTTAAGAAAAACAGATGTTACGTCTTAAAATTAAGGAGTAAAGTATTATAAGGGGTATAATTTAGGAGAAATTTGTGTAGTTAATCAAATTGTTAATCAAGCTATGGAGAAAGTGAATACAACCACTAGACTTTCTTGGGCTCGGTTTAGTCTGAGGAAGCAGCAACAGCGTTCACACCCGCGTTCACACCCGTTAGAATTAAGAAAACAACATAACAATGAGCTTTATAGCAAGGATATACTAGGGCTAGAAATGTTGAAGGGTTACATATTACAAGAATGTCCACTGAAGAGAAAACCGATAATTACATGCTCTGAAAAAAGTGGAGTTAGTGGTTTTAAGTAGGATAGCAATTCGTATTAATAGGTCGTGTTCGTATTCAACCCATTTATTAATTATGTCAGAGAATATCACTTTAAACACGACTCATTTATTAAATGTATCAAAAATGTCAACACAAAAATAACTCACTTATTAATCGTGTTAATCATGTTAACCCGCATAACTTATTTAAATTAATATATTGAATAAATAATTGATAGAATTAGGAGTTATTTAACACAGTCATAACACGTTTAACAGTTTTATTAGTCATTTTATTTTTTTTTTTAAGATAAACAAGTAAAATTTATCTAAAAATTTTGAACTCATTTAAACTTTTATATTATATCATATATAATTAATTTATAAATAACATATATAATTAATTGTGTCGATTCGGGTAAATTCGTGTTATAAGGTTAACCCTAACTCAATTGTGGGTTACCTGTCAAAAGTGTTGGCATCATCGTTAAGCCGTCAGAACTTGTCCGTGGAACGGGCTTGGGAGTAATGAAACGCTTCTCTCTTTTAGCCTCTCCACACACAAAAATGGGCACACACCCTTTAGCACCCACTCACATATAAATAGATGTGTGTACCTTCAAACCATATGGGCTTAAATTAAGTGGGTCTATTGGGCTTTACAAATTCTGATAGAGAGGATCTTTGACTTAATGGGCTAATCAAAGTACTACGAGATAGAGTCTATAGGCCTCAAGCTATTATTGTCAAATAATCTTATTACGGAAATAGTAAAAAATATGTCAATATAAAAAGCTTAAAAAAGTATATAGGCCAATTTTTATATATAGAAATTAATAGGTCATAACTTGATAAGTTATGGTTCATAACTAGATAAGTTATAGACAAAAACCGTGAATTATGGACAATAACTTATCAAGTTATGGTTCATAACCAGACAAGTTATGAACGAAAACAGTAATTTGGCCTATTTATTAACTTATGTAAACTATTGGCCTATTACTTTTAATTCATCTCAAATCTTAGCCTATTTTCATCTTTCTTCCATCTTATTAAGAATCAATTAGGTTAATATAATAATCAATCCTATTTAATAACTAAGTAAAAGACTTAAAACTTGAGTTTCAATAAGACATGTTGGAAAATCACTAACTTTTACTTCTCTTCTTTTACTGACTAAAAAAAAGAAAATGCAGTAACATTTTTATAAAACTAAAGTAAATAACAACCTTTTAAAATATTTGAGGTAAATAGCAAGTTTTACAAAATGATATATAAAATAAATTTGCTATTTACTCCACATATTTATAAGACCTGCTATTTGGTTCAATTATTCACCGTAAAATTCTATTTACTTCTTTCTCCCATTCGTTTTTATGTTTTCTTGCATTGTTATCCCATGAATTTTTCGCACGGTTACAATTTATCCGTTATCTTTAATTTCGGCAATTTACACCTTCAATTTACAAATGTGTAGCAAACCACTCTCCATTGATAACGGTGTTAATTTTTTTTTGGGAAATTGAAACAAGACTTGCACATGGGTTGTTAATTACCGGCACGAATGGTAATTTTTATCTATTTTAATCTACATTTATTGGGGTTAAGATCTTATTAAGCTTTATTAAAAGGGAAAAAAATTAATTAATTTTGTATTTAATTGTTGGGGTTAAAAGTTATCTTATTAATGTGTTTATAGACAAAGTTTAGTGTTTTTATGAAATGGGAAAAAAATTAATTAATTTTGATTTATAACATTAATAACTAATAATAATAATAATAATAATAATAATAATAATAATAATAATAATAATAATAATAATAATAATAACATTATGAATAGCGCATGTACAGATCACAGGTCAATTTAATAATAAAAAAAAAAAAAAAATAATAATAATAATAATAATAATAATAATAACAACATTATTTAGCATAAATAAATAAAAAAAAATGATACAATTATCATTTAGCATGGTTTTCTACACATTATAAATTCAAGGGGCAAATTACTAAAATAAAAAAGTTTAAAGGGATGAATTGTAGCGTGTGATAAGTTTAGAAAGCAACGCTGCAATGCAGCCCTCTTTTTTATCCTAAAGTTTTTATTTGCTCACTACTAGAGGCTAGAGAGAGAGGGGAGGGGAAGATTGATTGTTGAAATAATCTTAGGGCTTGTTCTTGTCTTCTAAAAAACTCAAAAAAATACAACTCGAGCTCTAACTTTATTCAAGTTCATGTTCTTTTAAGTTCTAACTTTATTCAACAATATTCGATTTTATTCAAATTATAACTTCAACTCAAGTTATAACTCAAATTCAACTCAAAAACTATACTCAAATTACACTCCAAAAGAACATGCCTTTAATTTTCTATCCTGACATTTTAAGTTAACAATTACTTGTTATCTTATTAAATTACACGAGTCTAACTTTTTATTATTTACTTTTGATTAATTGTTTTAATTAAATAACTATATTAATTAAAAAATATAAATCAAAAATAATAGATAAAACATTCTAAGAGTCAGGAGTCAGTTCAATAATTTTCTCTGAAGATGAAGTAGCTTTCACTGTTTATAACGTCTAATGGAGTGGAAGGAAACTTGCTATTTGTATGAACCTTTTCATATACTTGGACAATTTCCTAGGGAATTGTGGCCCTGTGACTAGTTCAAATTGGATACGTACGCATCACAACCTTACAAATGTGTCGTTTACTTTCAAAACTTGCTAAAGTTTGCTTACACGTTTCAAAGTTGCTTTTGGAATTGGAAAGGAAACGAATAATTACTCTACAAACATCAAAGAGTGCCTTTTTTTTCCTCTTGAAAACAAACATCAAAGAGTTATAGCAAATCAAAAGTTAGTCTTTTAAGTACTTGAATTTATGATAGAGGACGGTTAACCATTTAAAAACAGGTGGCCCTAAATTGTATTAGAGAGACGCTTAATCGTAACATAAGTTTAAATGCATATATAAGATTGTCTTATTCTATTTTATTTTATTTTATTCGTGAATGCAGGTACTCATGGAGCTATTGCCACTATAAAAAAGATAGCAAATTAAAGTTAATAATACTCCAGTTCTTTAAATGAAGCTAAAGTAAAAATAAAATGAGAAGAAGTAATACATTCATTTATTTGTTGGTTTCAATCCTCATGTTTTCTATCTTCTTCAAACAGTATAATGCAGGTTAGTCTATCTTATAATGTGTTGTTTTTAAGGCCGTTTCTATAATTGTCATATCTTTTTTTTTTAATGGTTTTTGATACAGTCAATTCTGTTCAATATTGAAGCTAACTTTAACTTGGTATTTATTAGCACCAATTCCTCTGCTCTATTAGTTAGCAAAGATTCAACTACACATTTTGATGTGTTTTCATATTCTAGTTCTTAAATTTGATGTGTTTTCATACTCTAGTTCTTAAACTAGTTTAAAAATAATAAAAATAAAAAAAAAAAAAAGTCCTAGGAATTTCGGGAGTATGAATCATAACATAAGTAAATGGTACCCATGTCATGTCAACGTTAAAGTTTAGATAAATACTAACATTGTGTGTAAATAAGAACAATAATAATAAATAATAATAGCCTTTAGAGGTTCATTCTTAAAAGTATAAAAGCATTTAGATAATGTAGAAACTTCAAATTGTTAATCTAACGATAAAATTTTGAGCTTTTAATTCATTTTATTTTAATTGCAGAATCTATACGTGGTGTTGAGAAAATCTTTTATTGGCATTCTGGGCCACGATGTTGGAGAAGTGAAACTTGTAGGACTCCATGCAAGGAAATGTTCCTAAAAATATATAGAAGGGCATTTTGTAAAATTAGAAAAGAACATCGATTATGGACTTGTTGTGTCTGCATCCATTTTGAACCTTTTGTTGAGTAACTTTTCCTTTTTTAAAATAAAAAAAATGTAAATAATTTGCAGAAGTCATATATGACGTTTGTTTGGAAAAATAACAGAGTTTAGTGTTAAACAGTTCTATTATTTGTGTGTTAATTATCAAGAAGTTTAATTTCAGCGACAACTACATATATTTCTATACCTTGACATTATTTGAACTAGTTTTGCATTTTCTTAATTTACTTATTTATTGAAAGATATCATTTCGATCGCACACTTTTTAAGTAATCCATTTGAAGCAAATTTTGATCAAAATTTAACTGTGTATATACCAGACTGCTATCAATACTTCATTATCTTTTAAGAAAAAATGTTCACATAATTCTCCCAGGAATAAAAAACTCTCTCAAGTCTACCCAACGTCTCAATAACAATCACCAACTCTATATCAACCACGATTTTATGACCGACTAATCGTAAAAACGACGTCGTAAGATGAAGTCTCCTTAGATCACTGATATCCTACTGATACCTTCCGCTAGACATCCCAAACAGTTGGAGCAGATCGCTCAACATCAATGCTTTTACCTGCTCCACCGTTCTTCGTTGATCTTGATTTAATTGCATCCCAGTTCTCTCATCACTATACATCACACACACACACACACACACACACACACACACACACACACACACACACACACACACATATATATATATATGAGTGCCTTTTAATGCAATAAACCACAGTTTCAATCTGTCGTTAAAATCCAAAGATTTTTCACAACTATTTTTAACCGTCGTCTATGCACGCGTAGATTTCCTTGCACCGATACTTTTAAATGCGGTTTTTTGAGAACTAATGCTTATCCATATTTTGAATGCTTTCACTAACCCAATAATCGACATTTACAGAAGCTTTTAAAAGCACATAGAATATATACTTCGAAAGATGAATCTAGCTAGCAATAAATTTGACCGTTTAATTTTCTTTGCTTTTGGAGTATTACAGAATCTGCAGATGAAGTTGAGATGAAATATTATTGCCTTTCCGGACCACGATGTTGGAGAAGTCGAATTTGTCGGGACGGATGTCGGGTAATGTTCTCAAAAGTTTATATAAGGGCGTTCTGTGAAGTTATGAAGAGACGCAAATTCTTCAATCGTTGTGTTTGCATCTGCAAATCTCAGTAACTTTATTTTGTTTGTTTGTTTGTCGTCTCTTATTTTGCTCTCTTTTTTTTTTTTCTTTTAGTTAATAATATATTTGTCGTAAAAACAATTCTGTGTTTTGAACTCATTCCCTATAGACGAGTCTGGTATGAAATTACCATTAAATTATTTCTACAACTATATTTACATCGTGTTTTTGTTACGCACGTTAATGGAATGACCCTCTAAAAAAATGTAATTAGTAGCGGTTTTACTTCCTAATACATTTACACTTTTTTTTTTGTTGGTCAACATTAAAACGAACGACTGAAATTCTCTCAAATTTACTTCCTAATACATTTACGTGTACGTAAAATTTTATAGATGTAATATATGTATTCTCTAAAAACAAGGATTAAGGATTAAGCTAGCGAATGCATTGTTGATGGGGTTTTTGTCGCCATACTTAACATTAATTAAGGGTGACCATACACTATATATATACATGTATATATGAAAAAATTACTGAAGTTACCTTTAAAAGAGTATGAATTAAGATTTTAACTGATGATTCTTAATTAATACCTTTTTTATTAAAAAAAAAAAAAATGCTATTAATTAAGAATAAGAGTTAAAAATTCTAAACATACACTTCTAAACATGAAGGTCCCTCAGCCGAGCAAGAGCTCCATTTTGAGCACGTAGTTTTGCTTTTCTTTTTGGGTATTTTGAACATTTGCCCCTTTAACTTAGGGTCTTGGTAACCTGACCACAATATTTCTAATTTTGTCAATTCGCGCCCCCTCCTCCCCAACTTGCAGAAGTGTTGCAATTTGTCCATTTTATTGATGGTTTGTTAAATTAGCCTTGACGAACAAGCACCTCCTCCTCCTCAACTTGCGGAAGTGTTGTAATTTGTCCATTTTATTGATGGTTATGTTAAATTAGCCTTGACGAACAAGCACGTTCGACCAATAATTTCAAGATAATCTTTATTCAAACCATATTATAAATATATATCTCAATTCTCCAACTCTCAATCACCTAAATTCGACCAAAAATCACGATATTAATTAAAAGGATCACATTGTGACAAATTAACAAGTTGAAAAGGTAAATTGCTAAAATTAAAAGTTATAATTAGCACTAAATATATTTTCTTTTACAACAAGCGCTCTACGCTTTTAAGTCTGAACGCGAGAATTCATCACCTAAGCACGTATTTAGTGACGATTTAAAGGAGAGATGACTTGAATCACTCTCCAATGACGATTGGCTAATTCATTTGAAACCTAAGGATCAGACCCCCACCTTATGAAGGAGAATCCTCCAAAAACTCTAATGAATTTACTCCCTAACGTAAGTGTCGAAGTCTAAACTATAAAACCCTGAACTACATTATAAAAAAAAAAAAAAAAAAAAAAAAAAAAAAAAATCAAAGAAATTCACAAAAATTAAAACCTTAAAGTAACTGACAATTTTAATAACCTAAAAATCAAAGTAACGCAAATAAAGAAATATGCCTTACATTTCCAACAAATAATTAACTAACATTAACATTGCAAATCTTAAAAGCCTAAAACATTAACAATGAAAAGCTTTATAAACGAATTTGGAAACACAATATCAACTAACTATTTTAAGAAAGAAAAAAAAAAAATTGAGCTGGGTTTGGAAAAAGTTGAAGGTTTTGTTCAAAAAGTTTGAGGTGGGCTTTTTTTTTTTTTCTTTATTACAACTTTTGACGACAATTATCTAGAAAAAGTGGTTAACTTTGAAGAGTTTTTATAATGCGAAGCCACATTACAAGAGGATAAAAAAAACAAAAAACCCCCCATCAAAGCTTAGTCGTCTAAGCTTTATTTAGTTGTAATGAATGAAAACAAAGGAACGTTAAAGTATATTCATATATTACAAGGATGTCCAATTTCTAATTACTTTTGGTAATACATTCTTCTCTGAAATTCTCGTGATGCATAATTTTGACATTTTTCTCAAGGCATTATGTGTCCGGTTTCTTTTTTGAAAGAAGAAATGTACACTAGTACTGCTCAGAAAAGGAAAGAGAAAATCAAATTAATACACTTATTTAATACACTACTTGGGCTATGGAACCATGAAAGTTTATTGGCTCTATTAAGTCTTTGATTTACAACACTGATATTTTCTGAGTCTTTTGGAAATAAAATTAAGTTTCTTTTTTTTTTTTTTAACTCAATTGAGTGCAGTGGGTCATTTCTTATTTTCTAATAACAAACTCAGCTCATTTAAGCAGCTATGTTTTGATTTATAGTAATTATCCATAATCATAATAAATGAATCTTACGTCTTCATTTCTTTCGAAAGAGTAATTATATATTTTACAGAGTAATTTCGAGAAATTATTTGTTGAGAGAGAGATAAGAGTGTTTTTGGAGTGATCATTCAATACATAATTTTTCTTGATTTAGTAGTTATGAAACCAATATTCAAATGGCTTTTACAATCTTTCAATAAATATTATCCTAATAAACTAACATTAACTCGGAAGCAATTGCAACTATAAATGCTAGAGATTGATCTTCATATTTGTCATCTAAACAAATTTAAGTAATTAAAATGGCTAATAGCAGTTATAAGTTTAATTTCCTATTCGCTATTATCGTCATCTATTTAATCTTGACCCCACAATATTCTGGTTACTACTATTATTACAAATTAAACAATGTCACCTAAATATATGTAAGCCATTTTATCTGTTAGTTAGAACTTTCAAATGATTGGTAACACTCTAATTTGTATGTATTAATGTTCAAAAAGAAATTGTATGTATTAATTCCCATTTACTCAGATACGGTAGAACTTTCTTTCTTTCTTTTTTTTATGCATTTCATAGTTTCTCCTCTTTTATTTTTATTCTCTTTTCCAAAAACAAAAACTAGAGGATTAAAGTTTCTTAGGAGAACTCACAAAGACTTGACATCAAACTAGAGGACTAGTAACGACAGGCTTGTGGCCCATAAAGAACAAACTGATGGGCCCATCAGTGAGACCAACGTGGATCGACTAGTTTGTGCTTGATTGGGCCACAGCCTCGTCGGATTATATAACATATTTCTTTGGGAAATATTAGAAAATAAGTTAATATGAAAAGCTTAAGAAAGTATATAGGTCAATTTTTAGTTATAGAAATTACTAGGCCATAATTTGTCAAGTTATGGTTCATAACCAGATAAATTATGGACAAACTTGTCAAGTTATGGTTCATAACTGGATAAGTTATGGACAATTATGAATAATAACTTGTCAATTTATGGTTCATAACCAGACAAGTTATGGATGAAAATAATAATTTGGCCTATTTATTAACTTATGTAAACTATTGGCCTATTAATTTTAATTCATTTCAAATTTTAGCTTATTTTTCTCTTTCTCCCTATTTCTTTTTTAAAAACCTACATGAAAAGCAAACAAATATTAGAAAAGATTATCTCCCGTATTTATAATAATCATAGGAAGAAAATACAATTCTTGATAAAATACAGTAGAATCTCGATGATAGATATATGACCTTAATTAAGTACCACTCCTGATTTTGGAATCAAAATGTTAAATTAATTATTCGATAAGTTTATACGATAAAATATTTAAGAAAAAAAAAAAAAACACTTGTCGTTTCACACATCACTTGCTAAATAAATTGATAATTTTGCTAATATGAAATAAATTATCCGTATGATTTGGATTTTATTTACTTAAATAGAGTTTGTGTGTTTAAATATTTATAAATTGGACAAAGTAAAGCTTTATTTTTGAGGAAATTCATGAACTTTACTCGTTTAAAAAATACATAAGAGTCTACATTATTCGTATAAGGAAATATTTAATTTGCTTAATATATAAACAGTTTTCTTTCAATTAGTTTCTATATATTTTTAATATTATTATTTTAGACTATTAGGACTATTAATCCTAAATTATGAACATTGAGTTATTTTGATCTCTAGACAAATTTTGACAAATTACTTCTTAAGCTTTTAGGTTTTGATCACTAAAATTGAAAATGACTGCTAAAATTTGTTAGCAATAATTATGTCTCAGTCGCATAATTACATGTGTGTTTGTTTTCTTTTTTTGAGAGTCAATCACATAATGATTTAAACTCTTACGGATATATTTACATTAAATGCAAAATATCATACTTAAGGTTGTTTAACAATAGTGAAGAGAATGTTCTGGTTAAGTGTTTTTAATAGTAGTGAACAGAAAGAATTGGACATAATTATATCTATAAAATTTCAAAAATTCTTTGTTAATTTTAGTGCCAGGACTAAAAAGACAAAAATAAAATAAAATAAAATAAAAGTTCAGACAGATATATTAGTAATAGTATTGTGATTTTAGCCTTTAATACCTTTGTTTTGAGCAGCAGAATCACTGGATGAGTCTGAGAAAACCATTTATCTGCTTTCTGGGCCAAGATGTCGGAATAATGAAATTTGTAAGAGCAAATGCATGGAATTGTTCCCAACAAATTTAAGAAGGGCCTTCTGTGCACTCACAAAAGAAATGAAGCCTTGGAATCGTTGTGTTTGCATTATTGTAAAGGAATAATTATTCTTCTTCTTTTTTTTTTTCCTAATCTTTTGCTTTCAACAATTATATGCATACACATATATATATATATATATATGTTGTGTAAAATTTCACTTTTTATCCAGATTCAAATACGTACAAGATTTCACTCTTGGGATCCTTTGAGGTCGAATAAACCAATAAGTTAGTGTTCGTGAATTTAACTATTTAAAACAAACAATTTTATGTCATGTATATATACTTTTCTTCAATATAACTTTATATATATATATATATATATATATGTTTGAAGGCTAAGTTCTCAGAGAATTCTTATTGCATGAAAAAGTTTTGGTTGCCTTTGTTAACAAAGGACAAAGGAGTTTACAACTTTTACAATATCTAGGTGCTATAAGTCATCCCAAACTTTACATACATGTCAATTTTCAGCATAGGAAAAGAGATCTGAGCCATTGAAAACTGTGAGATGAAACCTAATAAAAGCTGAAAAGGTTTCATAAAATTAGATCGCTTATAAGCCCCACTCAAATCTCGAGATTTTGGTTGCACACAAATCTCCAAAATGTCGCCGGATGTAGCCGTGTAATAAAAGCCGAAAAAGTTTCAATGGATGATTTATCGTTTTTAAGCCTTATTCAATGATTGAGACTAGAGTTACACATACATCTCAAAAATGTAGGATGTACACTTGCCTTACTCCTATCTTATATGAAAAAAAAAAAAATATATATATATATATATATAAATATATATATAACATTTTTTTCAATAATGTTGATCATCAATATAAATCAATAGTTAATTTAAATATAAATAATTACATATAAATCAATTTTTTTCATTAAATATAAAAATTTAATTTAAATAATAAAATAATATCATTAATTTAATTTTTTTTTTTAATTATTTAAAACGACTATTAAATAAATAAATATTAAAGTAACTGATCGTGATGTAACAACACATATATGAGAAATTAGTAGAGTATAAATGTGTCTTTTCTAAAAAGTTAAGAACTCAACTGAATTTCATTCTCTGCCTTTTTTTTTTTTTTTTTTTTTTTGATTCTCTATATATATTACAGATGATCTCCAACAGAATCACAACAGAAAGAACAAATACTACATACAGAGTGTTTTCTCGTATTAGGAATATCCTAACACTCAACAGAAACCATAAAGAGAGAGAGAGAGAGAGAGAGAGAGAGAGAGAGAGAGAGAGAGAGAGAGAGAGAGAGAGAGATAGTGGGAGAGTAGAAAACTGAAAAGGGAAGATTGATTTTTGTGGACTCATTGCCTTATTTGGCCAAAACAAGACATTCATTTATTTCATCAATTTTTTTTAAGCCTTTGCTTCTACTGGAGTTTGGCTCCTGCTAGCAACGATCTGCTCGTATAGATCTCTGATCTTAAGTCCGATTATGGTTTGGAAAAGACCGGTCCCGTTGTTGCTTCCCGGGAAGTCGGAATGCTTCAACATTTGTTGGGTGACTTCTCCATAGAACTTGGTTGAGATGTTGCTTAAATGGCTCTCCACATAAATCAGCTCATCTAATCTGTCAAATTGCCCATCCATTTCCAAAACAGACACCTAAAGCAGAACCAGGAATTTTTTAATCCATAATTAATTAAAATAATTTGGTCATCCAAAACACAGTACATAAACTGATTTTTTTTTCCCATAAAGAATGGGAATCACTGGTGTCACACCCTAAATCATTTTCGAAATTTATTGAGACCGCAGGTGAAGTGAATAGGTCATTAGGTCATAATCAGTCCATAGTCTCACTGACAATCTCCAGATATTGATGTAAAGAATCAAACCACTCATGGATGAAAAATAGAGCCATAGAGTGATCGTCCCTGCCGCTATACTCTACCGCTACCAAAATGGTAAACTGCTATAGTGCGTTGTGTTTCAAAAAAATTTGAGCAATGGACACCTTCATTTTTTGCCATAAGATTGATTAGAGAATTCATATTTACAACCTAAGGACTCTTGACAACCTATTCTAGACTTTAAAACAAACTTGTCGAAAATTATTACAAGAAAGATAAAAATTAAGGAAAGTAGTAAGAAAAAAAACCTCATGGCCGTAGTAGCTGTCAGGACCGTATGCGAATTTGATTCCGGGGTACGAGCAGGTGAGCTTCCTTCCACAAGGTATCCATGAAATAGTTGAGCCTTCATCAAACAGGTAAACAGGGCTGAAATACTGCACCCCTTCTTTCATGATCAACTTGACTCTCAACACCTTCCCTTCATTGTCATCCGGAATGAGTTGAGTTGGGAGGACTTCGATCACGGCATCTGCGTATTGCTTCTGAGGATCTGCACCACCAAGCACAAGCTTACACACATGGCCAATAAGAAAAACAATCGTATTGCTTCAGCGGTTAAATCTTTATGCAACGCGACTCTTGTTCTAAACGCCCTTATTTTTTCTGGCCAAAATAGTCATTAAATCAGGGTCGTTTAATATATTACTATTAATCAGTGGCGGGGCCACTTATAGTTGAGTACAAAAATGTGCCCCATTCAACTTTTGAAATTTTAAATTTCTAAGTTTTTGAAAAATTTCAGTTGTGCCCTCTATATTATGAAAAAAAAAAAAAAATTATATATCTCCCTTTCAATTTGAAATTTATAACTATATCCTTACTTGATAGAAAAAAAAAAAACAAAACAAAAAAAAAAACTCTTATTTTTTTCCACAATGTCCCCACTGACAAAATGTTCTAGCTTCGCCATTGTCTGTAGTAGCTAGGGGTTTGTAATTTGACATGGAGAAAAATCTTGTAGCAATGACAAAACAAATGCCTAATAACTGAACCTTGAAGAACATCTATGAGTGGAAAATTTGTTAACTATTGATCATGATCAGTAGCAAATTTTTACATTTTGAAAAAGATCATTGCCAATATAAGCATCGAAATCGGGCTTCCGGGCTTTGTTAACTATTGATCATGATCAGTAGCAAATTTTTACATTTTGAAAAAGATCATTACCAATATAAGCATCGAAATCGGGCTTCCGGGCTTCGATACTGGCCTTGATGCTTTCAAGACTGTGTCCACGCTCTGCCATGTCTCTCTGCAGTTGTTTAACATCATCAGATGATCATCACATGATTAAACATTAATGAGGAGAACTTGCTGACATTGGAAGCACGTAAAAATGGGAAATTTTTTTACCTGAATTTTCCATGCAAACTTAACCTCATTACTGATGTCCAAATAGATACTGAAGTCCAAGAGGTCCCTCACTCGTTCATCATACCTACAAATTATTGGGGGAAAAAAATCACTTAAATATGTGCTGAAACTATAAACATTGTATAATAAATTTACTGGATCAAAATTGACAATTCTTTCATCTAACGAAAAATATTGGAAACCAACATGCAAATCTAGACCCATTAAGGGATATAACAATTTTGACTTTTGAAATTAATTGGCATCCAGATAAATCCTGTTAAATTAATTATTTAATAAAAGTATGGCAATTTTGTTAAGGCCCTGGCCCAGCAAGGAAAAGATGACAACGACCCCTAAAACTACTATGTCCTCACACACACAATCTCAGTATAGAACTTAGATTATCTCAATATTATATCCATTATCAAAGAGTTCAGGAATTTCGCCCGCCACTACAATCGTATAAATGATCTATCAATTAATTAATTAATTCTTCTTATTTTTTTCTTTAATAAATAAAAGGAACAACCATATATATACTACCTCCTGATTTTGACTTAAGTCTGAAAAATTAATTTAGGTAATAAGAAACATCTACATTAAAGAGACATACAACAAATTCAGTTTCATGGAATCTTTTTTTTTTTTTTTTTTTGCTTTAAAAAATGCAAATAATAGCTCCAAGATTTCACTATAAACAGGTGTGAGAGAAAGAGAAATTCCATGAAACAGATGTTAGGACACTGAGATTCAAGAACAGATGTTATAAGCAGAAAGAAAGAAAAAGTGACTTCAATATGCATGGACAGATGTTAAAGTATACATGCACGATTAGGAAAAAAAGAGAGAGAGAGAGTATACATGCAGAACAACAAATCAGTAACATATTTATCAACCCCATTTTTCCTTTTTTTTTTTAAAGAAAAAACTAAGAGAAATCAAAAATTGAACCATTTGTTTTGTTTTTTAAGTAAGACTCCCATTGTAGAAGAGAAACACATCATTATTCACCAAAATTTTTTCCTTTACAAAAATATGAGAAAAATTAAAAATTGAATTGCTTTTGTTTTTTGAGTAAACTCACATTGTATCAACTCTTTTTTTTTTTTTTTAGTAAACTCTGCTGTTTCTTTTCCTGAAAAATCAAGATAAACTAAAAAATTCTGATTTTTTTTTTTTTTTAACTCACATTGGGTGGAGTCCTTCAATGACCAGAATCTTGGGTGGTTTGATAAGCTCAGGAGGGTCAAGAAGTCCAGTGACATGGTTGTAAATGGGCTTCTCCACAGCCACACCTTCTTTGATGGCCTTGACTTGCTCATACATAAGATCAAAATTGTTGGCTCTTGGGTCAAGAGCAGTGACACCCTTTTCTTTCCTTCCAGTTCTGTCCAAGGAATGATAATCATCAAGACATATAACAGTTGTTGTGTCACTTATCAAAGTGTTGGAATCTGGGTTGCCTCCTCTTGGCGGCTCAGCAGCGCCTCCAAACACACTCGTTAGCCTCCTCATGAAGGTGCTCTTCCCGCATCCCGAGTCGGCGGCGAGGCCGATCACCACCGTCTGATCCGCCGCGCATGTAATTATCGAGTACGATGGCCTGCTGAAGCCTGAAGATCTCGGCCTGTATGTATTGGTGCTGTTTCTTTTGTACAACACCACTTGTCTTTGGTGGAATCCCAAGTGGGATTTTGATGGTTTGGAGATTGATGAGCATGTGGGGTTCAATTGGGTTGTGTAAACTGTGCAGATTGCCATCTTTTATCTTCTTATTCTTCTTCTTAGAAATGGAGTTTTTTTTTTTTTTTTTTTTTTTTTTTTTTTTTTTTTAAGGGAAGTGAGAAGAAAAGATGGCTTTGAAATGGGTGTTCTTTTGGCAGCAGGAGTTTAGATGGTTTTTGGAGGAGGCATATATGAAATGGAGTTTTGATTCTTTGATTTGATTTCTTCTTCTTTTTTCTTTTTCTTTTTCTTTTTATTTTTGTTTTGCTTTTTTCAAAGGGGAAAAGAAAAAAAAAAGTTTGGGATATTTCAAATATGAGGCTCAAAAACGGCTGATGAAAACTGAAGGTAGGCAGTTTGGGAAAGGGAAAAGAAAATTGTTTGCTTGTGAGATGATGAGTTGATGAGTGATGCGTCTTTATTTTTTTGTTGGTTTCTGTGACTACCCCTTGTTTTGGAGTTTGGACAATTAACTTGAATGTAAATTTGAGGTGGGAGAAGAAAGGACTTGAATGGGTTAAATAAAGTGGATGGGAGGTAAATTAGTCATCCAAAATATAACAATTTTTGAAGCTGAAGAAAATTTATATATAAAAACAAAGGAAAAGAAAATTAAAGATATTTTTGCATATTTATTGAAAAGATGGGAATGGTATGTGTGATGAACATAGGCATGGGAGAAGCTTGGTGGTTATTGTTGCAGATTGGATATTTGGCATGCCACGTGGCATAAAGGGAGTGGCTGGTTGGAGATTAGGGGTGGAAGGTGAGGAATGGAAGCGATATGGGGGATGGAAGCTATGCCATACAATTCAATTTTGGACTGTGCTTGTATTGAACTTGTGTTTGTGAGACTAGTATTGTGTATATTAACAATTCAAGAAAAAAAAAATCGGAAGTGCTATCTAGGACCACAAAAAAAGCTTGTATTATAAGTAGAGAGTAAAACAGAGAGAAAATTTGACTTAAAAGGTAGAAAAAGGCCCCCCTATTCTTTGAGTGACTGAAATTTTATTTAATTTCTTGGAAAAATGAAAACCCCAAAAAAAAAATCAAGTGGACTCTATGTGACAAAGAATTTTTTTAATAATTAGGTGTAAAAGCAGTGTCTTTCATAGGAGTACATAGTTGGAGGAGAATCAGCAAATATATACATAAAATATTCAGTGGAATAAGACTTCCATTATATGAAACTTTAACTGACGATAAAACTACCCCATTCTTCGAAACTGTGGTGCATTCTACTGTTTTTATTACTTTTTTTTTCCAGATTTTTAGACCATGAGTTTGCATGTACACGTTAACATTGTTTTGCAATACTTTCTACGACACTATTTTTTTGGAAAAAAACATATCATTAATACTGTCATCCTCCTCTCATTACCTTCGTTACTTTAGAAATTACAGGACTCACCAATGAAACGAAAATTACTTTGTACAACAATTGTTCATTCTTATTGAGGCCCAACTGCTTTGAAATGGTTTTGGGGAAAATTAGTGGCAGCTGTCGGGTTTGAAGGGTGAAAATATTATTTTGACCAGGAAAAAAAAAAAAGAGAAAATATAGCACCAAAATTGTGGGTGGTGAACCATTGGGTGGGAGAAAGGGGTTGCAAATTGCAAATAAATCAAAATCAATTTAGCGAGCAATTCATAAAGTGCTTTTTCTCTTTCGCTTTTTCCTTAAGGAAAAAAAAAAAAAAAAATCTGTGATGTACATGATGATGTTTTCAACTTGAAAAGTAATTTCACTATTAATTAAACGTCTCTTTTCTCTTGCAGACACAAGTAAATGACACCATGCAGTTATTTAATTATATTTAACTCGATCGCAATCTAATGGACTACAAGTGACGATCGAAGTTTCAATGAATCTTTTCCACATTTGCAAACATCAAATGCATATAAAGTACGTAAATATGCATATATATATATATATATGAACTATAGCATGCATGCGTGCGTGCATGCATACATACATGTGTGTGTACATTACGAGTATATTACACATTACAAGTATATATTCCTTATAAATAGTTTTCTCTTTAATTTGAAGGTTGAATGGAGCTCAAACTTCATGTATGTTTTACGGCCATCTAAGAGGTTTAAACGAATATATAGTGAAGTTCAGATTGAGCTTCAATTTGAAGTAAATTGAATAAAGAGTGTAGAAAATCCACAAGAGAAGCCAATTAGATATTAAAAAGATCTCCAATAAATTTTTATTATCTTTTTTCTCTATATTTGGGCAATAGAATATGCCTACTACCACGAATAATCAAGCAAAATTCGACTTAACAATCCAAAAATATAACCATTAAACTGTTAAAAAAAAAAAAAAAAAATGAAAGTTTAAGAAGCGTGCTACTAAGAAAATTTGTAAAATTATACAAATTTAAGTTTGTCAATGAACAAGCAGATAATTTTAACAAAAAAACAAACTAAAAAGTTTAGTTATCGCCAAATAGATATTAATAGATATGTCGCATAAAAATCGCACTAGCTAATGGTCCTTAAACAATAGCACATTGCTCGATCCAGAGAGTGAAAGTCCAACTGATAGGAACAAGTGAGTGTTTGGAAGTGTCGAACTGTTTCATAGCTATAGTAGTTAAACTTCCTGTCTTTTTTTTTTCTTTTTTTGAGAAACAAATATAGACAAACTTGATTGAATATAATGAAAATATGATGATTCGGAAATTCCGAGCCAGTACAAAATTTTTTCCAAGTCTCTGTCTAATTTTTCGTTACTTTAATGTTTTTGTTATAGAAACACCTATTACTAGTGCACATTTCTAAGCATCAAATGATATGCAAATAAAAATAGTACGTAAATATGATAGAAATATGACAATTCCGATTACACTCACTAAATTCAAATTTATATTCTTGCAAATCTAATACTAATTTATTCTTTCGTATTTGTCATAAATTCGAAGTTTAAACCTAAGTAATTGTAATTAGTGCAATTACCCACAACATTAAGACAGCAACTCATTTAAATATGAAAACTTGCTTGTACTGTACAGAATATGTATATGTAATATGACTAAGATTCCTTTTTTTTTTTTTCCCTAATAAATAGATAGGGATAATCTTGTCGACAAGCCCATACACGAACTTTTACTCACCTCACTTGCTTAAAACTGCCAAATATGCAGATACGTACTGAACTTTCTTTGATGTCATGAATCTTAATAAATTTTTGGTTCCTTTCCTCACCTAGAAGAACATATTATCCATTCACGCACATAGAGAGTTGCTGACACCAAAATTTGAATTTAATAACATATTATCCATCTAAATTTAATAAGATCTTGTAAAGTGCCCTCAAAATAAATTAACACTACAGGTGTTAATTGATATTTAAGAAGATTGTCTACGAAATAAACTCCGAGCCTTCGTACAAACAAAAGAATATATCATAGAATTGGATGTCTAAAAGAAGAAAAGATTTTCTAATACATTAAAAACATACTAGATACAATATATTTAACATACTAATCGTTGTATACTAATGCAATGATGATTATAGTGATAGAACAAACACAATATGCTGAACAAGAATACAATAAAAGAGGTAAAACTCTCCCGAAAGCTCTATACTCTACACGGTCATGGTAATAGGATAGGACTCCGTAGTCCGTACATCTCCACTTCACTTGTTCCCCCTGAAATACAAGTATATTTTCTGCACAAACCAACGAAACAAAAGAAACCAATCAATAGAAGTGAGCACAAAAATATCAATGCTTCATGTAATAATATGATGGATCTGCCCTAGAACCATTAGTGACCAAAAATATTTTTTATCTTGTACGTTTTCTTTTGTGAGATTTTTAACTGATTCGAATTTTATTATAGTAAATAACTCTCAGAAACAGTCACATCTAATTTTTTTACTACAGTAAAAAACTCACATAAAATCACATTTCAACTCGAATCAACGAACTAAACGGGCCTAAGTATGGTTAATAATTGTATTGAAACATTTTTCCAATTGTTTCTCATTATGAAGACATAAATAAATATTCTAATATTCAACGTATAACTTGAGTTAAACGTGAACACCATTTGCATCTCCAATAATAGAGATACAAAGATGAATAAATATAACCTATAATTTGTTTAAAAATAAACATTTTAAATAACAATCTAAACTTGCTAGAAAGTTACAAAATTTAACATATATGAAATGATGGTTGAACAAAAATCAACAAAATTATTTTATAATATATATATATATATATATATAAAAAAAAAAAAAAAAAAAAAAAAAAAAAAAAACTTGAAATAACAAATATTCTTCTAGTCTAAAGTATAGATATAGTATAAAGCATACAGATTCACGTTGAAATATTTGTGAAAAAAAAAATTAAAAAAAGGAGGCGTATGCCCTAATTCAATCGCCAGTAGGCCTCTAATCCGAAAGAGAGTGGACAAGAAGCGCTTCAACCCTCGTCTACTGAGGCTTAAATAATCCAAGACTTATTACAAAATTATTTCAGCAATGCAATTAGGAAAAAAAATATATATATATATATATATATATATATATTTCAGAAGAATGCGTCAAAAACGTTTAAGTAGGATCATATTAAGAATTATTTTAGAGAACAAATCAAAGAAAAAAAATTTAATGATACATTTAAAAAATACAAGATTCTAGGAGTAGAAAAACCATGCAAGCAAGCATGCGTTCAACCTCCAAAGGTTGAAGCAGTAAATATAAACTAATTAAAAAAAAAAAAAAAAAAAACTTCGAATGGATTTGAGAAAGATAATCCCAATTAGTTAAAATAAGTATTTATTATGACCATATTTGAAAAAAATAATATATTAAAGAACTCGAGACCGTGATGTAAGATTGGCCTAACAAATAGGAAACTAGCACAGGTTGATGCTCATGTCAATAAAAGTACGCCTTTTAGTATCTCCTCATATTGAGAACAAAGAGCTAAACAAAATGAAAACAACATATAATGAGAGCACCGCCTATATCTTGCAAGAAAAGGAAAAAAAAAAAATGTTACCTGAAGTACCCACAAGCTCAGGAGCGATTCTAAGCAAAACAAACCAAACCCAACCAAGTAGAATATCTGCAAGAGGGAAAAGGACAACAATAGTTAATCACAACCTTCAGTGAAACTGCCTTCAGAGACGGAAGACAATTTCTTGAACAATCCCACTTATTCAGCACATCCTCAGGAACCCATGCAAGAAAACGAATAAATACTTCAAATGCCCTCTTGAATGGAAAAACTGAACTTTAAGGAAACCCGCATGTGTGCGCGTGTACACTAGCACCATTATAGGCAAAGGGTAACCAAATTTAGTCAGGGACATTAAATCACAATCGACGGAATGAAACATTTATCTTCATGAACCACTAATGTCATCGCTCCACAATCTTCATAAAGCAACTGCCTTAGAAGTTAGATATCAACGAGTACGCACTTGTATAAAATTTCACGATGAGGAAATAGAAGACAAATTACAAGGCAAGCAAATAAACTTACCCCGACCAAGACATGGCCCGAGAAGAGATCAATTGCTGGGAGTATGCCACTGCATTAATGACGATAGATAAGAAAATAAGGGGAAGTTTAGCATACTGCATACATTAGAATAGCGTTATCACATTATTACTCCCAAACTTATGCTTCTTTTTCCACACTTCAATTGAAGCATTAGCAGCATTAAAACAATGAACAATAATTCCTAAAGCAAAATTTTATAAAGTAAATAAGTGAGAGAGGACACACCCTTTAGACACAGTGTTAACTTTGTACGAAGCAATGTCCTATTTTTTTAGTTGAAATCAATGTATAAAATGAGAATGCAAAAAGAACTTTGCAAACAGTGTATGAAAGTAAACTAAACCGTACTTGAAGTTATTTCATTCATGCATTTAGATGTATAGAGAGCTAAAACAATTGCCGAATAAAATTTATGCAAAGAAAAGTCAATTTGGGTATGCAGTCCAGTATGATGATTATACAGTCATTTCAAAGTGAAAATGATACTTTATTATTTTAAGAACGGAACGCAAGTCCTTGGCTAAATTTCCTCACTAATTCAATAATATACCCATTTTCCACAAGTACCCAATTATGAATTGCACTTTATGTCAAAATATACTTCTGAATAGTATTTTACGTTAAACTATTAGGGATATTAGCCCCACCGTATAAAGTTCAATCTTGTCAACTTAAAAGCAAACGAGAAATAGAAATACTTACGTCAAAGACTTTCCATGGAAGACTATTGGAGGAGCAATAGCAGCGAAGATGCAAAATCCAATATGGATCTGCAACATCTCAATTGGTTAATATATGGAACCCAAAAGAATAAGTGGACTAATAGATGATGTGTGATTAACAGGTATAATGGGACGTACCAAGTAGAAAAGGAAAAACCAACTAAATTTGAAGGCACTATCGGTCCTGAAAGTTGGAAATAGCATGTTATTCATTTGAGGTAAAAACTCATCAACAATTGTCAATTGAACTTATCAGACAGAAAATGGAATAAAACGGCTCCCTTATGTCTTTTCTTCTCTATTGGATTAAAACTAGGAAAAGAGGCCAAGGGCTATTGACTTTCGTCATCATATCACATCTGAAAGCCACTTAAACAGCTACTTGAGAAAAGCAATTGCAAGTTACCCTAAATTTGATGAGAACTGTTAAACTTTCTAGGCAATAATGTCATGACTGGGGCTAAATTGTCCTAAAGCGTTTCTTCTAAATATCAAAAGACAAGGTAAACATGATGGACATGCTATAGACAGCCAAAACAGCAAGGCGAAAAAGGAATGTCAGTGACATTCCATAATCAGAAATTACTACTACTCCAACCATATAGACAAAGAGGGATATCGAGCAAGAAAGACACTCCATCCATATAAAAAAAAGCAAGGCCTAAACATGCAAGATTACAGAAGAGGGATATCAAGTAAACCGCGGAACATTTCAAAACAGTATGATATCATATTGATTGTTTTTTTACAAGTATTTTGACAATACATGATGTTAGACCTCCGGTACGGAAAGTCTATGTTAGGAGGGCCAAGAGAGGTAAGGGGATGGGCCCAGGCCCAAATGAGATACATCAGCCCAAGGAACGGGTCATGGCAAGCAAGAAGGGCCCATATGGGGAGTCGCGCGAAATTGGTTAGAGGATCGGTGGTTATATAGGGAGCATCAGGGGAAGGGGGAGGCATGAAAAATCTGGTGCTGGACTGATAGTTGGGAGGTTGTGGGATTCCTCGAAAATCCCTCTATCTTATTTCTTTCCTATATTTTCTTCCATTCTGTTGTTTTCAAGAGTTACGTTGGAGCTCCTTCTTGTTGTAGTAATTCAAATTCAATAAAAAGGGCTACTAGTTGATTCATTGTCTACTAATTGTTAGCAAAACTTAGCAATATAGACTAGGATCCTAACATTTGGTATCGAGCAAGTGATCCATGGCTCACACAGCAGTCCGGCGACAAGTACCACGGAGCGCATCTCCGGTTTGGAGGGCAACATCGAGTCGATCGGGGAAACAAGACGTATGATGGGAGCTATGGTGTGGATCACGTACCTCATTCTGAGGAGGACGTGGTGGCCTTGGGAATCCAGATCGGGGACGTTCAAGGGTCCCTAATCCGATTGGAAACCCTACTGGGTCGCCACTTTGAGGACCAGCCACCGATACCACAACGGCGGGAACAGGGACGCGATCGGGAGCGGAGGATGCAGAACGAGTCGCCAAATCAGGGCCGTGGCAAGATAGACCATCGGGGAAGATGACTTGAGTTACCGATTTTCCAAGGAGACGACCCGTGGATGATTCCAATGAGGAAAGGGCCTTGGGCTGATTCCAATGGCCGGATTCACAAGAACCCTTCGTTGGCTGGCGCAACTTAAAGTCGGCCATTCTCCACCGCTTCAGCCGCACGAAGGACAGCGATTCGACGGAGAGGCTGATGGCACTGCGGCAAGACAACTCCGTGACTGAGTACCATGATCGCTTTGAGGCTCTGGCAGCTTCCATGAGAGGTATTCTTGAACCCATTTTTCATGGTGCTTTCCTTAATGGGCTACGTGAGGATGTGAGGGCTGAGGTTAAGTTGCACCGGCCCATTAACCTCCAAGAGGTAATGGACTTGGCCCAACAGATTGAAGAAATGAATGAGGCAGTAAAAAGACTTAAAAAAGGGAAGTTGGGCCGAGGTGGAGATATGAGGAATTTGGAAAAGGCATGGGCTTGAGTGAGAAGCCCAACCCCCTACTAGGATATTCTGGGAACTCCCTTCAATCCAACCCAGGGAAGGAGTCAACCTCCACCACACAAACCCGAGTGTGGCCTTCGCAGCCGACAGGGACTGCAGAAGGAGGAGGGGCTTGCTTCAAGAGGCTTACCAATGACGAGATCCAACGACGAAGGGCCAAAGGGCTATGTTATAGGTGCGACGAGAAGTTTGGTCCAGGGCACCGTTGTAAGAACCGGCAGTTGCAAGTGCTGCTGGTTTCAAACAAGGATGGGGAAGATGACGAAGAGGCGGCAGAGGTGGTGGAACCACCTAAAGATGAAAGGGACCATCGGAAGACACGAGGTGGTGGTTTTGGTGGACAGTGGGGCTTCAAACAACTTCCCCGTCCCTAAGAGTCGTGAGGGAGTCCGCAGACATTCCCATGGCGACCACGGGTAGCTATGGTATCCAGGTAGGCAACAACGCCTGTTCCTTTTGAGTTGGGTTGTGCTAAGGTGGTTTTGGGGGTATCATGGTTTTGGAGGTCAAGGCTAATTGGCAAAAGTTTACTGTTAAATTCAGTCAGACAGAGGGGTGGATTTGTTTGAAAGGAGACCCCACGTTGAAGCTGGAGCCAGTGAGTTTGAGGACCCTATCTCAGACGTTCCATGGAAATATGGCAGGGGCGTTGCTGGAGATATATGCACTCAAAGGAGTGGTGGAGGACGGGCTCCAAGCCAAGGAACCCGAGGCTCTACTGGGGGTTTTGGCTCAGTTTGCGACTGTGTTTGAGGCACCTGAGGGTTTACCGCCAAACTAGGCACGGGATCATCAAATCGTTCCCAAACCAGGGGCGGAACCGCCTAATATTAGGCCGTACAGATACCCCCAAGTGCAAAAGAGTGAGATATAGAAGCTCGTGGCCGAAATGTTGCTTTTGGTGTCATTAGGCCAAGTAGTAGCCCCTTCTCCAGTCCGGTCTTACTGGTAAAGAAAAAGGATGGAAATTGGCGCTTTTGCGTGGACTGTTGCGCTCTCAACCAGCTCACGATGCCGGACAGATTTCCAATTCCCATCATCGACGAACTTTTGGACGAATTAAATGGGGCTGCCGTATTTTTGAAATTGGACCTTAGGGCGGGATATCATCAAATTTGAGTCAAGGAATTTGATGTGGAAAAAAACCGCATTTAAATGCGCATGAAGGGCACTACGAATTCTTAGTCATGCCATTTGGCCTAACAAACGCTCCAGTCACGTTTCAAGCACTTATGAATAAGGTCTTCCAAGCTTACTTGCGTTGCTTCGTATTGGTATTCTTTGATGATATTTTGGTTTATAGCCGCCCTTGGGAGGAGCATCAAAACACCTCGCTTCTGATTTTGGAGGTCTTAAAGAATGAGCGGTTGTTCGCTAACCGGAAGAAATGTGCATTTGAGCAGCAACAACTAGAGTACTTAGGACGTGCGATCTCGACCGCCGGGGTGGCGGCTGACTCGGCTAAGGTAGAGGCCGTTTTAGCTTGGCCCACACCCAAGAATGTATGTGGGGTTACGGGATTTATGGGGTTAGCCGGCTATTATCGGCGATTCATTCGTAACTTCAAACATTTGGCGAGGCCCATGACCGACTTGCTCAAGCGTGGAGAGTTCAAATGGACTAAGGAGGCAGGAGCCGCATTTGACGCACTTAAGCACGCCATGACCACTCTGTTAGTCCTTGCAATGCCAGATTTCTCTAAGCCCTTTGTGGTGGAAGCAGATGCCTCGGGCTCGGGGTTTGGGCGCGGTGCTAATCACGGGAAGGAGGCCCATAGCCTACCCCGGTAAAATGTTATCAAGGACTACGCGCTCCGATCGGTGTATGAGGCGAGCTTATGGCGGTCGTCTTGGCGGTACAAAAGTGGCGCCATTACCAAGGCGCCACTTTGTGGTGCGAACCAATCAGCAAAGCTTAAGGTTTCTCATGGACCAGAGGCTCCTACCTCCTGAACACCTCCGTTGGGCCATTAAGCTTTTTGGGTATGATTTTTGAGCAAAGAAAGGGGAAACCATGAACCGAGTAGCCGCGCGCGTTGTCGTGCAAAGGGAAGACGCAACGATGGAGTTAACTGCCTTGTCCATTCCGCAACTAGTGAATTGGACTGCGATTCGGCAAGAGCAGAGGCAAGATGAGGAGTGCGCGGCATTAATAGGTAAGTTGGATAGCGGTGAGGAAGTTGCACCAGGATTCTCATTACACCAGGACCACTTGTGCTGCTACCAGGGCGGGGTTGTCGTACCACGGGGTTCACCATGGATACGTCGGATGCTGCACGAATTTCACGACTCGGCGTTGGGGGGACACTCGGGTTTTTTGCGGACATATAAGCATGTGGCAAATAACTTATTTTGGATGGGAATGAAGGGAGACATCCACGAGTATGTTGCTAACTGCTCTGTTTGTCAACGTTCAAAATCAGAGCCATTGGTTCCTGCGGGGCTACTGCAACCATTGCCTATTCCGGCGAGGGTGTAGGAGGATATTTCCATGGATTTAATATGTGGCTTACCTAGGTCGCAAGGAATGGACACTATTCTAGTGGTAGTAGATCAATTGTCCAAATACGCTCATTTCTTGCCACTGTCTCATCCATTCACAGCCAAGAAGGTTTTGTCCGAGAAGTGGTAAGGCTCCATGGCAGTCCATGTTCCATCGTCACGGATCGAGATCTGCTCTTCATGAGTCTTTTTAGAGGAACTGTTCCATGCGCAGGGGTACTCAATTGAGTCGCAGACTCCGCTTACCACCCCGAGTCGATGGACAAACTAAGGTTGTGAACAAGTGTTTGGAAGTGTATCTCCGTTCTTTCATAAGTGATGAGACCTCGTTGGTGGCTCAGTATTTTGCCGTGGGCGGTGCGGTTCAATACCACCTATAATGCCTTAACGAGGCATTCCCCTTTTCAGGTGGTCTATGGTCGGGATCCTCCTACAGTTTCCAGATTCCAAGATTCTCCCTCAGTAGTGGAGGATGTCAACCAACAGCTTCAGCAACAGAATAAGTTCCTGGACATTCTTAAGGGACATTTAGTGTCGGCACAGCAGCGTATGAAAAGGTTTGCCAATGCTCATCGTCGAGAACTTTCCTTCTCTCCTAGGGGCGTGTTCTCCTCAAGTTGCGGCCCTACCGCCTCAAGTCCTTGGCGCGGAGGTCGAATGAAAAGCTGGCCCCCTATTTTTGTGGACCCTTTGAGGTCCTAGAAAGGGTAGGTGAGATAGCATATCACCTCCAGCTACCCGCTGAAGTGAGGATTCACCCGGTTTTTCACGTTTCCCAACTGAAACCATTCAAGGACAATGACCCCCGGTGTCAGCCTCTCCCACCTCAACTCTCGGATGAGTTGGAGCTACAAGTTGAACTTGCCGAAGTCATCCGGGGCCGGTGGACCTCCTTGGGCGGGAAGCGAGTGGCAGAGGTATTGGTTAAATGGAAGGGTCTGCAAGATTGGGAGGCTACGTGGGAGCTTCTAGATGTGTTCGAGGCCCAATTTCCCCACCACAACCTAAAGGACAAGGTTGTCTTCGAAGGGGGGCGTGATGTTAGACCTCCGGTATGGAAAGTGTATGTTAGGAGGACCAAGAGAGGTAAGGATGGGCCTAGGCCCAAATGAGATAGATCAGCCCAAGGAAGGGATCGTGGCAAGCAAGGAGGGCCCATATGGGGATTCGCGTGAAATTGATTAGAGGATCGGTGGTTATATGGGGAGCATCAAGGGAAGGGGGAGGCATGAAAAATATGGTGCTGGACTGATAGATAGGAGGTTGTGGGATTCCTCGAAAATCCATCTCTTATCTTATTTCTTTCCTGTATTTTCTTCCATTCCTGTTGTTTTCAAGAGCTCCTTCTTGTCGTAGTAATTCGAATTCAATAAAAAAGGCTACTAGCCGATTCACTATCTACTAATTGTTAGCAAATCTTAGCAATATAGATTAGGATCCTAACACAGGAAAAGCCAAAGCCGTACGCAATTCTAAAATTTGATCCTTGATATTCAAAGGCTGCCTGATTCCTCCTCAAAAAAGTTGCAGATTACGTGATACGTTAATCTGGTATTGCCTTTAATTACCTATTTATTGAATCAAACAACGTTGATCGTTCTACTATATACCGAAATAAGCTAGAATGTATATAACACTAGCAAGATTTTAAATCATATCAAGGCATAAACATTTTGATCACTCACCTCATTGCACGATACAACGGCCTATACCAAAGTACATATGAAAGTGGGATTCCGAGAAGAGCATAGATTGTTGCAAGAAAAAATATTTTCACACCTGCAGATTGTAAACCATCAAGAGGTTTGAATTACAACGAAGCACAGGTGCTGCGGAAATATTTCCTTGCGTGTTCAGTCATCTTTGAAAAGTAAGTGCTTACCTCCACCTCTAATCCAACATACAATCACCGCAATGACGTTGTAAACAAGGCAAAGGACAATACCTGCATAAACATTATGATAGGAGTATAAGTGGTAAAACAATTTAAAAGTTATGTGCGTCAATTCAACTTGGAAAATTGGCTCCACAATTTTTTAAACTAACAAGATAAGAGAAGTTGGGAGACAATTTGCAGCATTGTGTCCATCGACTGGTGAAAATGTAGGGTGCATTTGGATTTGGCTTCAAAATGATTTTGTTTTTAATAAAAAGTAAAAATGAGTTTGTTTTGAGAATCATTTTGGGACCGATTTTGAAATTGCATTTGGTTGGTTTTTTAAGAGATTGTTTTGAGTATAATAAAAAAGTAAAGGTGGGCCTTGGCACCATAGTGGGAGCGCTTGCGTTTCCACCCAGGGTCCAAGGTTCGAATCCCGGAAACAGCCTCTCCTTCGGGGGGGTAAGGCCGCGTACATATGGGATTGAGCTTTCCCCCGAGCCTATCATAGTACGGGAGCCTCTTTGGCACTAAGATCCGCCTATTGTTGATAAGTACTAAAAAATAAAAACAGAAAAATGAAAACAACTTTCAACTGTTTCTAATTCCTTCACAAAAACCATTCTCATTGTTTTCATTTTCAAAACATTTGCTAAACAAACGTCATTTTGTTTTCATTTTCATTTTTTGCTTCTCGAAATACGTGAAACTGTTTTCAAAAACGGTTCCAAACACACATAATCTTACAACAAATAACAATGGAACTGAAAATCACATGAACCAAGAAGAGGAGGAAGAGTTGTTGTATGTATACATGAACCATGAACCTAGACTATCTTTGCGGAAAGGAAAAACAAAAGAATAGAGAAAAATATAAGACAAATAAACCTCACTGGTAGAATGACACAGAGAAAACGACATAGAAATCATATCCATAGGCTAAGTTCAATTAGATGTATCCGAGAAAAATGGTATTAAAGAATAAATTATTGGCAATAAAAAATGATTGTTACCATAGGTGGCAACTGGCAATTTGGGTTCAATGCAATAGCACAACTCGAACTCGACCCAAATTGATAACATGATTGTCATGAAATTGACTCGAATCAAAACGATTTATTAAGTTTTTTAGTTTTATTAAAATATAGAAAAATATTTTTTAAATTTAAATAAAATGAAAATATAAGATTGATGGCCTAATTTCACAAAGTAAAGTAGAGATAAATAGATTAAGTCAACTAAACTCAAATTGTTTAAATTAGTTGTGACAATATGGATCCAAGTGACGTTTTCACTAAGAAGGTGGCATGAGTCAACTCGAAAGCAACATGAAGTCAAAAAAAAAAAGGAAGGTAAGAAACGCCTTACAAGTAGAACTATTAAGCAAACCGTACCTAACCAACTTGCAAAAGCCAAATACTGTAGTCTTTGAGCGTGAGCTGGTATTTCATTAGCTATATCATGATGGATTATTGGAAAGAACGGAGGCCAATTTTTATCATCAGTGGGAACGCCAGCTGACACAACAGAAGGAAAATTAGTTACCTCTAAGCTGAACATTTAAAAAAAGTGCAAGAGGGCAACTTACTAACAATCAGATTTGAGGTTTACAATGCTTACCTTTAACAAGGGCATCTTCTTTCCTTTTTATTTCCTACAGAAGAATGTGGAAACGTAAGGAAGAAATTATTGCAAAAACATCCAACAGCTAATTATACAACTGATCTCATTCAAAAAAAAAAAAAAAAAAAAAAAAAAAAAAAAAAAAAAAAGATAAATAGATAGTAAACAGGTCTGCAACAGCGAAACAGTCATAGTAAACTAATACAAAGCAAAGAGGATAAGAAAGAAGCCAAGCACTCAATCCTTATCCAATACAAAGCAAAGAGGATAAGCAATCATCTATAAACATGAAAGGGAAAAGCATAACAAAATATGAAAATGAAAACGAAAACAAGAAAGAAAACAAGAACACAAACTAAAGAGCTTGTCACAAGAATTGTAACCCAATGACATCCTTCCAATTTAAAACAATTATGAAAAAAGGAAAATCCTTGAAAGCTTTAATTCTATAATAGTAAACTAACCTTCTCCCTCCTTTTGAGATCTGCTTCCCAAGATGCAAGTTCTTTTGCTTTTTGCTTAGAATCCTATAACATACCAAACAAGAAAACACTGAGCTCTCCCAATAGAATGTAAGAACTGAACGTACAAATTAAGAATTCATTACATTCATTGTGTCCAGCGGTATATCAACTGTGGCATCATGTTTTTGCCCAAAACCGAGGGAATCAGATGCAGCTGGAGGAACACGTCCCTTTGATCCAGGAGCAGAAACGCCATTCTGCAGAGGTACGTCATAGACAGCATGGTTAAATATGTTATATAAACAATAATGCAAAAGCACATACCTTCAACTTTAATTTGTAAAGCACAAAGCAGTAAGAGTAGCTAAGTATACATGGACACATATGTACAGTGCATATATATGCATTTTTCAATAATCTGTCACTGCAAAGGAAACAACATTTTAAATTTATTTCCTTTAGTAAGATAAAAAACCCTTTAATTACATGTATGCTTCAATTACAAAGAAACAAATTAGACTGCTTGGATGGATTTTCATTATTTGTTTTTGTTTTTAAAAGTGAAATGAAGGATGGGGATCTCATGATGTAACAATTAGAAGAAATCCCAACCTTTCATTTCACTTTAAAAACATATTAAAAATGCAGCCATGCAGGAATTTTCCATTTCTTTTTCTTTTATGTAACTATTACATTTGCGCTTAGCCTACACAACTTCAAGATCCGCATTTTTTGAAGTGTAGAAGTAAATAGTCACCAAAGAATTTGTTTCATCCATGCTCGCCGACTATCTGCCATTAAGCAAGGTCCACTACAACCAAAACATCAACATATTCCTATTTGTTCATGGAGCAAATAGCATTCTGTTTTCATGAGAAACGAACACCTTCCCAAAGAAACAAAGAGCAGCCAAGTCACGTTCCACTGCTGAGTGTACTTTGACATGATGGACTACGAGTCCAAGACAACCCATTTTTTTTCAGGCATCTTGAACAGCCGAGAATAATTCTGTTCATAAAACCGTAATAGCGCAATGATCAAGATTAAGAATCATTCCTATGCAAGGCATTGGATTCATCACAGTCCAATTAATGCTACGACATCTGTCTCAGAATTTTGATTTGGCTGAACTGCATAACACTAATTGAACTTTCATAATTCAAGAAACATCCAAGATTTGGGGAAACATCCCATTGGCATGGTATCACGGCAACTTGCACCCACAAAGCACAACTAAAAATAACACAGAAATTTTTTTTTTTTTTTTTTGCTCGATAAAGAAATATTAGCTTCGTCAATGAACGAATATGTACTCTTAGGCCAAAATAAAGAAAAATAGAATCATATTTACCTTTGTCTATTAACTTTCTAAAAACCGAAACTGAATTATGCTCCTATATTTTCTTCTTGTAGTGTTCTTGACCATTTTCCTTAAAATTTGTTAGGATTTTCGACAGAAAGAGTATGTCTGATGTATACAAAGCAACTTTTTGGCTTCAGACTTCAACACCAAGGTCATTAGGATCTAAATTTTCAAATTCTACGCATAACATAACATTAATTATTAATAATCAATTTCAGTTTTCAACGAAATAATAATTTTAAGTCGCATTTCTATATGCATTTAAGTGAATTTCTGCTCCGCTACGAATTAGTACTTTCAGATCCAGATCATAGAATCCACAATTTTGAAACCTAAAACTCAAAAACTCTCGAAATTTAACCACATCCAGCAAAATTGTACATGGAAACCTAAAAATGGAATACGATCTGCTCAAAATTGGGAAAGCGGAGAGAAAAAGAGAAAATGTCGGTGGAATTCGTATTACCGAGAATGGATTGACCTCCTCCTCGTCAAACGGGTTGGGATCGTGGTGCCGATTCATGGCGTCTCCGATTCCTTAGCTTTCGTTCCCAAATTTTTAGAGAGAGAGAAAGCGAGGAGAGAGAGAGTGTGTGAGTAACCCAGTGGTGGCGTCTGCGTGTTAAAAACACTTTTTTCTACCTGGCTTTTGCTTGCTTGCAACGCGGGATCTCATTTAGAAAAGAAAAATGTTTGGGAACAATTCAATTTCGGTTTGAATCTACCCGTGGAGTTGTGGATATTTACGATTTCTGACATTGACTGCTTTGTGGTGTTTCTCTCTGGATGTTGAAATACATGGATGACTATACAGATCCTATTTGTATCTAACCAATGAAAGAATACCACGGAAGACTCGGTAATTTTCCCATTTGACGTGGCAGTTTTTCATTTGTGAAAATAAAGAGGTTTTGCTGATGATCATTACTTGGCGAACATACCCCTCAATCGACTAGGGACTTGGGGAACGTCCAAGGGGCATTTTGGGGTGAGGAATTTAGGCGGAATTTGAATTCCCATCCTTGCGCTCTTGTTTGCATTACTTAAATACAAATTTGCGTACCAACTAATCATCATCATTATCATCATCAATTTAATAAGTGGTAATCGCATTTAACATCTCTCCAACAGGCCCTATAGAGTTCAAACGTGAGGGGTCATTAGTGTTGGGCAGTGTAGGGCACGGCCCCACCCCTATGGCTGGCCCCTACCGCGTTTCAAAGGCTGCGGAGCCCTAGCTACATATCCTCGAGCACAAGTCTCGACTGAATGGCCTGCTTGATTCCTCCTTCCTCTGAGTAGGTGACGGTCATAAAAATAAAGTTTCAATATATAACTTTCTTTTCCAAACATTTGCATTGATCACTGACATCTGAGTTAATTAGAGTAACCGTTCATAGAACTACCATCATGCAAGTTTTCGAGTGCCAAGTTATAAGACCCACAATGCCAGGACAAGAGGGAGGCACTGTGTTAGTCCAAAGAAAGAAGATATGGGCCTCGTTCATTTCAACTATTCGAGTTTAGAATTCGAGTTTTACTACAGTAAAAAGCTCTCAGAAACAGTCGCATCTAACTTTTTTACTACAGTAAAAAGCTCTCACATAAAATCACATCTCAATTCGAATTAAAAACTCGAATCAGCAAACTAAACAGGCTCATGATTCTAACCACGTAAATAATTTCTCAATCGTAAACTTTATAAATAAGAGGATGACATGACCAAATAAGAATTTAAACTTTGGCTCATCTACAATACTTCTTGCTTATATTCTATTTTGGGAGAGCATGCAGAGAATAGTTTGTGTGTACTTCTAAAAGTACAATGAAAAGTTAAACAACCATAGTAGAAGTGGGTCGTATTGAATTGAACCACAGTAAAGTAAACTATTGTGTCTTTTTTTTTTTTAATTTGATCGCATTTTTATGTGTTTGTGGTTGTTTGATCTTTTATATTTGATCTCAATCTAAAGAATTTGGTTCCACCAATTTTGATTAATTTTGACATCAACGAAACCCCTAAGCTCACCGTCATCATTGAACTCCCACCAACGCAGAACAAAACAAGGCCTTAATGAACAAATCCAACCATTAGTCTAGTGTTACCTAGAGAAATTTGAGTAACCAATATCTATGTATGGTTAAAGGCTAGATTTTGGTTTAGGAAAATGGAATTAAGGCACCATACCAAAGGCATCACCGATGTCATTAGAAGGGCATTGTAGTAAATTTGTTGCAAAATACATAGTCACGTGAGGCATGTGAGGATGTACGTTTAAGAGTTGATGGACCACCACGTTTGGTGGATATTACCGATTTGAGCCATTTGACAACATTTACAACTAATTAAAGAGTCTAAGCACTAATCTTTCCAAATTAAAAGAATGGTAATTGGTACGGATGGTCTCTAATATTTTTAGTAGGTGATAGTTTGGTTTTTTTTTTTTAATTTTGACAAAATAGTCCCCACCGTTATTAAATTAGTGCAATTAAGTCATTTCTGTCAAATTTTTAACAAAATATATCATGTGCAGAACATGTGACTTAATTTAAAACGGTGTTTAAGTAAATTTAAAATCCTTTTCAATATAATAAAATCAGATCAATTAAAAAAAACAACAAATCAATTTCTGAGAAAGAAAGGAATATAACTTTATACACGAGAAAAGTCCAATTAATAGATAAGGAAAAGTAAAACTTCACTGGAATAAAACTAGATCTATTTGTGGGCAAAAGAAAAGCCACCAAACACATCATATATATTGATCTCATCGTCATCATCTTTATAACTAGCACGAAGGCATAATCGGTAATATACATCATCATCATCATTATTAAGTACCACCTAAACAAGAGACGAGAAACAACAAAGGACCCACTTTTTTTCTCTAGACACTACCCCAAAAAAAAAAAAAAAAACACAAAAAAACCATATGTAGGTTTCCATCAATACAACAACATTCAGACAAAACCGTCGATCTTGGCAGCGATCTCCTTCGCCTTGTGCTTCTTCCGCTTGGCCTTGCCTGTCATAGTTGAATCTCTGATCACCAGAATTAGCATAGGGATTTTTTTGGTTGGGGACGGGGAAAACGAGGAATAACTCATAGAAGACCCATGAATTGAAAAGGCCCTAATTGAAGCCTCAATGTCGCGATTCATGGTGAATCTTCGATCAGACTCCAAAAGAGATGGGTGGTAGGAATCTGGAGGCGGTATTGAGGCTCAGTTCGACACTAGGTTGGGCTTGCGGCGGTGTTGTCAGATAAGGGTGTAAGAAATCACTCCGTACCTGATTAACCCAGCCTACCCGACCTTACCCTACTTGAAAATATAGGGTATTCTTTTTTATTAATTTTTGACATGTTAAACCCTACCCGGCCAACCATGACACTGGTCCTAATGTAAAAAAAATAAAAAATAAAAAAAGAAGAAAAACCTACAGCTCTACTTTCTTGTTTCTTCCTCTGTTTCTTTCTTTCTCGGCCCCCTTGTGCCATTTGTCTTTGCGTCACTATCTCAAGTCTTTGACTCTAAGATTGAGTCTCTCAATTTTGGACGTTTCTTCTTCTTCTCACTTCCCTCGTCGCTCCTCCTCCACATCTCACCGCCTCTCCCTCAGACCCTCTTTTCTCTTGTCTCATTAGCTTGGGTTGTGCAATGGGAAGGCTTGCTTGTAACAAGGGTGGATTTGAAGGGGTTGGTTGGATTTTATTTTTTTTCCCCCTTTTCTCATTTGAATTGCCCTGACAAGATTAGGTTGGCTGTGATATGTGCAAGGTAAGTGTTTGGGTTGGTTGTGATTTGAGATTTGGTCGTGTTTGCAAGGTAAGTATTGGTTGTGATCTTCTGGATGTGCTTTTTGGTATGAGCATTCGTAGAGGTAAACCCATGGACTAAAAGCAAATTTGCTTTGAGTTTATCTAGCAAATTTGCTTTGAGAGTTAGTTTTACATGGTATTCTGGACAAGAAGCATAGTTCTCAATGGAATGAGAAGCAATTTTTTTTCCAAATGTTTTTTTTTTTCTCAAGTATAACTGGTTTGAGAAGCAAAATTAATTTTTTTTTTTTTAGTTTTTTAAAAAAAACTGATGGTTTATCCGAAGTAACCCGGCCAACCCGAGATTACCCGAGGTAATCGGATGGTGTACGGGTTCTGGGGGCAAGTAGCTTGTTGCGGCCCACTTTTGTCTCAGCTTGATTCTTGCAGGCTGGTCCAACTCTTTGTTAAAATCCTATCCTACCCAGCCGAATTTCACCCATACTGGCAGATATAGAGGCGGCAACTCTTGTTAGGGTTAGGGGTTGGATTGGACTTTGTAGAAGAAAGAAGTTGGTTTTTTATTTTTGTTTAAAAAAAATAACAAGTTTTAGTTGGTTCTTGTGAGACATGAGGGTATTTTTGTATTCTCATAAAAAAAGAGATGCACATTATCATCACGTGAAGGATTCTATTAAAAATTTGACGAAATTAAACGAAAAAGGCTTAATTGCATCAATTTAATGACATTGGAGGCCATTTTACCAAAATTAAAAAATAAGGACTAAATTATCACTTACTAAAGAGGTTATAGACCATCTATGTCAATTACTCAAAAGAATAAGATGAAATCCTCACTTACGAAAGAGTTTATAGACCAAATAATACTAATTGCCTTTTTTATTTTGTGTTTCTAATGCTTTATTTCTACCTTTTTGATAATAAAGTTTTATTTTTACTTACCTAAACCTTTAATTAACTTAAAATATCTTGAAAATTGTTAGTATGCTTAAAATTTGAACCGTTATGTTGAAGGCCTTTTAGAGAGAGTAATCATTAATGTATATTACTCAAGTATAATTTTATGGGCGAGGCATAGTTTGGTCTATTTAGAAGTGCTTTTTTGAAAATTGTTTTTAGCTTTCAAATCTAAAAATTGTTTTTAAAAGTGTTTAGATAATTTATTAGAATACTTCAACTTTTCAAAAGAAGTTTAAATCAAAGTTATAAAATGTGACTTCTAAAAAAAAAACACTTTTAAATAGATTTTAAAATTTGTACTAGAGTTTCATTAAGACATAATAAATTTTATTCCAATACTTTTATTGTTTATTAGAAACTTTAAAATTATTTGACTCGTTAAGCTCTTCGATCCAAACATTTAATAAAAAGTCACAACTTTAACGAGCCCAATGTGCACGTCCAAATAAAACAACCAAAGAGTTGCTACAATACGTCTAGACTAATTAAATATGGGTATTATTATGTTCTTTTTACTTGAGTGGTATTTTATACAAACAAGCACACGCAATCGTGACTTAAAACTAATTTGGCCACAGAACCCACCAATTGATAAAGGATACTTTCTTTTGCATATCTTTATGCAAGGTGCAGAACCCACGCATGGTCGCGTTATACGCTTCTGAACTATGTATATATGAGATTCTATCATGAACAATTAATAAAAACATTATTATATATACACAAAAACAAACATTAATAAATGTCCAAATGGACATGCTTTCTTAAATATATTAGAATGATTAATTCCATTATATATAACATGCATTTGCAATTGGGAATGGGGCTTCAAGTCACAGGATAAGTTCTTAAGAAAAATGATAGATTCCAAAACCGCTCATGTGAACACTAAAAATATGGTCAACATTTAACTTAATCTTAACTAGTTTAGTTTAAAGTCTAAAGTATCGTTCAGTTCGTTGATTTGAGTTTGGAGTTTTCAATTTGATTTGAGAAGTGATTTTATATGAGAATTTTTTACTATAGCATAAAAAGTTAAATGTGACTTTTTGTGAGAGTTTTTTAATCAGAATAAAATTAAAATTAAAAATTGAATCAATAAAATAAACGAGTCGTAAATTTTTAGCCAATCTTTTATGAATAAGAGGGAAAAATAGAATGATCATTGTACTTTTTTTAAAAAAATATTATGTCATGTCATGTCACATACATATAAGATGCTTTTTTAACCTTTTCATCAATTATCCATTTGTATTCACTTTACAACATTTTGTGAATGGTTAAAATTTCAAATTGAACTACCAAAATTTAGGGGTCTCACTTTACCTCATACAATTTAAAATGGTATAAAATTGACCCTCAAACTTATTAAAAGTTACAACTTTAGTACTTTTATGAATGACGCGTTAATTTTTTAATATAATTTTAATTTAAGCACATATGGAATTACCGTTAAACTATATCTGGTAAGTCTACAACCACATATTTTATCACTAGTTACTATCTAATCATTTATATGTATAGAAAATTAAGTTGTCTAGAAAGAATCAGAACTACTTATTTTGTTCTTCCCATTTATTAACACCCCTCATTCTGCTAATTTTCACACTTTTTATATAAAATTTCTTATTATTAAATTATCCATTAATAAAATTACTTTTAAGGACAAATTTATTATTTTTTAAAAAAATACTCATTACACACTCTACTTTAAAAAATATATATTGTCTTTTAAAATTTATTGTGCCCTACATTTTCTAAAAAAAAAAAAAAAAAAAAAAAAATAGAGATGGATTCCAATGTGAAAGAACCTCTTTAAAAATTCTTGTTTTTTTTTCCTCATTCAACTCTTACCGTTAGTTTTTAAAAATTTCTGATTCGCACAAGAAAAAGACCTCAATTCATAGAAACTTCCACGAATGAGGCGTTAATTTTTTTACAATTCTAAAAATATATGGGCACATATGGAATTATCATTCGATTATATCTGGCATGTCTGCAACAACATTCTTTATCACTAGTCACTATGTTTATTTATATATATGTATACAAAATTAAGTTATATAAGAAGAATCAGAACTCCTAATTTTATTTTTATCATTTATTGACACCTCTCATTCTGTTAATTTTCACACTCTTTTTTAATAAATTTTTTTATTACTAAATTATCTATTAATAAAATCACTCTTAAAGACAATTATTTGTTAAAAAATACTGATTACACACCCAACTTTAAAAAACAAAAATTATTGCCTTTTAAGATTAATCGTGCCCTACATTTTTCAAAATAATAGAGATATATTATAATGTGAAAGAATCCCTCCATAAAATAGTATGTGGTTAAATTTTTCTTTAAAAATTCTTTTTTTTTTTTTTCTCATTCAACTTACTCGTTCACTTCGCTTATTCGAGTTTAGAATTCGAGTTTTGCTACAGTAAAAAGCTCTCACAAACAATCACATCTAACTTTTTTGCTACAGTAAAAAGTTCTCACATAAAATCAAATCTCAACTCGAATCAGCGAAATGAACGAAGTTTTTAAAAACTTCCGATTCGTACAAGAAGACAAGGTTTCCGATTCATAGAAAATCTGTATGATTGTTAATTCGTTATAACTAACAGCATTTTCAATGATCAAGTATTCCTTAGCTGATAAGAGAACACCATAGGTTTTGAAAACAAGGTTAATCATTATATTTATAACCAAAAAAAAAAAAATGATTTCTAAAAAATAATATTGCGCATTTGCAGTTCTCACCTTTCTGTGTTTGTTCTCGAGGCTTCTCTGTGTCATATTTTTTTGCTTAAGTCGGTCCCTAAAAATTGTTTAAGAAAATGATAAGCTCCGTTTAATACTGTGCAAATGAACATTTGAGCACATACATGGAAGAAAACATATAAAACCAATAATAAAAAGAGCCTGCTATATTGATCAGGCCTGCTTTTACTACCGCTTCCCCTTCTCTCTCTCTCTCTCTCTCTCTCTGTTTTCTAATTTCATGAATTACTTTTTTGGTTGAAATATATATACACTGATTGTATATAAAATGTTTCTTTTCCTCCCTTATTTTATGTAATTGTATATAAACATTATACTGTTGAGAGCATTATACAAACTCTTTTCCTTTGTGTGTGTGTGTGTGTGTTTTTTTTTTTTTTGTAATGATCATATGTTGTGTAAAAAAAAAAAAAAAGCCCAAATGGTTAAAAAAGGAAAGTGGTTGTAAAAAAATGATAAATTTGATCGGTGGGTGGGTGAAAAAAAAAATAGAGAAATAATATAATTTAGTTGTGAGGGATTTTTTTCTTTTTTAAAAAAAAAAAATTAAGAGGAGTGTACTAGCAAGTACAATGTGGATGGTTTAAAAATAAATGTGTGAAAAATAAAATTGTGGTTGTAAGTAGACGTGCCCTTAATCTAAACCAAAAATCATTAACACATGTAATCCATAGTAATTAGTTAAGGATGTCATATGCTTTTCTTAATCAATTAGCTAGGTAGATTACTAATGTTACGATTTTGTAAAATTAAGTTAAGGCCTTTTATTTCGGAAACAAATGAGACATGTTTTGAAACTTATTTTGGGAAAAATGGAAACCTCAAAAAAAAAAAAAAAAAAAAAAAAAAAAAAAGTCAACCTTTCATTTCGGAAACAAATGAGACATGTTTTGTAACTTATTTAAGATGGGAAGCCAAATATGAAACCTCGAAAAAAAAGTTCCAAGTCCCAGAAAGTAAATCATAACCCCTGAATTGTATCACACACCTTTAAACTAAAGATGTATAGCTTTATCAAAAAACAAAACAAACTTTATCAAAAACAAAATGCATAGGTCATCCGTGGGAAACAAAAAAGCTCGCATAAACTTGCCTGAAGATTTGAAAAAGACCGTTTATTTTGTTAATTTAAATTTAGAATTTGAGTTTTGATACAGTAAAAAACTCTCACAAATAATCAAATTTAACTTTTTTGTTACAGTAAAAAGTTTTCACGTAAAATTACATTTCAACTCGAATTAAAAATTCGAATCAGCGAACTAAACGAATTATCACGATGAAGGTCAAGAAATGAAAGGATTTGATACTGTTAGCCATACTTTTCTTCTCACAGATGTTGCTAGGTACGTAAAAGAATGAAATGGTAATATATTTATGTACAGTATATATAAATTGCTTTGACTAGTTCTTTATCGACATAAATTTACCCCTTTTCAAGGACCAAATGAAAGGTATTAACGAAGGACCAAATGAAAAGTGATATATATATATATATATGTATATATATAATAAAAATGAAACATGTTTTGAGATAAATAAGAAACGAACATTAGGTCATTGAAAAAAAAAAAAAAAAAAAAAAAAAAAAAAAAAAAAAAAAAACCTCAAGACATGTAAAATAAAATCACCTTTGAAGGACATAGAAAACCACGCACTACTTCACTAACGTTGCTAGTTACAACAATCTTAGGAAATGTTTGATATATGAGTTCAAATTAGAGTTTTTTATTATAAATTTTGAGATTTAAATTTTTAATGAGAAAAAATACTATAACAAAATTAAAATTATGAGTTTACACTGTAGCTAAACCCATATCCTAAATATTGCCTAAGGATCCGTTTGATTCAGGAATTCGAATCATGTGATTTGAACCATTTTCGATTTACGTGTATTTTTTGTGAGAGAAATTACTGTAGCGAACCACGAATCATGATTTGAATCGGGGGACGAATCCCCCAACCAAACGGATCCAAGTGACCCTCTCTGATTTAAGTTCCTTCAAATTTACATTTCGTTTGGTTCCTAGATTCGAATCCCTGATTCGAATCATGATTCATAATCGCTACCGTATTTTCTCTCACAAAAAATACACGTAAATCAAAAATAATTTAAATCACATGATTTGAATCCATAAACCAAACGGAGCATCGCTTTTTGAGAAGTACAAAAGTATTTTTAGATTTAAGTTAAATTTTCTACAGTATTTGAATTTGTGATCTAAATATGAGTGACAAGAAGTCCGAAAATGATTGATCGCACATATACACGCTTAAATTGAAAATTTAATATTTCGTTCGTAGTCATTTTATTAATCATGACCAATTAGTTAAAATTTTATTCCTTTAATAAAATATTTTATATATTTACTTTCAAAAAACAAAACTTTTATATCTAATAACAGGTGTGTAGTAAAGATTATAAATGAGACGATGAATACTCATAAAAGGGTTTAACGCTTTGTTTTTTTAGAAAAATTGAAAATAAAAATAAAAATAAAAAAAACTTGCTTATGCTCCTAGAAGCATGTTAGGTTAACTTAAATTCTTTTACGTGAAATAAAAAATAAAAATTATGACATGATTTTCTTAAGGAAAACATATCATCGGATACATATCCAGAAGCATCTACAGTGATTATAGGTCAGATCTCCAATTTAACTCCGAAACAAGATTTGCCACAGGATAGCCTCACAATCTCTAGTCACGAACATGATTTTCATGCTCTAAGTCACGATCTTCCACGATCACGATCATCAATGTGTCCTTGATTACTCACAGGTGTGGTCATTACAAAAGCAGAAGCCGAACAACCAGGACAAATTCACAACTTAAGAATCTACAGAAGACTAGGAGAGAGAGAGAGAGAGAGAGAGAGAGAGAGAGAGAGAGAGAGAGAGAGAGAGAGAGAGAGAGAGAGAGAGAGAGAGAGAGAGAGAGAGATTGATAGAGATTCGACATAATTTTATCACGCTTTTTCTCTTTTCGGTTTATACCATGCTATCTAGCTATTTATAGCGTGCACCTATTATAAAAGGAGTAAACACAAAATATGAAAAAAAACTCCCTTATTCTTTATCACAGAGTAGATTACTTGATTACTCAATATGTCAAGATATTAAAAATATACCATAATATTTCTAATAAGATACTTTCCTTTTTCATATCCGTAGACTTTATTCCAAATAAAATCATAGCATTATTTTTTACACTATGCACCATTATAAGCGCCTAAAAATCAAACACTTTCTAAGTTATTTATGCGAGTAATCCTCCAATGCACCTTGTCTATGGTGCTTTGGGTGGGAATATAGCTATAGAAATAATAATTTTAGAAATTGCAATAAGTAAGGTGCGTTTGAAATGGGTTCCAAAATAATTTTATTTTTTGTATGAAAATAGAAATGAAAACGATTCATTTTCATTTTTGAATTATTTCTGAAAATGCGTTTGGTAGTTTTATTCAGAGATTAATTTCAGTTTTAAAAAAAAAAACTGAAACTGCATTTGATGGTTTAATTTTTGAAAACATGTAATAATATTTAAAATAATAATATATTAAATAAATAATATTATTAAATATATTAAATAATAATATATTAAATAAAATATTAATTATTTATATATATAAATAAATATATAAGCATATAATGGAAATCTATAAATCCCCTGAGTACTTAAAATCAGCTACCAATCACTACTTGGTATTTACTCCACAAAAAAAAAAAAAAAAAAAAAAAAAAAAAAAACCAATATACTAATTACTAAAGCCCAAGCAGCCCAACATCTCAATTCCATAAGTTTTACGTTAATGATCAAGAAAAGAAAGAAGTAAAAATAAAATATAAACAATAAATAAAAGGTCACTTCCTGCTCCAACAGACGCTTCAACTTCACGTCTTTCTCTTTTCAACTACACAATACGCACAGAAAATCGGAGAAGATGGTAGCGGGCCAGTTAGAGAAGAGTTGGGGGGGTGCTAGTCGGAAGAGAGGTGGTGGGCAGTTGGAGAAGATGGTGGCAGGCCGTCGTCTCCTTCATAAAGAAGCTTGTTCTAGTCAATCTCCAATGACTGTTTGCACTCTCCCCTCTTCTGTGAGTGAGAAAAGGAAAAGAAGAAAATGAAAACGATATTATACCGTTTTCAATTTTTTACAAAAAGATAAAAACGTTTTTGTTTCTGTTTTTTAAAAAATTTTGCGCTAAAAGCATTTTTAAATTGCGTTTTCATTTTTTAACTTTAAAAAACGTGAAAAATAAAAACAAAAACAAAAACAAACAGGGTTGTAGTTTTCTAAAAATATTTAGATATCATATGTTTTCTTTACCAAACAAAACCCTTGTTGTATTTTTACACTAGTCATAAAAAATGAAATACTTTTACAATTTTTTTTAGAGATTTTCTGACACACCTGATGTATCAGTAAGTCAAGTTTTTTTAATTATTAAATCTGTATATATTTTTTACTTTTACTTAATTTTATATAAATTTAACAAATAATAAACTTAACTTACCGATATGTTAACGTACATAAAAAGTTACTTTTTTTTTTCCTTCTTTTTAATTGGGCTTTTTTGTGTGAAACCCCCTTAAACTTTATGTGTTTAGCGGTTGGGTCCTTGAACTAAAAATTTGTATAATCAACCCCTTAAACTTTAAAATCATTGTATTCGTAACTGTATTGGTAGTCCAATTGATGATGGTGTTAGGTCTTTTAATAGAATGACCCACGTGCTAGTCACGTAAATCTCTCCATAGGCATTTGACCGTCTATTCCTCAACAAAATACACTTCTTGAAAAATAAACTAATAAAAAAAAAATAATGAGATTACAGGAGGAAGGTGAAAGAGGGCTTCCGCCGAACGAAATCGCCGTTGCAGCAATACTGTCACCCCCTTGCGCCGCCCGCTGCTGCCGTGGCAAGCCCCCTTGGTGACCTGAAAACCCAAATCCGGAACCGAAAGCCCTAAACTCGTCTCCTCCTCATTACCAATCCGGCAATCCCATTCGGGAAAAAAATCCAGATCCGTATGCCGTCGCCTAGGCTAGCCCCAATTTTTTTTGGACGGCGCGGAAGCGTTCTTGGCCTGCGGTGTCCCAAAATCTGAGCCTTGATCTCTTTGCTGTTGATTTCCATGCTCTGAGTTTGGAACTCCACTCCAATGGTGGCCTTGGATTTCCTCTTGCCACTCGTCCTTCGATGATGACATGCACTTTTCTTGATTATGTGAACTTTATTTACTCTTTTTAATAATTTTCTTTTTCTTTTTCTGAGTGAAACGAATAGATTACATTTTATGAGGAAAAATAGATTCAAAATAAAGGAGAGAGTTTTTGAAACTTGGAAGCTTTTTCGTTTGGCATTCAGGGAGGGGGAATGAGAAGATAGTAAGGGAGATGGAGAGAGATGTGCGGTGATGGCTGTTTTTTGTTTTTTGTTTTATTATTATTTTTTGATTAATTCCTAATTTGAATATGAAAAAGACCATCTATGTCCTTATCAAAAACTCTCGTGCAATTCACATGCTAAATATTGTCCAAAATCCTTTGATATTTAGCGGGGTAGACCACTGATACAACAATTTCAACGTTCAAGAGGTTGATTACAAAAAATTTTAGTTTATGAATTAATCTGCCAAACACGTAAAGTTTATGAAGTTTTCATGCAAAAAAGCCTTTCTTTGAATAAGAAAAAGACTACCTATGTCTTTATCAAAAACTCACATGCAATTCACACGCTAAATATTGTCTAAAACCGTTTGATATTTAACGGGGGTTACTAATTGAACCACTAATAAAAACAATTTTAAAATTTAGGAGGTTGATTATAAAAATTTTTAGTTTAGAGATTAATCCATCAAACACGTAAAGTTTAAGGGGCTTTCATGTAAAACAAAATTTTCTTTTTTCTTTTTTCGGATAACTTATACTTTTTCTATTTACTTTTGATGGTTAAAAATTATTTCGTCAAAGTTTTGAAAGACCATAATTAATCTCACATAAAAAACTAACTAAGCAAACACAAATCATTTTCAAAAAGAAAGTCAACCTTGATCTTCAATTATTTTTTATTACTTTTATTCTTCTCCTCTCTCTTTCTTTTTGAGTTATTCTAGGAATTACATGCATTTTGATCATGCAAAAAAGCCAAACCATAACATAGTAAAATCTCTATTTATCAACGAAGTCGTTATTAACTATATTATATATTGGTCACTTTAATGAAGTCACATTAAGGATTCGTCATCCAATCAAACTTCAGGAAAAAAAAAAAAAAAAAAAGACAAGAAAGAATGAGGGAGCGTGAACAAACGAAATTTTTTAGAGACAATAAGGGAAATATCCATCAAATAGGTACCCCAATCAATTTCTAAACTCAACTAGCTCATTGATTTCTAGCATTTTACAATTAAAATAATAAAAATAGTTAAATTAAACATTTTTTAAATTCTAAAGTTACCATCAATAGTCCATTGGTAAAATATAAGATACGTCGGCAGTCTCCAATTGGCTGGCCATAACTTGACAAATTACACTAGCCACCGGCAGGTCTCCTGTTATAATCTAATAGGTTATGATTTATAACTTAACAGATTACATCAGCCACTAGCCATAATCTATCAGGTTATGATTCATAGCCTAACAAATTATGCTCAGGTTATTATCCATAACCTGACAGATTACTTTGACCGTAGGTTGCCGGACTGGCCATAGTCTATTAGATTATAATCCATAATCTGACAAATTACGCCAGCCTCTGATCACCAACTCCGGCCATAATCTGACAGATTATGATTTATAAATTACCAATTTATGCTTTATAACCTAACGAATTATGTTTCATAATATATCAATTTATGCGATTATAATCCATAATCTTCTAATTTATGATCCATAAACTGTCAGATTATGTTCATAACCTAACAAATTATGCTTCATAACTTGTTAGATTATTAAGCATAATCTGCTACATTATGCTCTCTTTTTTTTCAACAAATATCAATAGATTTATAGCAACAATAATCAAATTGAAAAATGCAAATGTAAAAGAAATATTAGCTATCAAAGACAAAAAACAAAAACAAAAAAAAGTACAGAAACAACAAATCAAATCTCTAAAATAAATCTAAGAGCTCAAAATCTTATATGACATTTGAAATCCAATCCTGACAAAAATCTTAGGCCTCGTTTTGGTATTGTTATGAATTTTTTTTTTTAAAAAATGCTTTTAGTTGTGCTGAAAGAAAAAATAGCTGCTACATTATACATTTGAAACTATAATTATACTATGTGTGTTAGTTCTAAAATCAATATAATAACATTTAATAAATTATGATGTTGAATTGCTATAAGCAGTTAAAATAACCAAAATAAACATAATATGAAACTTATATATATATATATAAAATTATTTTTGGTATTTAAACATACTTATTTAACTTAAAAAATAATAATATGATTCTAAATTTTCTAACAATAAATTTATAATAATTAATTATTTTTTCTTTCATTTTTTCATTCACAATATATTTACAACAAAAAGAAGCATTAGTGAGTAATCAATGTGCTTGTTTAATTCATTGATTTAAGTTTTTAATTCAATTTGAAATGTGACTATATGAGAGCTTTTACTGTAATAAAAAAAAAATTAAATGTGACTGTTTTTAAGAGCTTTTCACTATTAACAAAACTTAAATTTTAAACTCAAATCGATAAAATAAACAAAACCAACATATACAATAAAAATATACACATACAACATTTAAAAGGATGATCTTAACCCATGCTCAAACTTAAGTCAGTTGAGCTTCAACTCAAGTTGTTTCAAAGCCATAAATGTTCAAATAGGAATAAATGTTGCTTAAATTGAGAAGCTCACCATTGAATTGACAAATTAAAATGATCCATTTCTCAAAAACAATTTGCTGACCATCCCCAAATCTAATTGAATGCATGGACCAACTCGTCCAACTAGCCAAAATAAAACAAAAGGCTTCGACATTTAAGACCTCAAAAATTGATTCTAGGAGTTCTGATGGACTCTCCAAACTCCATTTCTATGGTAGAGTAGGGATCTTTTTTGGGCGTTGTACTTTGTTCTTCAATCACTTTAGTTCTTCCCGCAACACCTATTACCAGAAGAAACATAGTAAACGGATTAAATAGAAGTAAGGTTTAAGATTAATCTAAGATATTAGACAATCAACTTAAAACCAAGCATTGAACGACACTAATAAAAGATGTGATTCTGATATTCCGTCTCATGCACGTACTAAAGAATGCCTTTTAGTTCATGATTTATTTAAATCTTAAAAAATCTTTCTGTAAAGGTCGGAAACAGGGAATACCTTTTGTATCTCTTATTGGAACCACATGGGCAAAGCGCATTCTTACTTATTTGTCCACTCTTGGCCAAATTAGACCTAGCAAGATCTAATGGTGTAGAGCCCATCAGTTTTTGCACCTGAAAAAGTAAATCGCAAAAACAAATGAGAACAACTAGATTAGTGAATTTGTCACGTTTCATTTCCAATGAAGTACCAAGGAAAAAGTGTCAATCTCTACAAAAATTGATAGACGTTAGTGTGTTCTATGATCTAAAGCCAAAATACATGTTTAAGACAATCTCCAATCTAGATGCTAATGTGAATGCTTAATTTGGCGCCAAAAAAACATGTAAAAATACCAACTCCAATCCATAATGCTAGTTTCGATGTTATATCTAATTTTTGTCACAAATTTTGAGCTTTAGAACTTGTAAAAGGATAATTTTAATAACAGTAAAATGGTAATGTTGTAAACTTATAATGATAAAGTGAAGAATCAACATATCAATTACTAAATAACTAAATGCCAAATTTGAGCAAGTAAAGCATTGCGGGAAAATGGTGGTGTCAAATTTTGGCATTTAACATTCAATTGAAGATGCTCTGAATGTTTTTATTGACCAAATAAGTAAGAAGTAGTCTAAATACAGAAGTTAAAAGGCATGGTACCTCAGCAAGACTCTTGGGCATTGGTTTTCCTTCTTTCTTCAGATTTTCTATCTTCTTTTGTGCTTCTTTAGCCCACGTAAACTTGGCCAGAGCATTCTCAACATCGGCAATCGTGCAATTACAATTCTTTGCTGCTTCTTGCTTGTGATTGCTTTGGAGATTCTACAAAACATTAAAATCTAAAAAACTATCAACAAATGACAAAAAAATAAAAGCCCATTAAATTAGAGTGAAAAAATACACCTCTCCAGTGGCATCAAAGCCTCCAAGATATCGAATTATAGCTTCTTGTTTCTCAAAGGCATCCGAAAATGTTGCTTCACTGCTTCTACCCACCATATATTGCTTGAAAGATCCTACTCTTCTCGCGTTCTTCAATTCATCCGCAAAGCCTAAAATTAATCAACTAAATAATTAAAAAAAATAACAACACTAATTGGTAATTGCCCCAAAAAAAAAAAACTGCAAATTGAAGGAACTAATCCTCAAATGCGGCATTTTTCTTCTGAAAATTTAATGGGTATGAGCTAAAATGACAAAACAGTGACAAATAAACCTACGGAGAAGGGTGAAAGACTTGGAGGTGATTTGGGGTCCTTCATCGGAGGCCTTTTCGCCGGTGAATACTCCTTTGATCTTGTCCATCCATGAGTTTTGTAGAGGCGTTGTGGAGGAGATCCAACGATGCTGCGAAGGAACCAAAGAGAAGACAAAGCTGGAGTTTTTCTTGTATAAAGTGTAGCCAAGGATTCTTGAATACTGCATATTCCCGGACTTCCTTTCCAATCACAAAAATGTTATTATGCTCCTCCAATCAATTGGGTAGCAGAGTGAGAAGGGAGAAACGGGGAGAGAGCACGAAGAGAGAGCAGAGAGGGAGGCAAGAGAGCTCAAGAGAGAAGCGAGAACATGACCGCGAAGAGCAAAAAAATTTTGGGTATGGAATTCTTTTCATTCAGCAGGGGTAATATTGGTAATAATGAAAGTTTCATTAAAGGACTCCCTTAGATTGCCGAACAATCTAGAATCAGAAGCAGCCCAAAGGCGGTTTCTGATTTTGGCTTCAAATTCTCCCTAAATTCTTTTAGAAGCACTTTTTTTTACGTTTTTACCAAATGCAAAAAATACCTTTGGCTGGATAGACAATTGATTTTGGGCTCCCAAAATCCCTACAAAACGCACCATTAGTTTGTTTTGAAGATTTGATCTCACAAAAATCAGCTATTGAACAAATCTTAGTAATAAAAATTAGCCACTGAATCTTGGTTTGTTGTCAAAGGCTCCAAATCAACCATTGAACAAATGGGAAAGAGGATACCATCTCTAAGCGAGTGCCTGAGGAAATTCCGGATACCACCATTTAGTAACAAACCATTAAACAGAAACCAAACCAAATTTAAACAATAGTAAAAATAAAGTCGAGGGAAATATCCTATCAACAAGAAACACAAAATTATCAAATTAAACCAACGAAATCTAAACAAAGCCATAAGCAGAAAATTATCGAAAAAAAGCATACATACATAAATCCAAAACTGACTTTGATGCTATGTCCATTACAGGTAAGTTGTGGAAAGTGCTATGTCCCACAGGCCTAGTCACTTACCTAACTACCCAGCAGGGAGAAAATCAGGAAAAGAACACCAACAAGCAAACATGAAAAAGTATATTTCTCTAATAAAACTGATATTGAAATTACAACTAATTTCCTAAAAGCAAAATGTTATAAAATCCTCCAAGCAAAGTCAGAATAATTAAACACATGAATATGGTAGATTAATATTCACACAAACACATGAACCAGCATGTAGTAAAAAAATTGCAAAGGCATTCAAATTTGCAGACTTAATGAAAGTAACAAACTACTGTTTCTCTTCGATTTTCTTGAAGCAACAAAAAAAAAAAAAAAAAACGATCAAAGAAATAACTACAAACGCAAACTAAACAATAGCGCATTAGTATAATTGTTCTCCATTCTCCAACAGAATTTTGATCTCCTTAGACGAAATGATCAAGTTTTACTGATCAAAAGCCAAAAACTGGAAACAGTTTCAACTACCCCAAACCCATAAACAAACAAACAAACAAACAAACAAAAAGTGAGTACGAAAATTCGATTAAGGGTAGAGACAAAAAGGAGAAAGCCAACTCCATGTTTCGGTTGAGCAAAAGCAAAAGCATAATAATGCTTCCTTAGATCAAATAGGTAAAAAAATATAACCTTAACCATTCCAAAATCAGATAATTGATTAATAATACCAACAACATTACAAATCAACAAACGCCAATTCGAAACCCTAAAACCCTATCAAAAAGTAAGGGAAGAGGACCTGATTGCAGGAGACGAAAACGAGCATGCCGCCGGAGGGGCCAAAGGGCTGGCAATCGACGGTGCTGATATTATGCTTGCACTGGTCGAAGGGAAGGGCAGTGAACTTGCCAACGAGATCCCTTGATCTTCTGGCCCTAGGTCTGCACTTCGTCGGCGAAGCGAACGAAAACGACGACCATGACGATGGGCATCCGTCGCATCAGCGGCGTGGGGAGAAATCCACGTTGCGTGATCTATCCGTCACAGATATAGTGGCTCGTCAGAGGATGCTCGTCGCGGACGGAGCTTCTATGTCGAGAGAAGAAAGGAGGGCGAGATGGAGGTTGTCGGTGCGGATCTAATTAGATCCAGCGACGGAGACGAAGAAAATGAGGACGGCGACGGACTGAGAGAGAGGGGAATAGAGAGAGAGAGAGCGACGAGATGAGAGAGAAGGGGGCGGAGAGAGGGAGACATGGATGTTGGAGAGAGAATGCGAGAGGCAGAAAATTACAACCCTAGTAAAATCAGGGATAAAATGGTTATTTTGAAAATGTTAAAATCAGTTTTTTTTTTTTTTACACTCAAATGAAAAGGGTAGAAATCCTAATTCAGGTGATTTGAAGGTAAAATGCATAATTTTCTTAATTTTTTTTAACTAAAATTATAAAGAAATAATTTTTTTACCTTAATTTGTCTATTTGTAATTTGGTCTAAATTAAAATTGTAATATAGTTAAATTTAAGGATTAATAATAAAAATTTCTCATTAACTATACCCCTTATAATATTTTATTTTTTATTTTTAAAACATAATATTCGTTATTCTGAATAATAAGACATTAATAAAATTACCTCTCTATTAATCAATTTGACAGATTTTACATGTGTCGCATTTATAATAATTATTGTTAAATAATTTTGAGCACAATTACTATTTTACTCACACACTCTAATTTTTTATTCAAACTTATATGTAATATTTAGTAAAATTAAAAAAAGATAAATCTTTTTCACTCCCTAATTACTCAACGAATCCCCACCTCACAATTATCTTTTTTTTTTTTTTTTTTTTTGGTTGAAAATTTCCTATTTCTCATTTGGTTACTTTTAACGTAAAACAATATTAAAAAAATTCATAAATTTTATTATTCCACCATTAAACAATTCATAAAATTTTTAGCTTATATTTAGTCATATGTTTCATAATTAAAAGTTCAATTTTAAATTAAATTAAATTTTAAATTAGTTTATAAATCATAGAATTATGAGAATACTCCTAAAATAACAAATTAAATGTCAATTATCGTTAAAAATCTTATGAATGAGACATTTTTGTTAACCTTTTATTGTTCACAGAACGAGGATTATGTTTTAAAAATTGAGAGATAAAATATTGAAAGACAAAATATTACAAGGAGTGCAGTTTAGAGAGATTTTTTGTAAGTTTAAAGCTTAAATTCTTATGAATTTATGTAGTAGTATAGTTTTTGGATTTATTTGAGATATTAAGTTTGAATAATACTATATTTAGAGTCAAAATGAAAGTTATAATTGAATTTTTTTTTTAAAAAAAAAAAAAGTGCAAAGGCGATAATTAGAAAACTTGAGTGGGGGGAGACAAAAAGAAAAATGTCAAAGGATTGGGCCAAATTCTAAGAAGAGCCCTTGGGCGCAAGAGGACACCAAGACAGCTCTATTATTTCTAGGGGTCCAAGGCAGCTCCGCCTTTGATCGTAATAACAACATGTTTGAACCTTAAAAGAAAGAAAAGATGTGATCATATTAACATGTTTGGACCTTAATTACTAGGATCTTGTTTTCTACTCCTACAAAATTAAACGTTGAAGTTATGTAGAGCAGAGTCATACATTATGGTTGGTATTTACAAGAGAGGATGTTGTATGGCAATACACAAATGTGAACTATGGGTACAGTAGGCAAAAAAATTCCCGGAAATTTTTGAAAATTTTTATCGACATTTCAAAAATATGAAAATTTTTGAATTTTTTTTATAGATACTGATTTCTTGAGATCTGATTTCGGATTTCCCAACCTCCTCTACTTCTTTGATTGAATTGTCGTCCATGATATATCCGTAATTGTGTCCATGAATGTTTGAGAAATTAACGTAAAGAAATATAAGAAAAAAAATATATTTTTGAAAAACTAATATAAAAGTATCAAAAGCTACTAGTTAATTTCCTTAAACTTCGTTTGGTTGGAGGAATAGAGATAAAAAATGAAAGAGAGAGTTGAAGAGACGGGAAATGTGAGAAATATAAAAAAAATTAGAATAATCTCTAATGTTATTTGATAAAAGAAACTGAGTTAAAGGATAAATGAACGAATATATGTTTAATTATTAGATTTTATTTTTTATCAAATTCAAATAAGGGTTTTAAAAGATAAAATGATCTTTTTAAATTTTTAGTAGGTGGATTATATGGATCCCTCAAGAGATGCAAAATGGTAGATCCAGGTGAATTGAATCCCCTTCCACCTCTTCTCTCATTTTCTCTCTCCTTCTAACCAAATAAAAGATTTGAGGGTTGTTCATTTAGAATAAAACTTAAAAAAAAATTAAACTCGTTATTATTTTATTTAAGTTTATGTTCTTTTGTAAAATTTGAGTTTGAACTCAAATTTAAACTCGAATTTAAACTCGAATTTGAACTCGAATTTGGGACTAAACTCGAGTTCAAATTTTACTTTCAACTCGAGTTCAAAAACTATAACTTAAATAAATAAACAATATTTTTTTTATTCTTAAAAATGTCATAACTTTTTCGTTTTAATTCTGATTGAGATGATTTTTTTTTCTATGCATTCACAACGAAAAGACGAATAAAACCTCATCCATATACCCTATTAAAATTTTTCATCACTATTGAGTTTTTATTAAAATACTATATAAATATAAATTTAAGTTTTGACCCACCAAAACACAAACTCAAAAGGATTCTCAATTCAAATCATAACTCAAATGTGCACATCTAAATACAAACTCAAGTTACAACTTCAACTCAAGTTATAACTCAAACTCAACTCAAAATCATCATTCAAATCACCCTAACTCAAAAATATAAAAGAACAACCCCTTAGACTCTCCCTCTATCTCTCTCCCTCCACCCACCTCTCTCTCTCAAACCAAAGTAAATTTATTTTGTAGAGCCAATTGATAGAAACTCGAGAGGCCGGCATAATTAAGGTTCAATAAAAGTCAAAAGGTTTTTTGTGATTGTTCAAGCGCTCCTTAAAGAGATTTTCTCTTTTTCTTTTATTTCTTTTTAAAGTTAAAAGACTCTTCTTATGGTATTGTGACATTTTTATGATGTAATATATAAATATTGTGCTATCAGCTAGGCCTTAAAACGAATATCAATGATAGTCTTTGAAATTTTATACGGGCCGTTCGCGACCATCCGAAAAAATTAAACTTGTGCCCATTGTCGAGCCCTTTGCTGAAAAATTCAGGCTGCCCGCCCAAGCCTGACCTCCACCTTGAGCGGGCTTCGGGCAGGTCTTGGCTGCTCGAAGCCCAGTCGGGTAGCCCGAGCCCGCCCGACTACCCAAATAATTAATATATATTTTTATATTTTGTTTTATTTTTTTATAATATTGTGTATATATATTATATATAATATTGTTTATTAATTGTATTTGTATATATTAATTATTAAGTTATTTATTGTAAAAATTATATAAAAACTTTTATTAAGATTAAAATCAACACACATTATTAAAACAAATACTATTAAAAAAATTTCGGACGGGCTTTAGACAATGGGTTTTCCACGGCGGCGGCCTTGTTTTTTTGTTTCATTTTCGTGTTGTCTGAGCCCGAACCCGGCCTAAAACTTAGATGGGCAAATTTAGGGCCCTACTCGCTGAGCCCAAAAATTTGCAGGCTTCAGGTCTTCCAGCACTAATCAAGGACAACTGAAGCAATCTATAAACATTCCTTATATTCTTCCCCCACGTAACAAAATGACGTAGATTGAATCGAAGTTGAAGATGGCTAAGAGTCTTTCCAAATTCATTTATTTGCTGGCGTGTAACTTATCTTCTGTCTTCTTTTCGCATTCCGAATTATACACGTTATTGTGTGATATGATATCAATTAGTATTTCTAAGTATATATTATGATGATTGTGTAATCATTTGAATATTTCCTTCTTGTTTTTAAGATTCTTTAACCAAAGGATTTATGTTAATATATAGCTACTTACATATTTAAGTTATTTTCTGTAATGATTAGTATTTTCTTTGCTAGTTTTATTTTAAGTCTTGGTTTTCAAAATTGTACAAAAAAAGAAATATAAGAATGTGGAAATGATATATGAAAAATAAGGTTGAGAATTGTTGCCTTATAATAGAATTTGTTCTGAATACAACTTTAATTTCTCCATAATAGGATTTTCTCAACTAAGAGTTGTAATCATAATATTCTTTTCGAAGGCAGTACTTCAAGAGTTTTCGAATGAGAGGGATTGATGAATGGCTTTTTGCCAACTTTTCATCAACGTAAAAATTACAATATATATTCGTACAGAGTATAAGTTAACTATGGAAAGAATAAACTACATAATTACAAATCTTCCGAAGAAATACAGAAACTACCAAAAGTAATATAATTACAAATAGTAGTTCGATTTATACGCCTATTTTTTTTCGCTTTAACACCCCTTTTTAAATTAAGATTTCTTTTTATAAAAAACCCTCACAGACAAAAAATGACCATTATCATAGACTCAATTAGATATTACGAACAGGAAACTAATGATTTTTTTTTTCTTCACCGCACACCCCCACATATCATGTCATAATTTACAAACTTTTGCTATCTTGAAATTTGTTAGAGTAAAATTTCATCCAACACTTAATCAACCTTCGTAGACTAAAAACACGGATCAAATGAGTAATAATCAAAGAAAATTAGATAAACACTCTTAGAATAGAAACAACCTCAAAGAATAAAGACAAAATGTCAGAATCTCAAGGTTTTTATATTGGAAATTTTGTGTCTCATTTTTCTTCTCAAATCGAGAAAATTTATAGTACATTGAGAATAGAAAATTTAATTCTCTCATTAATTTGAGAGTTTATTATCTCTTTAATTACAATAAAAATTCTTCACTTTTTGGGTGTTACAAGTGATAAATAATCAATACGGATTAAATATTGATCATTGAATACATTTAATTGTCGATAGTTATGGTACTTGATGTTGCCTTGAAACCTTCGAGCTTCCTCTTTTAGTTCGAGTATTAATGTTTGGACACTCAGATGCTCAGATACTCAAACATTCAGACGCTTAGATAATTGGACGTTCAGACACTCGGATGCTCAGGTGCTCCAATGCCCGACCCATTAGTGTTTAGACTTTGTATAAGCCACAGGCATCATGCCAGTCATAAATATATTATTACAAAAATCCTAGTCATCATGCCAGTCAACTATGCCTATGATTTTGGCTTCTTTACTTCTCCTCCTTTAGATCATTCTTTTACCTTCCACTTTTCGTCACTCTTTGATGTGCCTACTTGGGATTGTCCTCTTCAATTGCGCATGTATTATGCCACACTAATAAACTTTTGTGCTCAGATTATTATGTCAGCGAAGGTCTTCAATTGTTTTTTGCAAATTGACTTCCACATGTCACCTTCTTGGAGCCCTTCTCAAATTGAAACCACAGCTTCACTATCAGTGTAATTCTTCACATAGTTCATCTCTTGACTAAAACGTTCAATATAGCTCTTTAGTGGCTCATCAACTCCTTGTTTGAGGGAGTATAGATAAAGCTTATCCTTCTTATGAGTCTTGGCTATTACGAAATGCCTAATGAACTGTTGCTTCAACTGTTCAAATGAGTTGATTGACCTCGGCTCTAGCTGTTGGAACCATTGAAGTGCCGGTCTAGTTAGTCTCAAAGATAATGCTTGGCACATTTGTGCTTGGATGGCACCCTGAATCCGCATCCAAGTACAATATGCATGTATGCGTCCGGTTGAATTCTCTTTTCCATCGAATTACTTGATGGGAATCATTTTGAAATCTACAGGGAATGCTTCTGCCATGATATCTTCGGTGAATGGGGGCTCCATCTTGTCCATCATGTTTCTCACGCCCTCCAGCAATTTCTAATTGGCTTCCAAGTCCTCCATGCGCCTTTGCATCTTCTCGGGCTATTGCTCGAGTTGTTCCTTTCAAACAATTTGATTGGATTGACTCTTTCCTCTCCGGTTGACCTGGCGATTCTGGTTCTGATTTGCTCCATTTGCATGGCTCCAAGCAAGTTGGGGACTCCTTCATTCCTCTTATTCCTACTTTGTGGTGCTTGGTCGTTCCGATTGTTCGAAGGCATGGGTGCATTAGGTTACACATTGCGTTGTGTGTTGAGTCGATCACGTAGATCGGTTATTGTGTAATCTTCAGACCTCAGTGTCCAGGTGTTATCCACTTGTTCATCATCATAATTATTTATTATCCTGTCAAACTCTGACGTCCTTGTTCTTTTGGTCGCATCTCGATGACTTCCACTTCGTGACAGAGCATTTCGGCTCCCACATGCTTGACGCGTTTCCGATGGTTTAGGCAAGTCCCTTTGTTGATTCTTATTGGATTACTCTTCGGCTCCATTCTACTAGTTGCGTCGATTGTTGCATCCACTCTTAACACTTCGTGAATTTGTCGGCCCACTTGGTTGGTTGTTTTTTGGACAGGTCACGTTAAAAGTGGCGATGAGCTTATCCACCATTACTGCCAACGTGTCTACTTGTGCTTCGATCCTATCAATGCGTGTTGGTGGACGTGGAGCATGCAGTGCTTTCTCAAGATTAGTGTTGACTCCTCTTGTTTGGGTGCCCTCAGTGTGAGTTCGTTGAGTGCTTGAGACTTGGTGTCTCGCCATACCTGAGAATAACTTGTCAAGGAAAAAGAAAAAAGAAGTTAAAAGTACTGGTGAGAACCCGTTGATGTTAATCAAACAAGGCCCTCCTTCTAGCACAAAAAATGTTAGAGCAAAATTTTGTCCAACACTCAATCAACCTTCTTAGACTAAAAACACAGATCAAATGAGCTAATAATCTAAGAAAATTGGATAAATACTCTTAGAACATAAACAACATGAAAGAATAAAGAAAAAATGTCAGAATCTCAAGGTTCTTGTATTGAAAATTGAGTGTCCTCTTTTTTCTCTCAAATCGAGAGAATTTATAGTACATTGAGAATATGGAGTTTTATTCTCTCATTAATTCGAGAGTTTATTCTCTCTTTAATTACAATGAAATACTCTTCACCTTTTGGGTGTTATAACTGATAAATAATCAATACCGATTTAATATTGATAATTGAATGCATTTAATTGTTGACCGTTATGGTACTTGATGTTGCCTTGTAACCTTCGAGCTTCCTCTTTGAGTCCGAGTATTAATGTTCAGATGCTTGGATGCTCAGATACTCAAACGCTTGGATGCTCAGACACTTAGACGCTCGGATGCTTGAACATTCAGACGCTCAAATGCTTAAATAGTCAAGCATTCAGACACTCGAATGCTCGGGTGCTCCAACGCCCGACCCATTAGTGTTCAGACTTTGTATAAGTCACTATAAGTGACGTGGCATCATACCAGTCATAAATATATTATTATAAAAATCCCATCCAACAAAATCTATAACAAAACCCTAATTTCATCTTTCAATGGCTATTCGAAAAAGTTGTACATAGATATGTTAAATTTTCTTTTCTTTTTTTTCTATTTTACGATGATTTTTTTAATTTTTTTAGTTTCGTTTTAATACTGATAATTTCATTTTTTAAGGCTAATCATTTCATTTGTTTTCGTTTTTTTTTTTTTTTTTTTTTTTTTTTTTTATTTTATATGCTCATTCTCATGATATGTTGTTTTACCATGTGTGGATTTTCTTATGCATTGTCGTCTCTTTGTTCTTATTTCAGCTTATTTCTAATTCAACTAAAACACTTGTCGTATTGAATAATTGTCTTGACTTCTATGCCTTCAGGTTGGAACTCACATTTTCCGAGCAAATTAAGTTGAGTATTGCAATTTTGTTGTTTATTTGCTGAATGAGATTTTACTCTCTGTGAGGTCCAGAAATCATCCCGACTTTCTGATGAGCTTTACTTTACAGAATTACAGACTTTTGCATTAGAGGTAGAGAAATAGTAAATACTAAAATAACAAAATAAAAAAAAAAGGGGTGTGAAGAGAGAGAGAAAAAAAAAAGGTAGTCAATAATTAACAATTTTATGAAAAATGGTTAAGGGCAGTTTTGCAATAATAGTAGTGTGTAGAAAGTAAATTCAATCATAAAAATTATATAAAGTGTGTAGTTAGAAATGAGATATAAAGAAATAAAAAAAAAAAGAGGTGTGAATAAAACCACCTAATTACAAATTGTCAACTTTTGATTCTCCTTTCTTTTCTGTACTTTCATTCGTTTGTCTAGAATTTTTTGTTTTGTTTGTTTGTTTGAAAGGGTCTGTATAGATCTTACACAAATGTGAATAGGTATTTTTATTACTAACCTAGACGAGGACTTGTAAACTTGATGACTTCAATGCCCAGTTTATACTGCATCCCTTACCGAAGTGTTTGCCAAAAACAAAAAGGAAAAAAAAAAAAAAAAGAATAATGCTGGAAACGAGTTCTAATTTCAACTTTTATGTCAACTGCTGAGTCGTCATTTTGTTCAGTGTTAAAAGATTGTTTAATTAATTAATAATAAGAAATTGTACTTACAGATTTTGCCTATTTCTTTTTTTTTTTTTTCTACTAGGGCTAGGAATTTTAAACTATAATTGTTTTTCATTTTATAAAGGAATGTGGGATTGTTTACCAAAATCATGTTTTCTTTAATTTTATACAGCACCAATCGAACAAATTTCTTTCTCTAGTTGTCGTTATTTAAAAATACGTTTATATGTTTTCTTTAATTGTATACGTTTATATGTTTGTTTATTTTAATTGTCAGAGGCTATCTATGTTAATTGTTCTTGTGTATTCACCTTTCATGAAAAAAAAAAAAAAAAAAAAAAAAACTAGTTGAAACACACGCGTTGCGCGTATTGTGTTATATTTTTTTTTTTTTTTGATACAAAACATTTAAAATTCATTAAAAAATTTACTTTATTTTTTATTTATTATGTTCTTAAGAATTTTGTTTAACAAAAACAAAATATTTAAGTAGAGCACATTTAAAAGAAAAAAGCTTTTAATAGGGATTAGACAGTATGGGCGGGCGAGAAATGAAAAAAAAAAAAATATTTGGAAGGATTATGGAAAAAAATGTTTAGATAAAGACATTAGAAGTAAAATTAACTCAGCACAAAAATTAAGGAAAAATAAAGCACATTTAAATAAAACACACAAGATCCAAAAGTATATAAAAAAATAAATAGATGGAAATAAATATTTTAATCAAAACATGTTTCTTAGTTAAATGTGTGAGTGTCAAAAAAAATATATATATTTAAGCAGCTACATATGTGTGAGAAATTATTTCATCACAAGTAAATTATAGTAACAGAATTTCTTTGACAAATAGTAGGGCGTGCCGCCAGAGAAGAAATATATATGGGGTGTGGTCTTATGGTTATTTTAATATTTATTTATTAAAAGGTATTTTATTAACTGCAAGATTGATTTAAAGGTCGTAATAAATTAGATAGTTAATTAAAAAAATTGTGACAATTAATAAAATTAAATTCTTATCACTTCATATCATCAAATTTTTATATTTAATAATTAATCGATATAAATGTAATCATTAAAAACTTATTCAACATATGTATGTGTGTGTATATATATATATATATATATATATATATATATATATATATAAGTAAGGAGTTGAGAACAATTACTTTAGTTGGGCAATTAGAAAAAAGAATACTTACGGTGACTACTTTTGAGAAAATAATAGTTTTAAAGTATCATCTGTAAAACAGAATATATAAGTAAGGATTCATTCTTAAAAAATATTGACATAAAATAAGTAAAAGGTCTTTCAATAAGTCATAGTTAAAAATATAAGATTAAAAAAAAAAAAAAAAAGAGCTCGACCGAAAGAAACATTGTTTTTATCGACACTATAAAATAATAAAAGACACATTGGCTATTCCTATATAAACGAGGATTTATTTAAGAAACATAATTGTAGTTGGGGCAAATTGAAAGAAATATAAAATTAAAAAATTAATGGAATAACCAAAGTACAAGACTCAGTAATATGCGAGTGTGTGTGTAATACACATAAGAAGTAAAAAGATACTTATATGGGCACATTTGAAAGACAAAAGAAGAAAAAAACATGTATTAAAGTGCAAAAGCTATTTACTTAAGATGGTATAATTTGTAAGGACTTTCCAAGTCTAATGATGCATGGTAAATAAAAAAGATCGTAATTAGTACTATTAATTTGTAAGTTGTTATTTTTTAATTAGTAGGTTCTCTATCAATTGATAATAATAGGTCACACCTATTATGGATAAAAAAAAAAAAAAAGACAACTCAGTAATCCATACAAAATTTGGGATTAGGTTCAACTTTTTATACGGGGGTGATTAACAAAAATTCAGCTTTGGATACACAAAGCACGTTTACATGAATCATCACCTGTATTTATCATTTCAATACCAAAAAAAAAAAAAAAAGAAGAAGAAGAAGATGGAAGCTTAACAAGTTCCTGGTTTGCATTTATTTTTATACTTGCTAAATGAGAATATATAAGACTAAGAACTTTAATTATGCAATTGGAAGTAGATGAACTAGTCAATACATTATGAAGCAGAAACAAGCACGCGGCGAAAACTTCAAACCACAAACTTTTTTGCATGCTCCTCCAAGTGATGATGGATATGTTTTTGTACATCTCCTATTGCAATTTCCATCCCTTAAACATGGTCCCCAAATTGGCATACGAACTTCTCTAATTGCTGATTCTGACAACGAAAAATTCAACAATTAAACAAGAAAAAATAATTTAATTACGATTGCTTAATTAAATTATGATTATCTATCTTAATTTGTTAAAGTATAAAACTATTGTTGATCCACCTCCTAGCAGCTTAAGTTTTTGGGATGGATTGGTAAACTAACATGATATCAGAGCAGGAGGTCATGAGTTCAAACTCCCGTAATTGCACTTCTTATCCCCATTTAAATTGTCATCATGTGTTGGGTCTTTAATATATATCGCGCTTAAATATTCACGTGTTGAACTTTCCAATTAATTTACTCACATGATTGTCCATTGTCCAGCTTACACGTAAGGGGGAGTGTTAAAGTATAAAACTATTATTGATCCACCTCCTAACAGCTTAAACTTTTGGGATGGATTGATAAACTAACATAATTGATAATTTGATCTCTCTTTGTATACGGAGAAAAAAAAAAAAAAAAAAAAAAAGAAGTTAACTTAGCACAAAAATTAATTACCTGAATGCTCTAAAAAGCCGAAGAAGATCAGCATACAGATCATGAAGTAAGTCTTCTTAGTCATTTTTGTTTTCACCTCAGATCTGTACTCGGTAGGACCAAAAAAGTGTTGATAATATCATAAGGGGCTCTTAATCATTGGATGAAACAAATTATTTTTATTAGCATTATGAGAAATGAATTAGTTATGGAATCTAAAAACCGTGTATCTTAATTTATTATTGTATTTTTATTCAATTACATATTGAGTTCTGTTATTGGATAGTCACCAAATAATTTGTTTTTTAAACATTACACGTGTCCTTAACATTAATTAAGACTTGAAAACTAACTTTAATTAACTTATTAACAACTATGTATCCCTTTGTAATTAACAGCGTCCGCGTTCTTTAAGTTAGCATATGAGGATGCTAATAGATATAATATATTTTGTAATTAAATTTGTCCACGTGTGTTTGTTTGGACTTTTTTTTTTTTTTTTTTTTTTTTTTTTTCAGAAATCAAAGGATAGACCTATTGAGTCTAATTCAACCTAACAAAATCAACTTGTTAAGAAAGAATTATCCTCACCTTATTAAGTGAATTATGTTAATATGTCTAGTTAATGTGAGATTCTAATAACCTTAGAGGAGCTTCTTCTTTTGTGTCAATTTTCCTTTGGTTCCCGGAAAGCCATATTCTTTTGTGTGAAAAGAAGTCATTGCAAGCATAAACTAGCATTATATTATATCTATGATTGTGTGCGAAATTACAATCCTTTAAATGTTACATGTGATAGATATACTCAAAAGAATCTCAACACATCCATTTGCCGCATCTTACTTCTGGGAAATTTTTATAGTTACAGTGAGACCCCTGTTTTTGCTCCACCGATGGAGCAAGTAAAATGGTTGTTGACTAGATGATCTATTGGTTTAAAGCGAGGATTTATTATTCGTACAATGAGCCCATATGTACAATGGCCTTCAAATAATAGCCATTGATAAATATACCGAATCTCAACCACCATTCAAAATCTTCTTTCATATGAGGGAAGAAAAAACCTAGATCAAATTACCAGCCTCAAGTAAAATTGCTGTTGACTAAGTAGTCTATTGGTTTGATGTGAGGACTTAGAGTCCGTTTAATTTATTGATTCGAATTTTTAATTCGAGTTGAGATGTGACCTTATGTGAGAGCTTTTTACTACAGTAAAAAAGTTAGACGTGACTATTTTTGAGAAATTTTTACTGTAATAAAACTCGAATTCTAAATTTAAATCGGTAAAATGAACAATACCTTATTATTCATTCAATGATCCCACATGTACGATAGTCTTTAAATTTAGCCATTGATATCAATAGAAACCCAATTCTAACCATCCATTCAAAATCTTCTTTCATTTGAGGGAAAAAAGCCTAGATCAAATTACTAGGCTACTAGCCCGCTCCCATGATCAGTCCACCCACTTGGCCCAACTATCAATGACGACAACCCGACCTATGACAGCCACAACCCCCCATAATAAGTGAGATCTCACCACAGTCTAGAGGTGTCAAAAGTGCCGTGTTGGGCGGGCCTTTTTGAACCTTGTCCATGATCTACGTAGGGCTCGGCCCCAACCCTTGTCCTCTAGGGCCAAGGTCAAGCCACTACCTGGCCCTGTAGGGCCTGCGTATGGGCCAATCCTTTAGAACCTTTAGTAGCCAACCCGTTTTAAAAATTAATTTTTTTTTAATTATTTCTTTATATCTCAAATTTAATGATAAAAAAATAAAAAAGTAATATCACATGCCTCAAAAAGATATGATTTTATTGAAATAATATAAATCATTATAAGAAAATGACTGCATGAAAAAAAAAAAAAAGTGAAGTAAGTATAAAATAGAAAGATAATTAAATTACATAGTGGCCGAATTGCTTCACAGGCCTCGGCCGTGCTAGGCCCTTTACGGGCTAGTGCCATGCTCGTACAACAGGCTTCATAAATGAGGCCTAGCCTTGACCCTTTTGGCATTCTAGGTCAACTCGGCCCACAACAATGCAGGCTGAGTCGGGTTGAATATTGTATTGTAGCGGATTGGGCGAGGTTGTCTACGGACAACTTGGCCCAGTTAACACCTCTACACCACACCCAGATACTCTGCCACCCAGACACGAATCCACCTTGTGCTCAGTGAGGGCACGTGCCCCCCGCTAAAGAGAAACAAAACCATATACTTGTTGTCCAAAACACTATTATCTACCCTAACTTAAAGAATGTGCCCCACTGATCAAGTAAAACTCTCTATTTTGGCCTCGTTCACTTCGCGGATTCGAGTTTTCGATTCGGGCTGAGATGTGACATTTTCTGAGAGCTTTTTACTGTAGCGGAAAATTTTGATGTGACATTTTCTGAGAGCTTTTTACTGTAGAAACCTAAAACTAAAAACTCGAATCGGTGAAGTGAACAAGGCCTTTGTCTTGTTTTTTTTTTTTTTTTTTTTTTTTCTGAAGATTTGGGCTTTAACTCTTGTATGAAGGGAGGCCCACTTCTGTTTTTGCTACAGAGACGTCATTTCCTCACTTATAATTTTTTTTTAGTTGAAAAAACTCTACATTTTTTTTCTCGTTTTAATAGTGATTACCCTATCTGTTTTTCTCATTTATATTTTTTGCTCCTTTGTTATTTCCAATAGTTTTATATCAAAATTTTATTGCTCTCCAAAATAATATGAAAATTTATGAACTTTTTAATTTTTAAGTGAATATATTGTTTTAATGTTTATTTATTCATTTATCATATACATAAATTTGCGCGCATAATACTCAATAAAGTTATCACTCCCTTTAAAAAATATTATTGCTAATTAGAAAATATAAAATAAGAGAAAAAAAAAGATAAGTTAAAAAGTTTGGCTCAAAATTTTTATAGTATGGTTTAGTTAATAATATTTTGGGAAATAGTAGAAAATAGGCCAATATGAAAAGCTTAAGAAAGGAAATAGGCCAATTTTTAGTTATAGAAATTAATAGGCCATAACTTGTCAAGTTATGGTTCATAACCTGACAAGTTATGGACAATTATGAATAATAACTTGTCAAGTTATAGTTCATAACCAGACAAGTTAGGGATGAAAATAATAATTTGGCCTATTTATTAACTTATGTAAACTATTGGCCTATTAATTTTAATTCATCTCAAATTTTGGCCTATTTTCCTCTTTCTCCCTAATATTTTTTTTTTACTTGTGCCCGCTGAATTTAAATTCTAACTCGGTCACTGCCTCCACTATCCAATCAGCCTGTGACAGCAACCCACCACTTGTGACGACCACCTAGCCTACGACGCCACCCACTGCCGACGGCAACCCAGCCCATGATGACCACCACGCCTGCCCAAACGGAGGTTCGTAGGTGTTGCGTTGATTTTTTTTTTTTTTTTTTGTGCTCATTGATTTGTACAGTTTTGGATAGATGTTGTGAACTAGGAAAAAAAAAAAAAAAACTCTCCTTTGAACTCTTTCAGAAAAAGAAAAAAAAAAAAAAAGAATACCTTTTAACAACAATGGTACTGACTTTACAAGTTATACAAGTATGTTTTTTCTATTGGGTTCATCAGAGTGAAATGGTGAAGATGATTGTTGAGAAAGATGAAGGGATGAAGCAAAATTTTTATTTTTTTTAATTATTTTGTGGATCCCACTAATAAAATATTCAGAACGCCCTCCACGTAGGCAGCCTCCTTAGATGAGTTATCGGTTTTTTCTAATGAAATAGTAGTAGGTCCTACAAATACAATTGAGCCACTTGTCCACGTAACATGCCCTCAAATGAACAAAAAATATTCAAAAATAAAATTCACGTTTTAATATCAAAGTTTAAAAAATAATATTGAAACACTTATTTTTTAAGGAGACGTTTAATTAAAAAATTTATATCATAAATTATAATTTATAATTTATTATAATATATATTTTTTAAAAATACACATAAATAAAAAATAATTATAATTTTATAATTTTAATTTATAAACCAAACGTCTCATAATTATAATCTAATAACTCCTTAAAAGGTGCTCCACCTTTGCCCTATGACGGGGGTCGCACAGTAAAAGGAGCCATATATCTCTACCTTGCACGACTTTTTTTTAACTTATTATTTGTCCTTCAGTTTGACGAAAAGGATTGTGAATAAGAATAAAAATATAATAAAAATAGAATAGGATTAAATGGGTTATTTGTTTTTCTCAATTTTAATGTTTGGTTGAACATTGAAATTAAAAACATAATTATACTATTCTCTTTGTTACTCCGAAATCGTAATTGTTATTAGTTATAGACTAAAAATGTAACAAAGTAGAAATGTAATAGAGTAACAACTATTTTCACAAAAACAACTGGTAGTACATAACTTTTTTTGGTATCGTTTATTTAAACAATTTTCCTTTTTTCTTTATTTAAATTGTTATGAACAAAAAATTTTCACGTTTCAAAACTTTTTAAAAAAATTTTGAGTTGCAATCACTACTAAAGTAAAGGTCATTAACCGATTAATATTTAACTCAATAAGTAGGATCAATATAAGGGTTGAGATCGCCATCAAGGTTAGGTTGGTAGGTCAGGACAACCATTAAGTTCAAGTTGACGAGCCAAGATTGATACTAGGGTTGAGTGATCATCAAGAGGTCGAGATTGATAGCGAGATTGCCTGATATCAATGTTAGGTTTGGGTTGACATGTCGCATCCAAGGACATTGTCAATCAAAATGGAGACCACCACCGGGTGAAAATGGGTTGAGAAATATTCTACCAAGCTATATGTAAAGATTTTTAAAAATTGAGACTAAACAGTAATTTTGTAATAATTAATCCAAATATTAATTTTGTAAAAACATAGGGGCTGAAATATTATGTTGTACAAAATTTAGAGCTAAACTATGAGTTTATAAAATATGAGGGTAAAACGTAATTTATAAAAATTTAGGGATATAATGTAATTTTCAATGAGGGACAAACTAAAAATTTTCTTCAATTTAGAGGCAAATATGTATTTTTAAAATGATTACATATTCTTAAAAATTATATTTACCCCTTGAATTTTATAAAATTACATTTTAACTTAATTTTTGAAAACCTTTAGAAATAATGTAGTTTTTTGATAAAGTAGAAATATATATATATTTTTAAAAGTTTCTACTTTAGATTGTGCCATGCTATTGTCGTAGTCATGTTGGTATTTTTATCATCTTACTTAGATTTTTTTTTTCCATAAAAAATTAGATAATCTTTAATATCTTAATTGAATTTTTAGCCTCTTATTTTTGTCAGGCTAGGTTTTTCCATTTCTCAATAATCTAAGTTAAAAGTTTAAATTCTGTCACTTTTAAGTTTATGCATGGTTCATTTTATAATTTAAATTACAACTCAAATTTTATTGTTACATAATATTTTTTTTATAAAAATTTAAATTTAATTTTTATATAATATATATATATTTTTACATATATAACTCAAATTCTCAGTTTATAGTTATAAAAATAAACACACTATTAACTAATAAATGGGGCGTTAATACAAAAATTTTAGATACAAAGGATTATTATTAAAATTAATTTCATCTCTAAAGACGTTTAATTCATAAATTTAAAATTATAATTTAAAATTATTTTTATTTTATGTATATTATTTTATAAAAAAATATTATAATAAATTATAAATCATAATTTAAATTAAAAATTGTTTCCATATTTCGAACGTAGGAATCCTTATAGTATTAGTCAAACTAAAGGGATGTTAATTCACAAAAGAAATGAACGATTAAAAAAAAAAAAAATCAACTACCAAAAGCAAAACCCTACGAAAAAACCCCTCCTCCTCTTCCTTCGTCTTTCCTCATTTTCCGCAGTTGAGCTCCAACAATGGGTCGGAAGCTCAAAGAAGCGACTCCTCCGAGCGACCCAGAAATCCCCACCGACCCAGAACTCAACTCCGAGAAAAAGAAGAAGAAGAAGAAGAAGGACAAAAACAAAGACCCAGAAAACACCATACACAGTCCCAAGAGAAAGCTCGAAGAACTCGAAAAAACCGAGGAATTCTCCGATTCGAAAGAGAGGAAGAAGAAGAAGGAAAAGGAGAACAAGAACGAGGACGAGGGTTTGGAAGAGAATGGGGAAAATGAACAGAGCGGAATCCACGAAGATGGGCATGTGGCGGTGACGGGGAAGGACGTGAAAGACGCCAAGTACGCGCCACTGAAGTCCTTCGCCGAGTCAAAGCTCCCGAGCGATGTTCTTCAGTGTTGCGGGAATTTCGAGAGCCCATCGCCGATACAGTCCCGGGCGTGGCCCTTTTTGTTGGACGGTCGGGATTTTATCGGGATTGCGGCAACTGGGTCAGGTGAGTTTTCTCGATTGGGTGTGGCGGTTGTGAAATTTGCTAGATTGACTATCCAACGAATTGAAATTGACAGTCATTCTTTGTAAAATTTGGTCGTTATTGGTGGTTCCGTAGTTGCAAATACAAATTTTTTCTAAGTTATTTCACTAATAAAACTTTCTTGTTAAGTCATTTTTACAAATAGTTGCCTAATGTTGGGTTGTTTTGTTTGATATATATATATATATATATATATATATATATATATATATATATATGCACACACACTTTTTGTGTTGTTGTTGTTTGGGTGTTTAGGCAAGACTTTGGCTTTTGGGGTGCCGGGGATAATGCATATATTGAAGAAGAGGAAGGGGAAGTTCTCCAAAGGAAGGAATCCTCTTTGCCTTGTGCTCTCGCCTACGAGGGAGCTAGCTCAGCAAGTATGTGATTTTGCTCGTTTATATAAATGTTTTGTTTGGACTTTGGGGAATGTAGAAAACCGAAAAACCCACAAGATTAGTGTTTTAGGATCTCCATTTTCTACAGTTGCAGAATTTTACTTTGATTATAATTTGGCAACCTAAAATAAAGTGTAAAATCCTTGATATACCATTAGTAAGCGCTCATTCATTTCGTTGGTTTGAATTTTCAACTCAAGCTGAAAAGTGAATTTATGTGTAGAGAAAACGCTGTATTACAAAAAGTTGAATTTGAATTTTAGTGAGAGAAAACACTATAGTAAAAACTTGAGTTGTAATTCGAATTAACAAAATGAACTAGGCCTAAAATTTTGTTTAGAGGGCTCTGCCATGCTTACCGCACCTCTTACGACTAACTGTGCGTCTGGCACCCAGCGTATATTGATGGTGGAATTAGACCTGTGTGTAATGTGTTATGTGCTGAATTTGTACTCGGGAGGCAAAAATTTTAAATTTCCTGATTTCTTCTTCATATATTATGGCTTTGGATTTTCCAGACTTGCCAATATGGATGATACTGATTTACATTGGGAAGCAAGGAGATGTTTATAATTTTCCTAGGATTTACTACAATAGAAATGTTTAACCTATGCATCCTTGAAAGTGGAGTTATAATAAGCTTCTGTATTCTGCTTGTTTTTTTTTTTTTTGTTTTTTCTTCTTCTTCTTCTAATGTGGGTTTTCTTCGTTTTATTTTCTGTTGGTTAGTGCAAAAATTCCATTCTCAACATTCGATTCCCCAGAGTTATTTTCTTGAAAAAATTTTATGGACCATCGGTCTTGTGTGGTGGCAGATTTCAGATGTTCTGTGTGAGGCTGGGAAACCTTGTGGGGTTACTTCAGTTTGCTTGTATGGAGGGACATCCAAGGTGGCTCAAATATCTGCTCTGAAGTCTGGTGTGGTAAGATTTTCCGTTCCTTTTCTCCCCTTTTAACTTTTCACGGTTATAGTCATGTTGCTTTAAGTCCTATTTAAAAAGGTATGCATATTTGGGAGGGTGAGAAAAAGATCAATTTTATCTTCCGCGCTCTGTTCTGTTTTAGTGGCCTCAAGATCTGTATGTCTACTTAGTTGGCCAACGCTTGATATAACATAAGCTTTAGCTTAAATCTGGTACTTCTGCCGATCTTGTTTATTCTACTTTTTTGAAAATCTAGTCCTTTTTAACATTAATAATATGCAAGTAATTTAGTTTTCAACTCTCCAGTGAACCTAATCTTCTTCTGTTCTTATGAAAATTTTCTATGTTGGTTTTTGAGTTTGATTGTCGGCGCTAATCTAAATAATATTTGTTCTCGGTGCTTATAGATTGTTCAATTGAAAAGACCCTATCCATAGAAATTTTCTTCAGCATGACAGGAATAGTTGTTGTAATTTTATACCCTAGCCGTATCTTTTTCCCATTCTTGAAATTCCTCTCTAGTTCGTGTAGAGGCAACTTTCTTGTACTCCTGCCATTATGCATGTGTTGCGTGATTTTTATGCTCGCAAGTGCACGTGTCGCAATCAAGTAATAAAGTGTACAAAGTACGGATATCGTCCCACAGAGAATGAATCACCAAGTGTACATGCATAAATCAATTAGTTTACCCGTTTTAAGTGACAAAAACTGATTGTTCAAAAATTACCAAATTGTTATAAATGCAGAAATGTAAAATAAACTGTAAAAAAGATTAACCAAAAGATCAAGAATACTAAAATGGAGTGTATGCAGTGATGTAAATCAGCTAGATCTACTAATTTTCCCTTAGTTGCAAGTCTGATGGCATAATGCTACAAGAATGCTATAACATTCCTTGTTAACAGAAACTCTTTTATTATGCATATGATTCTCCCGAAGTTTAATGTCTAAAAATTCCTCAACCATTTTCAGCATATTCCTATGTGGATCTAGTTTCAGAATGCAAATTAAGCTCGGATTTCTGTTTGTTATGCAAGATGAACAATATATTCCTATACTATTCACAAATCTGTAGAATATTTGGAGAGGAAAATCTAACTTTCTCATTCCTGACTACCGAATATATACATGAGAGAAGAGGTCTATTGAGATCCTCTAAAACCGGGAAAAAAATCTTCCTAACTAATGTAACTAAATCCGAGAGATACTCTCCTAATAATCAGCCCTAATTTACTTTGATATACACAGACTTTATTTACAAAAGATACAACTAACTTCTAGAAGATTTTCTACACTCCCCCTCAAGCTGGGCTGTATATGCTTATCATGCCTAGCTTGGAACATAGTTCTTGGAAGTTAGCCCGGTGGAGTGCCTTTGTTAGGATATCTGCAGTTTGGTGCCGTGTAGGGACATAGTTGAGTGAGATTATTTTCCCTTCAATCTTCTCGTTGATAAAGTGACGATCTATCTCAACATGCTTGGTCCTATCGTGATGAACTGGATTCTTAGCTATGGCTATAGCTGATTGACTGTCACTCCTCATGTTGATGGGTCCTTCTGCCTTCACTCTGAGTTCCTGCAAAAGCCTTTTCAACCACATTCCTTCACATATCCCGAGTGCCAGTGCTCTAAATTCAGCCTCTGCACTGCTCCGGGCAGCGATTGGCTGCTTCTTGCTTCGCCAGGTCACTAAGTTTCCCCAAACAAATGAGCAGTAACTTGATGTTGATCTTTGATCTGCGGCTGATCCTGCCCAATCGGCATCAGTGAATATTTCAACAGTTCTGTTTGTGGTTTTCTCGAATAATAGCCCTTTGCCTGGATCTCTCTTAAGGTATCGTAGGATTCGATACACGGCTTTCATGTGTTCCTCTGAAGGGTTATTCATAAATTGACTAACCACACTAACTGAAAAACCAATATCTAGACGAGTGTGAGCAAGATAGATTAGTTTTCCCACAAGGCGTTGATATCTACCTTTGTCCACGGCTGTACCATCTGTTCGCACTCCTAATTTTGTATTTGGGTCCATAGGAGTGTCAACTGGTTTACATCCTGCCATGCTTGTTTCCTTGAGTAGGTCCAGGACATACTTTCGTTGTGACACCGAGTTACCTTTACTTGATCTAGCTACTTCCATCCCAAGGAAGTACTTCAGGTGTCCAAGATCTTTGATTTCGAATTCTCTTGAAAGCAGCTTCTTTAGACAGTCCATTTCTTCCCAATGATTACCTGTGAGAACTATGTTATCGACATACACAATTAGAACAGTGAGTCTTCCATCAGTAGCATGTTTGACGAATAATGTATGGTCAGCTTGGCACTGAGCATAACCATCCTTCTTGAGGACTCTCGTGAATCTGTCAAACCATGCACGAGGAGACTGTTTGAGGCCATACAAAGACTTTCTGAGTTTGCACACTCTGTTGACTGTTGAATTGTCTTCGAACCCCGGAGGTATTACCATGTAAACTTCTTCATCAAGGTCTCCATTTAGGAAGGCATTTTTTACATCTAATTGAAATAGAGGCCGGTCTCGGTTCTTGCAATGGAGAGAATGACTACGATAGTGTTCAACAGCTCTTTGGAGCAAATGTTTCTTGGTAGTCTATTGCGTATGACCGAGTAAAGCCCTTAGCCACGAGGCGAGCCTTTGAACAGATTCCGCGCCATCCGCCTTGTACTTTATCGAGAATAACCACTTACATCCAACGGCATGCTTACCCGAGGAGGGTGGTGGTAATCGTCCATGTTCCATTCTTCTCGAGAGCTTTTATTTCATCCGAGTGGTTCGCCTTCCATTCGGTATTTGTATGGCCTCATGGATAGAAGTGGGTACCTGCACTTGATCTATTTTTGACACAAAAGCTCTGTAAGTTGGAGACAACTTGACATATGACAAATGATTACGAAGAGGATGCTGTGTGCATAGTCGGATTCCTTTCCGGACTGCAATTGGAATGTCCAGATCAGAGCTTGGTTCTGCAAGCTGCTCATCCACCGGAACATGAATAATTTCAGCCTTACCTTGCGTATTTTCACTGGAGGTTGGAGCCGGGAAGGAGTCATGGTTGTGTTGAGTTTGTGCAAGGTGCAACTGAGGTGGTTCTTGGTGATGTTTTCTCCTTGAGTAGACATTAATGACCTTGTCTGTTGTAGGTTGATTTTGACCAGGTGTAGGTTCATTTTGGATGGGTCTGGATTCTGGAACAGGACACGGACTTGTTTCTTGACCAGATTGGGCCTCAGGGTTGACATGAGGAGACTTGGTTGACTCAATGAGGGGAAGAGACTCGATGAAGGGAGGTGTTGTTTCTGCTGGTGGAGCTGAGACATTGGAGTTTCCCTCAAGGAGAGAATTCCAATCCCAATTCTGAGATTCAATCACCCTATTCTCTCCCTGAATGGAGGAATTGGTATAGAATGGTTGATGCTCAAAGAATATGACATCTATGGAATCAAAGAATATGACATCCATGGAATGAAAGAACCTTCTTGTGAGTGGACAGTAGCATTTATACCCTTTCTTGTTCGGTGAGTAACCAAGGAAAATGCATTTGGTGGCCCGAGGATCTAATTTCCCCCGGGTGTGTGGGTGGACATGGACAAAGGTAGAGCAGTCGAAGATTTTGAGGGGAATGTGGGCAATAAGGTGAGAGTTTGGAAATATTTCAAGAAGTGATTGGGTTGGAGTTTTGAAATTTAGGATGCGTGAGGGCATTCTGTTTATAAGATAAGTGGCTGTGAGAACCGCTTCACCCTAGAATCGTTTTGGAACATTTGAGGTGAACAACAAGGAACGAGCAACTTCAAGAAGATGGCGGTTTTTGCGTTCGGCTACACCGTTTTGTTGGGGTGTGTCGACACAAGAACTTTGATGAACAATACCATGAGTGGGCAAATAATCACCGAGAACAGAATTGAAAAAATCTCGGGCATTGTCTGTTTTGAGAACTTGAATGTTGGTGTTGAATTGGTTTTGGATCATTACATAAAATGTTTTGAATATCTGACTTGTTTCAGATTTGTCTTTCATGAGAAAAACCCAACTTAAGCGTGTATGATCATCAACAAATAACAGAAACCAACGGGCCCCGGTGACATTTTCAACTCTTGATGGACCCCATATGTCACTATGTATAAGGGAAAAAGGATGAGAGGACTTATATGGTTAAGGTAAATAAGAGCTACGCATGTGTTTGGAGAATTGACAGATATCACAATGAAAAAACTTTAAATTTTTATTGATAAATAATGATGGAAATAGCCGTTTAAGATACAAAAAATTTGGATGACTTAGACGATAGTGCAACAGCATTACAACAATATCCTTATTGGACAAACTTGAAGACACAGGCATACTAGGAAATTGACTCTCTGGACTGACACATAGTTTGGTGCAAGGTTTTTCTTGTTGTGACTCATCAGGAGTGAAGAGATAGAGACCTGCACAAAGCTCAGCGTTGCCAATCATCCTCCCCGATTCCGAATCCTAAAAAACACAAGTTTTGGCAGAAAATTTAGTAACACATTCCAAGTCACCGGTGAGTTTGCTTATAGACAGCAAATTACAGTCTAGATTAGGCACAAATAAAGACTGAATGAAGAACAAGATTCTGAGATAGATTCACAGTGCCGAATCCAGCCACTTTGGAGCATGTTCCATCGGCGACACGGACTGTGAGGTGACTCCGGCAGGGACTAAATGAACTGAGCAGTGATTTGTTTCCAGTCATATGATCGGATGCACCAGAGTCAACAATCCATGTATTGGAGAGTGTTCTGGTTCCAAAACCACTTGATATATTACCTCTATGAGCAGTACCTCCTGAGCCAATAATCGTAGGAGTTGGCTGGGTGTTTGCTTGACTAATTAGCCTCTGAAGAACTTCAATTTGATCCTTGGTGAATGGAGCTTGAGAGGATGCAGGCGGGAGTTTTGTTGAGTCTGCATTCCCACGGCTTTCACGCTCAGTAGATCCACGGCTAGGCTTCCAGTCCACGGGTTTTCCATGGAGTTTTCAGCAGGTATCCTTGGCGTGACCTAGTTTTCGACAGTGGTCGCACCAAGGTCTTCCTCTACGAGGCCTATTGTCATTCAGATGATGAGGAGGACCGCGGGCAGCATAAACCTGGGCTGAGGCATCTTCCTGAGATGGCAGTGATCCGTGAGACAAAAGAGCTGATCCGTCTGGAGTCGGCATTGTCACGGATTGTCCCAGCATCACTTTTCTTCTACTTTCTTCCCTGCGAACCTCAGAGTAGGCCTCCCTAAGATTAGGGATGGGTTTGGTGGCAAGGATTCGGCCTCGGACTTCATCAAGGGATTTGTTAAGTCCCATGAGAAATTTGAAGACCCTTTTTGTCTCCACGATCTCCCTGAATTTGGCACCATCTTTAGGACATTTCCAGTCATGGGTTTCAAACAAATCAAGGTGCTGACAGTTTCGGGTTAAATTGGTAAAGTAGGTGGTGACTGTTGTATCTCCTTGATTAAGATTCTGAAGTGTAGTTTCCACCTGAAATAATTCCGAGGTATTCTCACTGCTGGAATATGTCTCTTGAGCGGCCTCCCATATTTCTTGAGCCGTGGAATAAAGGAGGAAATTTCCTCCGATTTTTGTAGTCATAGAATTTATCAGCCAGGACATGACCATGTTGTTTTCAGAGCGCCAGAGCTTGTACTGGTTATCGGTCTTGGCAAGTGGAACTACTGCGCCTGTGAGGTAATCATCTCGGCCATTGCCACTAATGAACATCATTACGGATTGCGACCACTGCAAATAATTGAGGCCATTTAGTTTATGATTGGTAACTGGAATCATGTTGCTCTCGGATGAGGCTGAGATGATTGCAGGATATGAACCAGATGGAGAAGTGATACTGGTTGATGAGGAGTGATCTTTTTCATGTTTTTCATTTGAGTGATCTGTTTTAGCCATGATTGGGAAGGATAAAAGGTTGAAGGCAGGAAGATCCTTCAACGATGTGAGGGTTCAAATAGTGGTAATAATAGAGGTATGGATGAAGAAGGAATGGCTGCAACTTTTGGAGTACCGGCAGCGGATTTAGGGCACAGAGGGAGCGGCGGCAGATTTAGGGCACAGAGGGTGCGGCGGCAGATGTAGGGCACAGAGGGTGGCTCTGATACCATGTAGAATATTTGGAGAGGAAAATCTAACTTTCTCATTCCTGACTACCGAATATATACATGAGAGAAGAGGTCTATTGAGATCCTCTAAAACCGGGAAAAAAAATCTTCCTAACTAATGTAACTAAATCCGAGAGATACTCTCCTAATAATCAGCCCTAATTTACTTTGATATACACAGACTTTATTGACAAAAGATACAACTAACTTCTAGAAGATTTTCTACAAAATCAATAACTAAAACTAACCTTTCCAGTATTAATCTTAGTCGTGTATTCTACGTTTGATGGCCACTCAAAAACAGAAATGAACATTAAATACACATAGATGAACAGAGAATAGAATTAATCAACATTCCTTAAGTAACCATCATCCTTACAACCTTGGTTCCATTAGTAGATCTAACTTAACAAATTAATTCATGGTGATAATTTGAAGAACCAGATTTCTAGTAATATCCATGTCTTAATCAATATAAAAAATAACAAAAGATTCAAGCTAACAGAGAGAGGGAAAATTGAAGAGTTGGATTTTAGATCTTCTAGATTCCTCCTTGTCATTCTCCACGGATTCACTCTTTGTAGCTCTCTCCCTTGATATTTTTCTTCTCTACCTCACGTTGCTGGTGGTACTTGTTTTTCCTCTCTTGGTAATGTACTGTGCGTTTTTCTGGAGAGGGGTACTCTGTGTATTGTATCTTTTTCTTATTAGCTGTGGTGTTGTCTATTTTCTCTCTGTCGTGTGTTCTCTATTTTTTCCTTATATTTTTCTCTTCTTTGTACTTGGCGGCTGCTCTTTATTTTCAGAAAGCATTTCCTTTTTAGGGCAACAAATAGGGCTGAACCAGCTCACATGGATTTTTTTGTCTGCTTTCTCCAAATAGTGCGTTGATGTCATCCACATGCTAGCTGTTCCTAGAATGTTGCAAGAATGTTGCAGCATAGTCATAGCATTCTCCCTGCAATTTGCAAAATCACAACTTAGGCATATTTCAACATCTTTTTGATTCAAGTCACTCCTTAACCCGAGAGCAGCACAAGTACATAATTTAGCAAGATAAAATGCAAAACCAGAAAATCTAAGTTAAAACATAGAGAAAACAATGAAATACACCATTGGCTAAACAAACTTTAAGCTAAAAATGCATAAGATAGCTCTAATTTCTTAGAGTTATCACACCCCCAAACTTAAAGTATTGCTCGTCCTCGTGCAAGACACAACAAAAACATAAACGAAAGTTAAAAACATCAATGAATCAAAAGAAAAGAATCACAAGCTTTGTGAATGAATTCTCGAAAAAGTTACCCTCAAAAGTTGGATTAGGAACATAGCTTAAAGAAAAACACAATTTCCACCCAAGTGTTGAACTTAACTTCATCATATTGCCTCTTCTCCAATTGGACCTTTCTTGTGTGTATGTGAACAGCCAAGTGCAATATTAGCATTGTCAATCTAGATGGGATAATGCACACATGCTCTAGGCTAAGAATCTCTATAAGCGCATTTTCAAACTCCATAGGCTCACTTTTCAACACTCTCTCTACTAATGTAGATCAACACACTACCAAGGATCAATAGGACTTTTTAGGCTTGAAATGATAGGCTAGGATGAAGGTAGAATATGAGATGATGTTTTGGGTCAATTCACCCTTAAAGCACATCAATAATTCTAGGACCTCAAAAAGCTCAAATAACATTCCCTAGTAACACCCCTAAACTTAAGTTTTTGCTTCCCCTTGTCCACCATATCTGCTTTTATTTTTATTTTACCCCCTTTTTTAAGAACTACTAAGAGATGCCTCATTTGCCTTTTTACGAATGTTGATGAAGACCTGGTTACTCAACAAGATGCAATTCAAGGTGCTTTTTCTTTTTTATTTTTTATTTTGCTTGCTCTTTCCTTGGTCTACCGTTTGACGCAAAAGTGAACATGGGGCTCATGCTTACTCCTAGTTACTAAGCATTCCAAAATAGCAGAGCAAAGTTTTTTTTTTTAGATGAATAGGGATAACATACTCAGCATCAAAAGCTCCCCCTACCCCCAAACTTAAAATCAGCATTGCCCTCAATGTTGTAAAAGAGCAAGTAGGGTACCGAAAAGGGGAACAAGGAGAATGATAAAAGTAGGCTCAATGGGTATACTAAGGAAAAACATGTCAAGGTAGGCTCAAAACGCTCAAACGGTCCAAAAATAGCCTAAATCACTTCCTTGGTAAAGTGCTTAACTAGGATTTCGCCTCAAGAGTGCATCAAGTAAGTTCTAGAGTTTGTTTTACTTAAGAATAAAACACATTTACACAATCTTTCTCTAGAAGTCCAATGAGTCAAATAACACTTGGCTAATTGCTCAAATGAAGAAAAATCACAAATATGGAAGAAGACAATCAGGAAGAAGTTAAGGACAAAACTTAGTGGACATCAGTTTTTCTAAAAACTATGCCCAAATCCAGCCGAATCATCATGGGTCCAAGAAAATTTACCACAAAAAACACACAAAACATCAAGAAAACACAAGACTCCAAATATTTTTATTTTATTTTATTTTTTTAAAGATGCAAAAACTAACAAAGATATATACAAAGACAACCAAAGTTCTCCCCCTAAACTTATCAAGCACAACACCCTCAATGTGTAGGCAAGCAAGAACACAAGGAAAGGTTTAAGAAACTCCCCTATGTCAATTTGGAGCTTAGGCTTTAATGCTTGCTCGCTCTCTTCATTGGAATCCGTTCTTGAAGCTTCGACGCTTGCACCTACAAAAGAGAAGCACTAAAACAAAGTAAAAAGTTCTAAAAAAAATAAAAACTAAAACTTGGGAGGAAGGAAAACAAGAAAAGGTTTAGAAAACTTGGGTTGCCTCCCACGGATTGCTTGCTTTAACGTCTTCAACCGCATGTTTATAGAGGTGTTCATTAAAGAGCGACATTTGCCCATAGTAAGTGTCATACAACACTACAAATGGGTCTTTGATTGTGACGCCCTCAAACTTGGCATGATTTTTACAATTTAGGCACATTGCACCAACAAGATTTGGCTTCGGAAGGTGATGGGCTTGATTGGAGAACTTCATATTTGGTTCGGGCTCATAAAGAATGCAGTATGTTGGCGGTGATGATGATGGCCAAAATGGGTCGGATGGCGGTGTGCATGTTAGAACGATTGACGAGCTCAAGTAAATGATTTCTTGTGTTATTTCATCCTCCTCCAACGACTCTTGTGCCTCAAATTTCCTTATAGGTCCTTGCGTTGTTGTTTTGGCACCTAACCAAGCTAACCGCTCCATATGTTCATCTTTAGCCTCGTCCAAATCTAATGACGAGGATAGCTGCAACAAGTCCGTATGGCTGCTGCTCTCAAGCTCTTTAGCCACCAAAGAGTTAATGATTGATATTGCAGAACATTCCTCTACCTCAGTTGGAAACTCCATTGCCTTAAATACATTAAATGTCACATGCTCATCTTGCACTTGCATGGCTAGCTCACCTTTTGCCACATCAATTATGGTGCGGCTTGTAGCAAGAAACGGCCTTCCCAAAATGATTGGCACTTCTCTATCTGCTTCATAGTCAAGGATGATGAAGTCAGCAGGAAAAATGAACTTGTCTACCTTTACTAGTACATCCTCAATCTTTCCTTCAGAAAGTGCAATAGATCTGTCTGCGAGCTGCAAAGACACTATGGTAGGCCATGCTTCTCTGATTCCCAACTTCTTGAAAATGGACATCGGCATCAAATTTATACTAGATCCCAAATCACATAATGCTTTACCAAAGTATTGGTTTCCAATGGAGCACGGGTAGTGAAACTTCTTGGATGCTTTAATTTGGGAGGGAGTTTGTTTTGCAAAATTGCACTGCATTCTTCAGTCAAGGCCACTGTCTCATACTCTCTAAGCCTGTGTTTTTTTGTAACTAAGTCCTTCATGAACTTGGCGTAGTTTGGCATCTGTTCTAGGGCCGCAACCAATGGTATGTTGATGTGTAGTTGCTTCAAAACATCCAAAAACTTGCGAAACCGCCCATCTTGTTGCTGTCTCTGAAAGCGTTGAGGAAATGGTGGAGGTGGTCTGTTGGCCTGCTACTGGTTTTACTAGTTTCTGCTGTTCCAAAAATGCTGTGGAAATGTAGTAGCATTATGCAGTGTAGAATTTGGTTGATGATTCTTCAACTGCTCTTCTGGTGGCTGAGTTCGATTCTCCTCTTCTTGGATTGAAGTGGGCTCTATTTGCACAACCTGGGGTCTTATCTTTGGCTCCAGCTCTTTTCCACTCCTCAATGAAATGGGTCTTGTCTTTGGCTCCAGCTCTTTTCCACTCCTCAATGAAATGGCTTTGCACTATTCTTTCCCTTCTCTTTTTGGATCTTCGGTGTTGCTTGGGAGAGAACCTTGAGGTCGGTTGTTCAAAGAGTTAGCAATCTGCCCTATTTGATTTTCTAAATTCCTTAGTGTTGCATCATGACTTTGTATTTTGGCTTCACTCCTTGCTATAAATTCTTTTAACAAACTCTCCATAGAGCTAGATTGATCCGCTTGTGTTCTTTGTTGTTGATGTGGATAACCGGGTGGATATGTGGGTCTATGATAAGCGTTAGCTCCACTAGAACTCGCTCCTTGATTACTCCAAGCCAAGTTTGGATGTTGCCTCAACCCTTGGTTGTGAGGATTCGAATAAGGATTGCTACTCTTGTTGAAATTACCCACAAAGAAAGCAGAGATTGGGTTGGAAGGGCAATCTTCATACAGATGACCCTCTCCACAGTAAATACATGAGAGACCAGCTGTTTGCACAGAATTTACATATGCCGGCGTGTTCATTGCTTTTATCATATTTGTCAAGGATGACATTTGAGCTAAGATTGCAGTGATGGCATCAACTTCATGAATTCCAGTAGCCTTCCTCGCATTAAGTCTCTCGGTTGGCCATTGATAATTGTTGTTGGCCATCCTCTCCAAAAAATCTCATATGCTTCATTGTAAGACTTGGCCAAAATAGCTCCACCGGCTGCGGCATCAACTATAGTCTTTGTTTGCCCATTGAGTCCATTATAGAATGTCTCTATTTGAATCCAATTGGGGATTCCATGATGAGGGCACTTCCGCAATAGCTCCTTGAATCTTTCCCATGTTTCATACAATGGCTCCCTATTTGTTTGTTGGAAAGAGGTAATGTCATTCCTTAGCTTGGCATTCTCGGTTGGAGGGAAGTATTTCATGAAAAACTTCTCTGGTAAATCATCCCATGTCGCCACCGAAATTGGAGGCAAAGAATTCAGCCATGCTCGAGCTCTATCCCTCAAAGAATAAGGGAATAGCTTTAATCTCAATGCATCTTCAGTCACCCCTAGTAGTTTGAAAGTATCACTCACCTCCGTAAATTGTCTGAGATGGAGGTGAGGATCTTCAGTTGCCATGCCATTGAATTGGCCCACGCTTTGGAGCATTTGGAACATCACTGGCTTAAGCTCAAAATGAGGCGTCTGAATCTCTGGCCTCACTATGCTAGGGTTAAGTCCATATAAAATGGGCACAACATATTCTCGAATGGCCCTGTTTCTGTCATCTACTAGTACCGGTTGGGGGACAGAAATGTTGGCATTTACTTGCTGCCCATTGTTACCTGCTACCCCGTCTGCCATTTCTCTCACTCTTGCTAAGCCTTGTTGTTCCCTTCTCCTAGCCAGAATGTTCTTTCAATTTCAGGATCTAAAGGCAGCAATTCCAAGTCTTGCGGTGGATTCATGCAAACGGTATAATAACCTGAGAAATTAAAAACTGAATGAATGAGAATAAATCAAACAAAACGAAAAACAAATTGACTCTTACAAATACTTTTAATGATTTCGGTCCCTGGCAACGGGGCAAAAAACTTTTTGCGTGATTTTTATGCTCGTAAGTGCACGTGTCGCAATCAAGTAATAAAGTGTACAAAGTACGGTAATCGTCCAACGGAGAATGAATCACCATGTGTACATACAGAAATCAACTAGTTTACCTGTTTTAAGTGACAAAAACTGATTGTTCAAAAATTACCCAATTGTTATAAATGCAGAAATGTAAAATAAATTGTAAAAAAGATTAACCAAAAGATCAAGAATACTAAAATGGAGTGTATGCAGTGATGTAAATAAGCTAGATCTACTAATTTTTCCTTAGTTGCAAGTCTAATGGCAGAATGCTACGAGAATGCTATAGCATTCCCTGTTAACAGAAACTCTTTTATTATGCATATGATTCTCCCGAAGTCATTATGTCTAAAAATTCCTCAATAATTTCCAGCATATTCCTATGTGGATCTAGTTTTAGAATGCAAATTAAGCTCGGATTTCTATTTGTTATGCAAGATGAACAATATATTCCTATACCATTCACAAATTAATAAACTGAGCAAGAGTATTGAACTTGCATTATCTATGTAAGATTAAACTAAAATTAACATTTCCAGTATTAATCTTAGTCTTGTATTCTACGTTTGATGGCCACTAAAAAATAGAAATGAACATTAAATACACATAGATGAACAGAGAATAGAATTAATCAACATTCCTTAAGCAGCCATCATCCTTACAACCTTGGTTCCATTAGTAGATCTAACTTAACAAATTAGTTCATGATGATAATTACAAGAACCAGATTTCTAGAATATCCATGTCTTAATCAATATCAAAAATAACAAAAGAGTCAAGCTAATAGAGAGAGGGAAAATTGAAGAGCTGGATCTTGGATCTTCTAGATTCCTCCTTGTCCTCCATGGATTCACTCTTTGCAGCTCTCTCCCTTGATTTTTTTCTTCTCTACCTCACGTTGTTGGTACTTGTTTTTCCTCTCTTGGTAATGTACTGTGCATTTTTCTGGAGAGGGGGTACTCTGTGTATTGTATCTTTTTCTTTTTAGCTGTGGTGCTGTCTTTTTTCTCTCTGCCATGTGTTATCTATTTTTTCCTTTTATTTTTCTCTTCTTTGTACTCGGCGGCTGCTCTTTATTTTCAAAAAGCATTTCCTCTTTAGGTCAACAAAAGGGCTGAGGTGTTACTTGATGATGTCTCCAGTGGACCACAATGACATCTGCTCAACCAGCTCACACGGATTTTTTTTGTCTGCTTTCTCTAAGTAGTGCGTTGATGTTATCCACATTGCATTTGTTCTCAAAATGCTGCAAGAATGCTGCTGCATAATCATAGCATTCTCCCTGTAATTTGCAAAATCACAACTTAGGCTATTTCAACCTCTTTTTGACTCAAATGACTCCTTAACCCGAGAGCAGCACAAGTACATAATTTAGCAGATAAAATGCGAAACCAGAAAATCTAAGTTAAAACACAGAGAAAACAATGAAATACACTCTTGGCTAAGCAAACTTTAAGCTAAAAATGCATAAGATAACTCTAATTTCTTAGAGTTATCAACATGTTTGCGTGTCTGTCATATCTATATATTCCTTAAAGTGGTAACGTGTATTAGTCATCTATCTGGTACTTCTCTGTAATTAATTTATAAACGTTTTATGTACTCAGGATATTGTTATTGGAACTCCTGGCCGTTTAAAGGATCTGATTGAGATGGGTGTGTGCTGCCTTAAAGATGTAACTTTTGGGGTAAGTGTGAAATTCCTTCAATTGATATAATTTTTTCTGTACTTGATGGTAAAATTTTCTACTTCCTGTGAATGGCATGTGTGAATATTCACTTTATGCTTGCACATTGGTCTCTTTTACTAGAACCTTTTGACCCTTGATCTTTTTTATAGTAATGTAGCTGTAGCGTCTTGAGTTACTACAAAAAAGAAAAAAAATGATCGGTAATTTTCTGTAGGTCCTTGATGAAGCAGATCGAATGCTTGACATGGGATTTGAACCCGAAGTTCGCCATATTTTGGGTCAGACTTGTTCAGGTATTTAATATGTTAGAAAGTGTTCCCTTCAAGTAAGTGGGTTGATTATTGATTAGGAAAAAGAATTGCTCTCAAAATTGCCACCGTCATCACTGGAGAATAAACATGCAATTTGTTAAGTAATTCCTAATTTCCTATTTAGTTTGCAAAAACTCTTATCAATAATTGTTTGGATTGCATCGGTAACATAGGAGATAATAGTTCAAATTAACTGAAATATTTTTGCCATTATAGTTGGGTGGCAAACTGCTCACCTTTTTCTATTTTCTTACTTTGTATTTGTACTTCTGCTGATGATATTTCGTAATAAAAATCTGTTGTTTCGTAAAACAAACAAAAAAAGGATAGCAAGAACAAAAAAAAAAAAAAAAAAAAAAAAAAAAAAATGAACCCACAATGAAGTTTTAGGCCAGCTTAAATAAGATTCTAAGTTAGTCGTAGTTTTTTTTCTGTTTGAGTCTGGTATGTATAATATTGACTTGAAAGCTCTGCTTCTGTCTTCTCTGCAGCTCGCCAAATGGTAATGTTCAGTGCAACGTGGCCTTTATTAGTCCACCAATTGGCACAAGAGTTCATGGATCCTAATCCGGTTAAGGTGCGGATCTTTATTTACCCTGACCATTAACCAGTTACCTTCATTAAATACTAACAACCATTGTCTCAGGTTGTTGTAGGTTCAGAGGATTTAGCCGCCAACCATGACGTTATGCAGATAGTTGAGGTATAACATTTAGACCGTCATACTGCCTTTCACCATTTGTAATGAAAAGTTCTCACAGATCCACTATAAGTTCATGCCTACATAAATATAATACCAACTTGGCTACTCTCATGTATGCATAGGTTCTGGATGACCGTGCTCGTGATGCACGTCTGGTTGCTTTGCTGGAGAAATACCACAAATCCCAAAAGTAACAGCCTCTCTCTCTCTCTCTCTCTCTCTCTCTCTCTCTCTATATATATATATTTGTTGTGGTCATAAAGCGAAAAATTGTTGTAAGTGCTTCTTTCTTTCATTTTATTTTTATTTTAAATCATTGTCAGTGCAAATAAAGAACTGAAAATTGCCTTAGATTTTGGGTTTCAGATGCGCTTGCCTGTCCTTGGAAGAAGTTGCATGCTAAGTTGAGTTATTATATTGAATAGGATTCCTATATAAGATGCATTAAATTATTCTAGTTTAGATGAATAGTAGTATGTGTCACAGAGGAAGACCAACACTTGCTGGATTGTTTCTCTTGATGTGTTACGTCTATAACCTGCTGATCTCGTAGTTTTACTTCTGATCAGGAACAGGGTTTTGGTATTTGTCTTGTACAAAGTAGAAGCCACTCGTGTTGAAAACATGCTGCAAAAGGGGTAAGTTCCTTCACTTTATACTGCAAATTTTATATGTTCCCTTTAGTAAAATATTCCGACAGTGGTGTAACCATCTATAACTAGTTTCCTAACCTCCCAAGTCCAACCTAATGACACATAAAATTGTGCTTCTAGGGGTTGGAACGTTGTTTCAATACACGGTAACAAATCACAACATGAACGTACGAAGGCGCTGTCGTTATTCAAGAAAGGAACCTGTCCTTTGATGGTATGTTGTCTATTACTGATCCTTGGCATTGTCTTTGGCACTGTCTTTTAAGCACACCGGTGATTTGGTAATGCCAATGTCAATAAAATATGTGGATGCTTCTCTTCTTATGTCTATGAACTTGCACTGGATGTTTTACTTACAGCCTCTCTTTCTCTCTTCTGCATTATATTGATTATTCGAGATGAATTATCTGTACAGTGTACACGATATAGATTAATGCATTTCCTCATGCTTTCTTTTTTGCACTATTTCACCGATTTGTCATCGGTTTAGAGATTATGAAGGTTGATTCCATTAACATTGATTTATCATCAGTCTTCACTTTTGTGCATCTTTTGAGCACTTGAAACTTAGGAGGTTAGAGGTTTGTAATACGGGAAGAGCAGAAATTTCAGTGCATTATTTTTTGGGGTTTTTAATTTTTCTGGATGGATACTACCGACATTAACTGTGGTGCCACAATAGTAAGATGTTGGGTTAATATGTTTTTTTACATGCAGATAGCTACAGATGTGGCAGCTCGAGGATTGGATATCCCAGATGTCGAAGTAGTTATCAACTACAGTTTCCCTCTTACCACAGAAGATTATGTCCATCGAATAGGGCGAACAGGACGTGCCGGAAAGAATGGTGTTGCTCACACCTTTTTCACGCAGCAAAACAAGGTAATATTTTACGAGACCATCCTTAATCCTTTCAAACATGATTTCAAAATTTCACATTTTATTGACAATTTATTCAGAGTTTTCACATCCTTTCGTATTTTTTGGTTTAATTCTAAAAATTACGAGGATTTGTTGTTTCAGGGACTGGCTGGAGAGCTGGTAAATGTTCTCAGAGAAGCTGGGCAAATTGTACCAGATTCCCTATTGAAGTTTGGCACTCACGTAAAGAAAAAGGTGCAGTATTCCCTTTATTTTTGCATCTTCTCTTCGATTTAACTTCTAATAACATAAATACAACTTTCTGGGTTTTTACTTTTACATTTGTTCCAAAAATGCAGGAGTCTAAGCTCTATGGAGCTCATTTTAAAGAAATTTCGGTGGACGCTCCAAAGTCCAAAAAGATCACATTTAACGACTCTGATGACGAATAATGACTTGCGATTAAACTCATTCATTAGTGGGAAGAGTAGAGAAAAATATAAGTCATAGATGCAATTAGCCTTCTATAATATAACATTATCCGTGAAAAGCAGCGTGTCGGATGTTGAATTTGCAGTCATCCGCCAAACAGTAAATTTAGATTGAGCTTTTAGAGTGCCTTCTTGCTTGAAAATGCAATGTAATTTTGATTCCCTTTTGATTATAAGTTGTTTCTTTTATGTTTTTATTTGTTTTCGCTTTTGCGTTTTTCTCTTCCAATTTTGTTGTGTAATGCTGAACCGTTGCATTTGATTATGGTTGTGAAAGCCCTGAATCGTGTATTAATTCATTTTTAAATGAGTGCACTATGAAGAAAGTTGTCCGAAAGTTTATGTGTAGGTTGAAATTTCCATTCTTATGAAGAAAGTTTTCTAAAAATTCCAGAATGTTGAAATTTCCAATCTTACAACATTGATAAGTGCATTGCCCTAACTAATAAGGAATACTTTTTTTTTTTTTTTTTTTTTTTTTTTCATGTATTTCGTTCTCTTTTCCATATCTCTTAACCAACATAGTGGAAGAGAGGAATGGTTAAAATTATCTCTCTTATTGGAAGCTAAGAAATGTTCCAAGAATGGAAATAATCTCATTAATTCAGATGATTAACGGCGAACAAGCACTTTGTTCAATATGCAAAATTATGAATTTATTATTTAAACTTTTTTGTTATAGTTTTTTTTTTTTTTTCATAAAATTTAATTTTTTATTTAAACTTATAAATATAAGTCATTTCATTCATTGAGCTCTACTGATAGTGTAGACACGCACTACCTACAAAATAAAGATAAGCAATAAAAGAGAAGACAGTGGTGGAGGCATAATTTTTTTTTTTTTTTTTTTTTTTTTCTCTCTCAAGGCATGAATTAAGCCAAAGTTTTGAACGAAACTACTAGTGCCACTATATTCTTTTTTTTTATTATTTATTTATTGTTTTATTTTCTAACTCTTTCTTTCTCTTTTACCTTGTTTTATGTGTTTGTATCTTTTAATTCTTCTTTCAAATTATAATAAGCATGTAATTTAGAGTGTGGGTTCAAACTAAGTGGTTTGAAGTAGAATTTAGATTTTCTAAAAGAAAACACGGTAGAAAAACTTTTTAAATTCAAATTTTTTATGAGAGAAAATACTGTAATAAAATTTTTTAACTTCAAATTTTTTTTTTTTTTTTTTAAGAAACATTATTTGAACTAAAACTAAGGTGGTTTAAACCCTCCAACCAAATAAACATTTTGTTCAATTAAAGTTCAAAATATGCAAAATTATGAATTTATATAGCAGCAACGTTGATTTTTTTTTTATTTGAAATTTGAAATATGAGAATTATCCAAAAAGGAAAAGAAGAGAATTTTCTTAAGGGAAAAATTCATATTGGTGTCTTGTGTTATAGCGAAATTGTCTTGTGTTTTTAATTATGGTCAACAAAGTATTTTTATGTATAAGGGCATATTTGACATTTTATGCTCTATAAAAAAGATTCATAGTACTGAAAAATGATTTTTCAAAAAATCAGGATACTAATTTAAAATTATTGAAAACAATTGAAAATTTTGCTATAAAATATGGTACTGAAATTTTTTCTTTTTCTAATGATTGATTGATTGGTGAGTGAAAAATGATTCCGGAAGACAAGTCGTTTCCGTGGTGGGAATGGGACGGCTGGGGAAAACGACACTAGTGCGGCAAGTCTACGGGGATTTTAAAGTGAAGAAACGTTTCAAAGTTCATGCTTGGGTCACTGTGTCTCGATCGTTTAAGGCCAAGGACCTCTTAAGAGACGTGATTCAACAGATTTTTAGAGTGACAAGGAAACAGGTTCCTTTGGATGTATATAATATGAATAGTGATGGTTTGGAGAGTATTAAATATTCGTTGAGAGAAAGTAGGTATTTTGGCTTTTATTCCTTTTACGACTTAAGTTTTATTTTTTATAATATTTTTTATTGTAAAAATTTAAATTTAATTTTTTTATTAGTCTTTTTTTCTCATATATATATAACTCAAGTTCTTAATTTGAATGGTGAAAAAAGCATACCCTTAATTGTTCTTGATGATGTTTTGCATGTCAAGGATTGGGATTCAATCAAACTCGCCTTGCCCCGAAACGAAATGTTTGGAAGTAGAGCTATTTTCACTACTAGGAGTGCCGAGATTGCTTCTATGGCTTGCAAGGAAACCCGTGATGGGTTTTCAATTTGAGGCCATTGGGGGGGAGAGAGTCTTGGGAGCTGTTTGTTAGGAAGGCGATTAAGGGGAACAAGACAATTGGATGCATTTCTCATTTGGAGGAAACATGCCGTTGTGTGTTGAGGAGGTGTGGAGGTTTACCTCTTGCTGTTGTCGCGATTGGAGCAGTTTGGGGCGCCAAAGACACGGCAAACAAGGACGAGGTTGCCGTGCTTTGTCATAGTATTGGTCCAGAGATTGAAGAAAACTCTGAACTTGATAGCTTGAAGAAAGTGGTCTCACTAAGCTTCAATGACTTGCCTTACTACTTGAAGTCTTGTTTCTTGTACTTGGGCTAGTTTCCGGCTTTGCAAAACGTCGATGTGATGAGACTAATTCGATTGCGGATAGCTGAAGGCTTTGTGATAGAACGAGAAGGGACGACGTTGGAGGAAGTCGCGGAGGGTTACTTGAAGGAGCTTTTGGACCGGGGACTAATCCTAGCCGCGGGGACAAGTGATGGAAGGATCAAATCATGTAGAACACATGATATTCTAAGGGAGATTGTGATTTTGAAGTCTAAGAATCAAGAAATTGCGGAGATAGCTAAAGATCAAGGTGCAATGTGGTCAGACAAAGTCCGGTGCTTATCAGTGGATAACACACTCAAGAATGAACAGAACAAAAACCTCTTCCAAGTTGCGTTCATTGCTTGTATTCGTCGAAGAAGAAGAAGATTCTTTTACAGAGTTTTTGTTATCCACGTTGTTTCCCAGAGGTTTTAGGTTGTTGAAGGTTCTGGATTTGCAAGGTGTCTCATTGTTTGAGATCTTCCCGAGAGAAATAGTGAAGCTATTTCACCTAAGGTATCTAAGCTTGAGGGGTACCAAGGGGAAAAATATTCCTGGCTCCGTAAAGAAGCTTCAAAATCTAGAGATATTGGATCTCAAACAGGCTATGTCACTGATGTCGGCTGAAATTTTAAACCTCAAGCGACTTCGCCATCTCCTGGTGTATTGCTACGAGATCGAATCTTATGCTTATTTCGACTCCAAGTATGGTTTCAAGGTCCCTTTAGGAATAGGAAATCTTCAATCGCTTCAAAAGCGCTGCTTTGTTGAGGCAGAAAACAGTGCTATAATCACCGAGCTGGGGAAAATGAGTCAGCTACGGAGGCTAGGCATCATAAAGTTTAGGGAAAAGGATGGTGTCTCCTTGTGTTCTTCCATCGAAAAGCTCACTGAACTAACCTCATTATCGATCACTTCGGAAGATAAGGACATCATAATCGATCTTCATCATGTTTCCTTTGTGCCCGAATCTCTTCAAAGGCTGTACTTGGCAGGGCGTCTAGAGGAGTTAATCATGAAACTGCGGCCAGATGGCGGAGAAGATTATTGGAAAGTTGCTCATGTGCCAGCAGTATATTCCTGTTATTGGATAAATTGTGGTTGGGATGTCTGTTCTATAGAGAGGTTTAGTGAGAGAGAGAATTCTCAGCAGGGCAGTGCAGTGAGGATCCATAAGCGTAGTACTATATGGAAGGTCTAGCTTTATATACAATTACAAGATTGTATGGATTTCTTGTAAACAAGTTTGATCAATAACCAGCTCGTGGTCTTCAACATCTTGTGAATTTATGTTCTTGTTATATTTGAGTTTCTATAGTGTATAGTTATTGAGGTTTCAAGAGATTTGTATAGCAAATGAGCTTTGTATTCTTTCATTTTGTTTGTTTGTTTGTTTGTTTGTTTTTGTTTTTGTTTTTGTTTTTTTTTTTTTTTTTTTTTTTTTTTTTTTTTTTTTTTTGTGGTGATATGCTTCTCTCTTGCTCTTTCAGAAGCTTTGATTAATCCTCCTCTGTTGTGCACCTTCAGGAAAAAAAGAATACACACACGTGCATGTATATATTTATATATATACACGTATATATGTATGGATGCATCATGCATGCATACACATGTTCTCCTTGATCGGGTATCCTAAAAAAAAAAAAAAAGCTATGTACAAGTGATATTATCACTGAGAATAAATAGAGTACCTCCTGCATATTTCTAACCGTTAGATACGGTCAAAATTACATAATAATAATAATAAAAAAATTTGTGGAATATATAGTTTTTATTCAGCTTTGACAGCTGAAAACAAAAAACTCCCGGTTGTTCATTTTTTCAAACCCTACTATAAAAATCTCCCACCATAAGTATTCCTCTTTTCCGCTTTTCTGTTGTCTTTTATGGTTCTTTTAAAATCAGCATTTTGATTGTCTACAGTTGAGTGCCTATAGGCCTAGGATTCTAGCTGAAAGTTCAACTGCACAAAAACCACAAGATTGAATAACAATATGTGATCTTCAGATTTTGAAACCTGGAAGTTGTTTCACTTAAATGAAAAGTACAAATAAAACAAGATTTTGTGATTCCTTTTGGTACATGTAGTATGGTCAAATGTTGCAATCTCAGTTCCTTGTAAAACAGTTCAAAAAAGAAAGGAAAAAAAAAAATGTCGATGTCAAACCAAAAACAGAGGAAAACGAACAAAAGGCCATAGAAACGACAATCATATACAGTAGAACATAATACCTTTGGAAAGACAATGATGCTAATACACGCACCACTCTACAAAATGAAAAATTACTCCTCCAAAGGAGAAATAGTTGAAACGGCAAAAATACTAAATATTACAACATACCAAAGAATAATGAAAAAAAAGGAATATTGCACTACAATGAAAATTTTAGAAAAAAAAAAAAAAAAAAAAAAAAAAAAAAATTCCTACTGGAGTTTGAGAGAGAAAATTAGAGAATATTGAGGGCCAGTATGATATTACTGTGCGTTGAGAATATTTATTAGAGTTGTGCTATTCGTCAAAAGTTATTGTGTCTAGAAATAGGTAGGTGTTTGGTGTGTGTGTGTGTTTTTTTTTCAATGCTTCTACAAATACTGAAAGTAGAAATTTAGATATTAGGTAAACTAATAAAGACTTACATAAGAATATAGTTTTTGTTTTTACTTCTAAAACCAAGGTCGACATTCATAAAAATATCAAAACAATAAAGCTCTAAAAAATATTATAATAATAAAAATAAATTTATGATTTATTATTGTTATCTCTAAATATAATAACCATTCTTCATATTTTTTAGTAAAATGTAGTACATCATATTTATTAAGAATAATGTTAAGGACACCAACTTAAATTTAAACTCTTGTGTATTAATTGTTGTGACATATGAGTTGTCATTTTTACATTGATAGATATTTAAAATATTGTCATGTCAATTAATGATAAGAGATTGCATCTACTAATAAAAAATAACAACTCACATGCCACATTAGTTAGTACATAAGAGTTAGGATTTGAGTTGACATCCTTAGCATTACTCATTTATTAATGAATTTGTAACTTTAAAATTAAACATCATAAAGATATTTTATTTGTTATGCAGATAAATAAAATATTAGATTGAGATTTGAAAATTATGTTTTATTATAAAGATTAATTTAGCAAACTTAAATAATGAGACCAGAAGTTGTTGTGCAAAATAATCCTTAATTTGCTTCTTAATTTAATTTTGTTGTTAAACAACAGTTTTTAAAATCTAGTGGGTAAAACTATTATCAAACTCCATGATATGCTGTGGATTCTTTAAAGAATCTAAAGTAGTTTTTTAGGAAAATGAGATAAATACCCATTTAGAGTGCAAAAGTCTAGAATTTTATCTCTTATTCTTAATTAATATCATTTTGGTCAAAAATATATATTAATTAAAAGGATATGAATCAATAGTATGTAGTAAAAATCAAGACCCATGCACTCTTAATGATAATTCCAGAATTTTCTCTAATTTTTTTCCCTGTTAAATAGACCAAATAGGATGTAGATTTAAGATCATAATTTATTATTAAGGATATTTAAATGAATTTGAACAATGACAATAAAAAGCAGCTATAGAAAGTAATCCTTTTCCTACTTTTTAAGTTCTGCTGTTAAACAATAAATTTTACAATTTACCTGATAAATCTAAAATTTACCAAACACTCAAATTTATTGCAGCTTGGTTAACCATCTAAAAGCAAACCTTAACTATAATATGTCAAACGACCCTTTGCTATATTGGCATTTGCGTTTCTTTATCCAACCAATAGCAAATGGATATATTACTTCTTTCTTAATAATAATAAAAAAAGGAATAATGGATGATTAAACATGTGATCTCCCGGCAAAAATGAGAAATTAATTACAATAACTCTCCATAAACTATAATATATGCAATACTCTCCTTTTAATTTTTAAAACGTAACCTGAAGAATGAATCGGTCATAAAATTACTCTTTTTATTAAGTGTTCATTTAATTCGTATAGAAAATTATAAATCATGATTTAAAATTATAAACGAATACAAAAAAACAAATGAGCTCTAAGATTTTTAACGGAAATGACACATGGCCATCTGTCGACCCCGTGTTGCTAGGAGCTCCGTCTCTTTCCTTTCCTCGGTGATTTCTTCATGGCTTAGCTGAGATCCTTTCATTTCCCATGCTGTCGACTTTTGTTTTCTTTCATCTTATAGCCTTGGTGTGTTCCCAGTTCACTTGATTTGCTGGGTTTTGTTTTTGGGCAGCCATTGTGCTTCCATTGTTTGTCGCAATGAAGCTTTTTTTTTTTTTTTTTTTTTTGCAATCTAGAAGATTTCTCAAAGCTCATAGAAAGTCGATACAATACACGAAAAATTAAGAGCTCATTGCCCTCAGCCGCATTAGAGATTTAGGCGCAGTTCTTGGGTTTGAGAATTTTGGAGAGTCGTGCTTTTCCTCATAATCTTGCATTTTTGTATTGTTTTAAAGTTAGTTGAAATTAAAGTTTAAACTTCTAATTAAATTTTAGGATAATTTATACAAATAGTTCTCAATTTTTTTAAAAATGTAACAATTTAATCTTTAAATTTTTTTTTTTTTTTGACAAAACGACCTCAACCTATTTAAAAAGATACAATTTTGATTTGTAATCAACAATGCTGCATGCCCAAACACAATGCAAAAGCATAACCAAACATAAACCCATTAAGAATAAAAAAACTAAATTTGAACTTTTTATCCTTTCCTCATTCTTCAGCGCCTTCTGCATCAGTTTTCTTCTTCCATGAAGTTGGAGGAGTTAGTTTTGGAGAAAGAGAGAGAGATATACCAGTGAAGAGACGGAGAAAGAGAGAGAGAAAGAGGTCATAATTAGGAAGATGAATAAGGTACAGAAAAATGAAAATGGGGCCTTTTGTTTTCTCTCTGTTTTAGCGAGAAAGAGAGAGAGAACGTAAATGGTAAAGAGAGAGAGCGTGAGAGATGAGAGAGAGAAAGAGAGAGAAAGAGAGCTTGTCTTGACATTTTATTAAAATATCTTCTTTAATAAGATTACATGTTTTATATATGATTAATTTTGTTAATTATTTAATAAAATTTGACAAAAAGAATGAGATTACACCTTTTTAAATGGGTTATGAATCGTTTTGTTAAAAATAAAATTAGAGATTAAACTGTCACTTTTTAAAAAAATTGAGGATTATTTGTGTAAATTACCATAAATTTTAAATGGGTAGGGTTACCAAAATACCCAAGATTATGTAGCATGATTTTTTTCTCTTTAAGAAAACAAATATTATGTTTTAAAAATTGAAGAACAATGTGTGTAATGACTCTGCTTACGTTACCGTTACTTAATTACATAATCTAAAACTAAACTTAAAATACTTAAATTTGTAACTTTTGAAAATGAAATAATAATTTCGTAAAACATAATAAACATAGGTTTTGTTCATTTCACCGATTCGAGTTTTTAGTTTTAAGTTTCTTAAAAGCTCTCAGAAAATGTCACATCTAACTTTTTCTGCTAAAGTTAAAAACTCGAATTAAAAACTCGAATTCACAAAGTGAACAAGGCTATAATTTCATAAAAAATCCTTGACTTAAATTACAACCTTCTAAAATCATTTTAAATTAGATTTTGTTGAACATTTCAATTTCAATACTTTTAAATCTTTTATAAAATTAATCATTATAATTTTTCTTATTTTAAATTTGGAACATTTATTGCTCGAGTTGCGGCAACATTTTAAATCTTAAAATTTTCTAGATTAAGGTTGTATAATTACAATCTTGTTCTTGTATAACATACATACGTACATACATACTTAAAAATTAGTAAATCGTACGTACATAACTTATTTTAAACTTACTGTAAAAGACTATTTGTAAGTGGTATTCATTCTCATCTCCACCATTAATCTGCCGCTTGCCACTGTCCATCATATGTTGATGATAGGTTCCTTATCAACATCACGAACATAATTGAATGAGCTTTCGCTCAACAAGTAGGAATTCATACTCACAACATAACTTACAACATTTATGAAAATATGTATGAACCGATTATGTTTCATTATAAACATGTCTTAAAATCTAACTCATCTTTTCTTACTTAACATGGTGCCTAAGATTTCGTACCAATTGTGCGCAATCATCGAGAAGTTAGGGTTTGTAAGGTCTCTAACGACACTGTGATCCCATTTACTATATTGGATTGGTCTCCCTCGCAGAGGTATAATAACTGGTCTCCCTCGTGGAGTCTTGATTACCTCCCTCGCAGAGACTGGTATGACACTCTTAACTAAACTTATTCATTTCACTTATCTTATTATGTATATGCAGTATGACATGATACTACATAACATCACATTCATGAACATACTTATACGGAACATAAGATGAGTACACAAAAATAATTTGCTATCACATAACATCTCACATAACATATAACATATTGAGTCATAAACATAACAATTCTCAACAAAGCATATCATGACATAACACTGATCACGCATCTTCATAGTTTTCATAAATCATGGGAAAACACTTTAATTTGAAAACCGTAGTTTTCATGTTGTATGTGAGATTCCTACTTACTTAGTTTCTAGAAATTGGATATTCTAATTGTTGGTTTCTGAAACAATTTCGGATGCGGAAGCGTGTGTTTAGCGGATTGTATATAACAAAATTTTTTTATAAAACTTTGAGACACTTTATAGATTACTTTAATTTATGTATGAATAAATTAATCAAATTAATTTATATACCTAACGAACGATTAGGTTGATAACTTGAGTTCTTTGACCACGAACGTTCCTTGCTCCAAACTAATTTAGAACACCCGAATCTTCCTCGTCAATTCTTAGAATCTACGAAGACGTGTGTGTGGGCACACCTGAAGCAAAACGGAATTAGCAAATAAACACTCAGTTTTCACGAACACCAACATAAGCACGACGTGAAATTTTAAGAGAACAATTTTCCTTTTCTCACTTTATAAAAGTTGGCCACTATAGCTAGGAGAGAGCATAAATTATATTCTCTAATTTTCTGCAATTTCTTATTTATAGAGTAGTAGTCAGACTCCCAAAATAATTATAGTCTTTATCTCCAAGACAAAACTTGATAATTATCTCTAACTTCTAATTTGATTTTTGAAACAAAATCTCTCTCCCTTATCTATATGTTGGCCGGCCACCATAGGGAGATTCCTCCCTGGTAGGTGCAATTGCAGGTAAAAAATAGGGTAAAATTCTGCATTTATCTTGCAGTTTAATTTTGACTCAAATTCAAAATCAAATTTAAGTCAAATTTAAATCAATTTGAATTTTAAATTGGACAACTTCTCAAATACATTAATTGGATAACGTGGAGAGCAAACAACTGAATCTAGAGGGATTCACACTATGCTGGGCATGCACACTGTGTGAACACCTTCATATGTGTGTTCCAAAATTTAAATTTAAATTGAAATAATCACATTGTTAAGAAAGTGAGTTGAGAGAATTTGAGTCAAGGTGGAGATTGTTAAGAAAGTGCATCAAATTGGTTTTGAGAAAGTTACTATTTTGTATTTTATAGTTAAGTTACTGTTTTTTTTGTTTTTTGTTTTTGGGCACATGTTATTTTATAGTTTATTAGGAGTATGTAAATAAGTATTTTGTATAAAGCTTTATGTGTACTCAGAGAGAAGTGCAGAGAAAGAGTGTCTCTTTTAAAGAGCAAGAGAAAGAGAGAAGAGAGATAGATAAAAAGTGTAAGGGTTTTGGGTAGAGAGAGAAAGTGAGAAAGTTTATTAAGTGTGTATTCTTAAAATTGTTAGTAAATTTTTCTCTATCTTCCTGGACGTAAGAAATTTTTCTGAACCACCTAAATTTTTAACTTCTCTATTTTTTTGTTATTTTTGTTTCAGTTTATTTTTCTACTGTGTAAGCATAAAGGTGTGTTCTTCCCCAACACAATGTATATGCTAGTTTATGCCCAACTCACATTAGAAATTGTTCAAGTTTGGCTTCTTGAACAGACGATGTCAAGGTCTAGTACGGAAGCTTGGCCAACTTACAAGCAGAAATCACTTGGTTGATCCGGTTCTCCATGCAAGAAGATAGCATGTTGAATTTGATTAATGCTATTTTGTTAGAGAGAAGTTGATGCAATAGATGATTAATCAAGAATGTAATTTGCTGAATTGTTTCGGGCACCAAACAACAGAAGTGCACTAAACATTCACTTAATCCGCGAGTCTAGTTGACAATTTGTAAGCCACAATATGTTTAATTAGTGGGTGATATTTAACACCGATAATATTTTTCATATTATATACATAGTTTGAGTGATAGGAAAGCTCTCCTTTTTCTAGATCATAAAAACCATGAACTTGAAAGTCCTTGGAAATAAGATCTCAACACTCCACGTTCACTATGTCGATTTTTAAATTTGAGACGATCCGTTTCCTAATCTAATTTTAGGAGTAAAAATCTCCACGAATTAAGTATTTACTCACATGTGATAACGACTAAAAATGGAAGAGAAAAAACGACTCTAAAGCGTTTTCCTAATTTGCTTGACAAAATATGAAAACAATTTCCCAATTTCATTTCCGTTTTTAGTGAAAAAGGAATCAAACACGATTTTAAATCCATTTCCGACTGAGTTACTGGCACACCCCGACCCGAGGAATGCAAGCAAACATTTTGAAGATTTAGCTCACTTTAATTAGTTGAAAAAACATAAGAAATTTTCAAATTAACTGACTTGACTTTTCCTAGAGATGACGTTTGAAAATGAAATATTTAAATGATAGAGAGGATAATAACCATGAGTCATCACTCAATTCTTAATGCATTCAAGTCACCTTCGCCTACATGCATTCATTGAATCTTTCCACCCCCTTTTTTTTTCATGAAACTTGTAATGAAATATAACATCCTCCAAATCTATTGCTTTGTCTTTGAAGGAAAGTATCCCATGCATGACTAAAATTTAGCTTGTAGTTATTTTAATCAACCACTCATAATTTACGTGATTGAAAATTTTAAACGATACATAAGATTAATCAACAGGGTATAAAAAAATTAATTAAGAACTCACGAAAGTTTTTTTTTTTTTTTTTTTTTTTTTTTTTTTTCTGAAAATAAATATCCGTTCGCTTTGCGGGTTTAAATTGGGTGGTTTTGAATGTCTTAGCTTGACCCACTGGTTTAGAACCTTTGTGGTTGCAGTCCGAACTAACATTTGGTAGTATAATTTAAACTAAAAAAAAAAGTTTGAACTGGTATTTGGTTACACCAATTTTAACTGTGGCTTTTGTTTTTTTTTCAGTGGGAGTTTTTGTTGTACACTTTGTGTTAGGCTCAGGATGGATTTAGGAGTCTTTGTGCCAACCGTATGAGGTGGAGTCACATGGGGGATAAGTTGAGAAATGTTTATAGTTTGTCATGATTTTATATATACTTATTATTTATATGTCATTTTAAATAATTAAGTGACATTATGATATTTTATTTTTTGTAATAAAAAATAATAATTATTTATTTTTAAATAAAGTAACATAAAAAATATATTTTACCATGTTGAGTGGTTATGGTATTTTTTTTTTTTTCCCTAAATAAGTTTCCCCATCTGATGAACCAAACGTGGGTTCATACCATGAAGGCATGAACTAACGAACCAAAGGAGACAACATTTTGTTTTTAATTACTAGGGACATCTATTTCAAATAGATTTTATCTGTTTATAATCCACTACAATTCTCCAAACCATGCAGGGAAAAAGAAAAATTAAAGAAAAGAAAAACAGAAAAAAGTACTTTGATTAGCTATTTTACTGTGTAATTTTTTATGTGATAAAAAAGTTGTTCTTTTATAACAAAACTTTAAAAAGTTTAAATTTAAGTTATAATTTTATTTGAGTTTATGTCATTTTGTAAAATTTGAGTTTGAATTTGAATTTAAACTTGAGTTAGAACTCGAGTTTGAGTTCAAATTTTCCCTTCAGCTCGAGTTCATAAACTTGAACTCAAGTTAATGAATAATATTTTTTTATTCTTAAAAATATAACAACTTTTTCATTTTAATTCTGATTGAGATAATTTTTTTTCTATGCATTCACAACGAAAAGACGAATAAAACCCTATCCATATATCATATTAAAATTTTTCATCATCATTGAGTTTTTATTAAAATACTATTTAAATATAAATTTAAGTTTTGACTTACTTAAATACAAACTCAAAAAGATTCTCAATTCAAATCATAACTTAAATGTACATATCTAAATACAAACTTAAATTACAACTTTAACTTAAATTATAACTCAAACTCAACTTAAAATTATCACTCAAATCACTCAAACTCAAAATTACAAAAGAACAACCTAAAAACTTCTCTACTTACCAAACCAAAAATGAAATACCCTTCTTGTTCTGTGTATCTCTGCTTTCATGCAATATAAAAATATTCACTATGGTTTCTCCAATTGCTTCTCAATAGGTTTTGTGATGCAAGCCATGACGATTTCTATCTATTAATGGCTTGTTCAAGATCACCATCTTCTTTCCCAGATGACGTTTCTATCTTTACGATAAGATCAACTATTTCAGCTTTCTATAGTCAAAAACACGTTGTCTCTGATATCACTGCCCATATTCAAATTCAAATTCAAATTCAATATTTCTTTTCCACTGTATTTTACTCTTGAAATTTTAATCAAATAACTCTTGTCGGCATAAAGGAGGAAGAAGTTACCGGGAAAAAGATATTTTATGCCTAAAGTCAAAATAAGTGTGACTTTGTAGTCTTTTTTATCAGTTTGTCTGCCAAGTGTTCGACGTTATGCCCCAGTTAAAAATCTCACGCAAACATAACTACCTAGACATTTGCCATTATTCTTTTGGGAAAAAAATATATATATGTAGTCGTTGTTGCTTCTTAAGCGTTGTTACTTAAGCCACAAGTAAAACTGATCACTACTATATAACTGCAGATTTTGAGCTTACAGAGTCAGTAAACACGCAATGTCTCTCTTCAAATTTAGAGACACAAGCCAAAGTGTGAAAGTGAGAGAAAATTCATGGTGGAGAGTCCGGTAAACTTTCTGATCAAAAAGTTGGCGGCCCTTTTTGACAGTTTCACATGGCGGAGAGTCCAGTAAACTTTCTGATCGAAAAGTTGGCGGCCCTTTTTGACAATGACGTCAATCTGTTAAGAGGAGTTCGGGAAGAAGTTGTGTGTTTAAGATGGGAGCTAGAACGGATGAAGGCATTCTTGCGAATTGCAGATGCGTTGCAGGAGAGTGATGAAGAGCTCAGCGTCTGGGTTAAGCAAGTCAGAGACATTGCGCATGAGACTGAGGATCTTCTTGCGGAGTACACACTTCTCCAAAGACATAACCATGGAACTGGGTTCTACGGCTCTCTCTGTAGATTTGCCTGCTGCATAAAGAATGCAAAAGCTTGTTATCGGATTGCGGCAGAATTGAAGAGCGTTAACTTGAGGCTTAGAACGATCAGCGAGGTCCACAAGAGACTTCGTCATAAGTTCAGCAGAGTGGAACAAGGTTTGGGCTCAGCCGGTGCTTTCAACACTTGGGAGGATCATCGTGACGATGCCCTTCTATTGGACAAATCAGATTTGGTGGGAATTGACGGGCGCAAGAAGCAGCTTGTTGGGTGGCTGATCGAGGGCGGTTTGGGGCGCGAAGTTGTTTCTCTGGCTGGACAAGGAGGGATGGGGAAGACCACCTTGGCAAAGCAAGTCTATGACGATGCAGAAGTGAAAAAGAATTTTAAAGTACGAGCATGGATCACCGTTTCTCAATCTTTCGAAATTGAAGACCTCCTCAAGGACATGGTTGAACAACTATACAAAGCAATAAAAAGAAGAGTGCCACCAGAAGTTGGCAACATGAACAACAATCGACTGAAGGCGACAATTAAGAAGCTGCTGCAGAGACAAAGGTATTTAATTGTTTTGGATGATGTGTGGCACTTGCATGCCTGGCGTGCCGTGCAATATGCTCTGCCTAATAACAGCTTTGGCAGCAGAGTTGTGCTTACCACTCGTAATACCGATGTAGCCACCACCGCTTGCATAGAGTTGGAAGGCAAGACGTATAATTTGGAGCCTTTGCCCCCATCAGACTCTTGGGACCTTCTTTGCAGGAAGACATTCCAAGGCAATCCATGTCCTCCTCACTTGGAGGAAATATGTAAATACATTTTGAAAAGATGTGAAGGATTGCCTCTTGCAATAGTTGCTATCAGTGGTGTTCTGGCTACAAAAGATACACGGAGGATTGACGAATGGGATATGGTTGCTCGTAGTCTTGGGGCAGAGATCGATGGCAATGACAAGCTCAAGGATTTGAAAAAGGTTCTTTCTCTTAGTTTCAATGATCTACCCTATTATCTCAAATCCTGTTTCTTGTACCTGAGCATCTTTCCTGAGGATCATCTCATTGAACGTATGAGGTTAATCCGCCTGTGGGTCGCGGAGGGATTCATCGAAGCAAAAGAAGGTAAAGTAGTGGAAGAAGTAGCAGATGACTATCTCAATGACCTCTTGAACAGAAGCTTGATGCAAGTTGCAACAACCACAAGCGATGGTAGGGTCAAAACATTTCGTATACACGACCTTCTCCGGGAGATCATCATTTCAAAATCAAGAGATCAGAACTTAGCGATGGTTGTGAAAGGACAAAATGTGCAGTGGTCTGATAGAGCTCGACGCCTGTCGGTACACTACACGTTGCAACATCTGCTGCCAAATAGGTCAGTATCCCAACTACGCTCTCTCTTCATGTTTGAAGTGACTGAGAAATTACGCCTGCATACATCATTTCCCAGTGGCTTCCGGCTACTTTCAGTGTTAGATCTCCAAAATTCCCATTTAAAGAAATTTCCTGTTGAAGTTGTCAACTTATATTACCTGAAGTACTTGAGCTTAAGGGATACCAAAGTGAAAATAGTCCCAAGATTTATTGGGAAGCTTCAGAACTTAGAGACTTTAGATCTCAAGCATTCTCTAGTCACTGAACTACCTGTTGAGATACTGAAGCTCAAACGACTGCGCCATCTCCTGCTATATAGAAGTAAATTCGTGTCTTATGAACTGTTTGATTCTAGATCCGGTTTTAGAGTTATGGCAAATATAGGAGTTCTGCAATCCCTACAAAAGCTCTGCTTCATTGAGGTAAATCAAGGCAGTGGCAACATGCTGAAGGAGCTGGGGAATCTAACTCAATTGAGAAGGCTAGGCATTGTAAAGCTGAGAAGAGAAGACGGGAAAGTTCTTTGTTCATCTATCGAGAAGATGACCAATCTACGTGCGTTGTCTATAGCTTCATTTGAAGAGGATGAGATCATAGATTTGCAGCACCTTTCAACTCCTCCGGTGTTGCTTCAACGGCTTTACATGAGAGGACGTTTGGAAATGTTACCTCACTGGATTCCCTCACTTCATAGCCTTGTCAAGTTGTCTTTCAAATGGAGCAGGTTAAAGGATGATCCACTGGTATACCTTCAGTATCTCCCCAACCTTCTTCATCTTGTACTATGCCAGGTATTCAATGGACACAGATTGTGCTTCCGAGCTGGCGGGTTTAAAAAGCTCAAGATTTTGGGTCTAGATGAGTTTGATGAGCTCAAATGCATACACGTGGAGCCAGGAGCAATGACACTTCTTGAAGATCTAAGTATCCGACGGTGTCGGTTTTTGGAGAAGGTTCCCTCAGGCATTGAGCATCTAACCAAGCTTAAATTGCTCGAGCTTTCCAATATGCCTGCAGAATTATTCAACACTCTTCGGCCCAATGTGAAAGATAGCGAGTATTGGAGAGTGGCTCACATCCCAGAAGTGTATTCAACCTACTGGAGAGAAGGAGAATGGAAAGTATACTCCTTGGAGAGTTTGAGTGATGGTGAGAATTGTCCCCTGCCCAGCACAGTCATAAAGACCCATGAACTTCAGACTCGGTGGAAATAACTTTTCTTACAGGTGGGAATTCTCTAGCTCATTGTGAATTTGTGATATTTGTAAATTACATGTATATACTTGTAATCATATCAGTAAATCTATAAAGACTCGTGAGCCTTATCACTGTAAATTTTCTGGCTCATTGTATTGTAAATGCTAAGTACATAGTTCTGATGCATATTCAAAAAATATTTTTGTGAATACTTAAAAAAGCAATTACATGTATAGCAGCTTTGATTTGGTTCAGGTAATTTGTAATACTAGAATTGTTATTGTACAAAAATCGCTTGTTTTTTCTGACACTCTAAACAGCTGGTCTGTAATTTGTAAATTAATTTTACAAGTTAAAAAGCAAACTTTGCCAATGATGGTACAATCCGAGTTCCATCATTTGTGCTCTTTTCCAGTGTGAACGATTCTATTGTATTTTTCAGTGGTGTTCTCTTCCCTTTTACCATTGAACATTAAGTGCACGTTTATTTGTTAAAATGAGGAATGTTTCCTTTTTCCACTATTTATATAATCACTTGCAAGAGAAAGCATGGACCTGCATAATATAAGTAATAAGGAAAGGGAAAACCAATCAAAGTTTTTTTTTTTTTTTTTTTAATTTTTTGATAAATAAGATTTCTTTGATACAAAGCCAAAAAAGGCACAACAACAGGAAAACCCAAGAGAAACTAAACTGAGAAGTGGGAAGGAAACACGCCACAAAAAGGAAAAAGCTAGCCATTAAGGAAAGTTGAGATCAAGTCCCGAGGCAGGGAAAAACCAATCCTAAGCTCATGGTATTTTTTTTTTCTTTTGAAATAAACTACAAACTCACTTGTAGCCTTGCTAAATTTTAACCAATATTTACGTCAACAAGGACATTTTAGTACTTATAAGGTCTTAAAGAAAAAAAGGGAATTTGTCCATCTGATTCTGGGAGGTAGAATGGATAATTTGATAAATATTTTTTAAAAATGCATGAGTTATGAATTTTACTCTTTATTCTTGATTCATAACTTTTTTAGTTAAATAATTACACTAATAAAAAGATATTTATCAAGAATGAAAGGTAAAAATTCATATTCATACTCTCAACGATAAATTCTCCAATTTTTTCAGGTATTATTATTATTATTTATTATGTATAATTGAGAGCCAAGATGAGAAGTTATGGCATTCACTGGCCTTTTTATCCATCAAACGATAACTTTTAACAGCCACATACTGCAACTTGTCAACTTTATTTGTTTTTGGGTGCATCCTCTCTACTATTTATTTATTCATTTTTTTTTTTTTTTTAATTTTCATACAACACGGTCGAACCCACAGCCTCCCTTTTCAAACCCCATCCATCCCACCCAACCCTCCTGATCCCAGGATCCTCTCTGATATTTATACATTACATAATTGTTTCATTTACATAATGTATAGACATCCAACACCGAATGAATTTCACCCTAATGTATCATGAAAGAAAACAAATCACGGAAATGATTCGGGTCCGTTTGGTTCAAGGATTCGAATCATGTGATTTGAACCATTTTCGATTTACGTGTATTTTTTGTGAGAAAAATCACTGTAACGAACCACGAATCATGATTCGAATCGGGAGACGAATCCCCCAACCAAACGGACCCGAAAATAATTTCTCCAATATAATTTACACAAGTAAACTTTTTTATATAAAAAAGTACAAAGACATTAATCAGGAATTAATCTGCGTACTCTCAAGACCATTTATGTAAAACGTTTATAGCCTCTCAAAATTTTAATAGCTCAAAGGCGCCTATTAGCAGCGCATCAAAATCAACTAGAGCTAACCCCTCCAAACAAAAAAGCCCTAATTCTGCAGTTTCCAATGGCTATTTTAAAGACTAAAAACTATAAATCAAAATTTACAAAGTTCTCGGGTCAACACAAGATGTTCTATGACATGTACTCTCCCATATATGTGAAAACCCGTTTTTTAAAAACTCGAGCTAAGTCGACAATTTCAGACTTCCTTATCACCTTAACCATGTCATCAAACTGGTCACTTGTTTGATCTTTTCTCGACAACCGGTTTGCAATATCAATGGCCAAGCTAGCCATATCTCTGCTTTTTGTCAACAATTGCAAGGCGGTGGCAGAATATGCAGGGTTTGATACAAGTCTATTTAGAAGTATCAGAGCCTCTCGCATTAGCAAGGTCCTACAAAACAACGTTACAATATAAATACATAAGCGTCAAGTGGAAGAGAGAGAGAGAGAGAGAGAGAGAGAGAGAGAGAGAGAGAGAGAGAGAGAGAGAGAGAGAGAGAGAGAGAGAGAGAGAGAGAGATAATATTTAGATAATATCTCAAAAAACAAATAAATGAAGCCAATTATTCATTTTCAGTAGTGTTATGAGTTATCCCTGAACTTTGTATATTGCAACCAAAAAGCGTAGGTCTAAATCTAACTATACATAATCACTCAAAAAAAAAAAAATAAAAAAAATCCAACTTTATAAGAGGTTTCTGACTGCACAAAAGCACCAGTTCGCAAGTGCAAACAATATGATGAAATTTTTTATTGAAATGGTGCTTGAATCAAACCAGTAAACCAAAAACATGTTAAAGAAGAAAAGTATCAAAAAATAGAGGGGGCATAAGTGAATTCCCATTTCGGAAACAAAGCTACTTTAAGCTAAGAGAGAGAGAGAAATTGGGTAAACACACTAAGTAAATATCCAAAGGAAGTCAGACTACAAAACATGTGCATGGACACTAAAGAATATGTGATATTACACAAGAATTACCTCTCTTTAAATACTTCTGGGGAGTTCGCAATAGCAGTTGCTTCTATATCCATCTCGGACACCAATACTTGCAAAATTAGCATAAGAAAGTTTGCATCTTTAGGTAGCTTATGACTAACAAGAATATCAAAGCCAGATTCTCCAGATGAAGCCAGGAAAGCCAACAAAACAATTGCATTCCTTCGAAGCTTCAACTCCTGAAAAGTACAGGAATCTCGTAAGGGTTGTTGCTTCCACAAAATAAATAAAAAAATAAAAATAAAAATAAATATATCTATAAAAGGTGTTCTACCTCTATACCATTTCCAGCGCAAGATATACAATCTGCCACGCTCCGAAGGGTTAAAGTGAACTTGTGAAAAGCTGAAGTTTCTTCTGTGGTGTCATTCATGAAACCGGCAGATCCTCCCGCCATACAACCAGAGCAGAACGTGAACAATAGTTTTGGACCTTCACATGACAAAAATCACAAGCTGTCATAATCCAGTACAATCACAAGAGAACGCCCAAGAACAAACTTCCAACCGTAGTAGTACGTAAACAAAACAAGATAAGCTGGATAGTAGTCGGTCCTAATGGCAAAGAACAAGACACAGGCATTGTGCACAAGATGGCCACCAATAAGAAATTAGAACAGCTAAAACAAGTGAAAGTAAATACAATTTAATAGAAGATAGAGCAGCTGAATCGAGTGTTTCTGCACTTGCAAGCCAGCTTCTTTTTTGAGCAATTGAGAGATACTTCCAAACACCTGGGTATTGCCAAACCTGTTTGCATTGATGCTTCATTAAAAATTAAAAGGAATTCTTATGCTAAAACACCAAATTGGAGAAAAAAAATGCTGCACTTACTTTTCTCTATCCGTATAAGCATTACTTCTTATTAGAATAATGTTCATAATAGACACAGCTTCTACCCTTACAATTTCTTCTGCTTTTCTCATGGCAATTTGAAGCACTAATTCGAAAAGAGAGAGCCAGTCTATCCGAGAAACCGAAATTGCAAAACCAGGATACCACGGTTCCTTCTCCATTGAAGTTTCAGCATCAAGTAATTTAGTACTAAAGGGCACACAGCCAGTGAAGGATGTCCTGTGCTTGCTGACAGAAAACATGTCCATCCCTGTAGAAGCTCCAGATCCACAAGGATTTAGAACGCCGTTCCCAGAGCAAAGTCCCTCAATCATGATATTTTCCCTGAGCAGATTGCACTGGAAGATCAAATCAAAGCTCATAAGCACATGAACATGCAAGTGATAAGAATAAGCCTTTAATAAGGCAGGCGTTTGTTAGGAAGAATAAGAAAGTGTAAGTGTAATTGTTTGTTAGTCGGTTAGAGGTGGTTAGAGCGTTAGCCTGTGAGAAACGGTTCTAAAGATTAGTAGTTGGTTATGAAGGGGAGGGGGTGAATAAATAGATAGTGGGAGAAGTTAGGAGGTAGGAAAATTCTGAGTTGTCATTTTGGAAGTCTTGGTAGATTAGCCAATCAAGGGGAGGTCTAGCAGTCCCTCGAAGTACTGCTACTGTACAGATCATTCACGTTCAATTCAATAAAAGATCCTAGTTCTACTCTCATTTTTCTTTTCTTTTTTGAGAGATCGAACTTTATCTTACCAGCAAGAAGGTTAAAAACACAGCATCATGAAGCATGAGCTACCAAAAACACAATTTTAGCCTGAAGAGATAATAGGTACTCTATTCAAAAGAATATCATACAAGGATTCGGCAACGGAGACTGGGTAAGGCAAAGAACTCAAAAGGCCACGTTCAATTCCATTGTCACAAGCAGTACAAAAAATGCAACCACAACCGTTTCCATTATTGTTGCTAGAAGTTAATGATATTGTCAATGCAAGAAACCACCGTTCTACCATCAAGACAAAGACCCTATGGCTAAATACTACTATAGTTTGAATGCCAAAAAAAAAAATCTTACATCCAAAGCTGATAAAGACCAATCTGTCATTGGGGTACCACAGGACCCACCTATCCGCACAATCACCCCAAAGATATAAGTTCCCACTCTTCCTTGATTAACAAGTGATCGCCAATTCTCTTACGAAGCTTCAACTCATAGCCTGGGCATCATATCTAGCCCACTAATTCCCAATCTACTACTAAGTTAAAACATTCTGATTTAGGGATTTCTTTTAAGAACGTCTTTCATTAACAAGAAAAGGCTCAAAAAGACAAAAACCACGAGCAAAAACAGCCGAGGATTTCCCTAAATCCGAATTACCAGGTCTACCATAAATACGTTATTCACAGATGAACCACCACAGTGGACTTCCGGAACTAATCATTGAAAAAGACACAAGGCTAAACTGCTGTTCATGAAAGTTTAAACCCAAAACAAGTCTAAGCAACTAACTATCGACAGAAGGAATACATTTCAAAAAAATGATAAAACTAAGATGATGATAACATCTTTCATGAAACAAACAAAAAATTATCTATAGGAAGTTATACTAACATACTGCACTAACACAAATCCTTTCAATTGTCTTCCAGTAATCTACTACTATTAGGTCTAAGTTCAAGTTTTCTACATTTAGAGTTGCTTTCTATTTACGCAAAATCATTTTGGTTAGGAGCTCCTTCCTCCTGCCTGTTTCAAATCTCATTAATTATTACTCTAAATTTTATAAACTCTTAAATAAGTCTATTCAAAGTAAATAACTAAGCCCACATAATGTGCAATCAAGAGAGCAATACCTTTCTCCAGATTTTCTTTCGAAACTCAACAGGTGCTGCAGAAATATATGCAGTATATGAAGAGATCTATGAACAATGACAACCTGTGACATAAACAAACTAATTGAATTGCGGTTGGCAAAAGTAAAATAAACTACAAGAAGAAAACAGAAGACGACAGATATTTAATTATCCATATGAAAACATAAATCAATAAATGATATAAAAAATATCGATAATTGAATATTTGATATACATGCACAATTATGGACATAAAGGAATTTTCAGGAGATTCAGTTTCACTTCAGTTGGTGAAATTGTGAAAAGTGAATTCCCTAACTTACATTTTCAACACTACAAAGATCCAGCAACGGTTTCAACAAAGCCTCCAGTTGTGCCATTCCAGTATTGATCTGCAGAGAGAGACGTGATGAGGTATGATAAGCACCCAAATAAAAATCTATATCGAGTAAAATAAAAATAATACAAAACGATAGTATCATTTTAACTACATAGAGAGCATATCCAGAACACCATATGGATTCTTTTTTTTTTTTCCCATTTCCCCACTTTAGGAAGTTTCGCTTATAAGTTAGTAATAGATATACATGCATATGTGATAAAACGTATTAAAAGTTTTAAGATCTATGTAATAACACCATGAGCTACGTACTAAAGTTAGGGTTTAGAGAGCATATCCAGAACACCATATGGATTCTTTTATTTTTTCCCATTCCCTCCACTTTAGGAAGTTATGCTTACAAGTTAGTAATAGATATACATGCATATGTGATAAAACGTATTAAAAGTTTTAAGATCTATGTAATAACACCATGAGCTAAGGACTAAAGTTACATATGCAAATGGCAAAACCTGGACATTAGGAAACCTCACCCTGCTTCCCGTTTCACCCCCTCCCTTCTTCGCCCCAAATACAAGTAACAAATCATGAATCACAAAACCATGGTAGCAAAGATGCAAATTATAACAATTCCATTGTGACTAGGAAAATGGTCTACAATGTTTGTTTTAGAACTCATCTGAGGGATATACATTATTATAAGTATAAATGTGTCGTGTTGAACTATACATGCAGTTATGCACATAATCATGTGTTTTAGAACTTATCTAAGGCAAGTAGATTATACAAATACAAATATGCACATCTTACAGTCTGCAGTACCTTTGTCAACACGGAATAGAAATGCGACACTTTTGTAGCTTCCAAAGTATGACATGATTGCAAATGGTACTGTGAAACTGCAGCAGAGCTCTCACATACTAGAGAGTCCATTCTTAATTTGACAGAAAAATTCATATCCATAAACCCAAACAGAACATGCAGATCTGTTTGGCAAGCCACAAGTAGATTAGAAATTAGATTCCTTCCCAATGTTGGGATTTTCGGCAAACCCCAAATGTCTAGCAACTTCTTGGAGAGATCCTGATGAGTTGGCAGATCATCATTTAAAAATACTTCGGCACAAACCCCAGGAACATCTGCTTGAACTCCAATCGCTTTACAGCTTGATGTAGCTAATTACAAGATAAAAGCAAACAAGTTTAAAAAATTGCACGAAAAGAGAGAATAATATAACTAAGTCCTCATAAATATCAATTGAAAGATATCCCTCTTACTTGAGGATACAACATTCGGAGATTGTCGAGAAATCCCAGGATGGCCCACACCAAGAGCTTCGTATTCTCTATCCCTGTCCCATTATTATTCGTTATTCAGAATTTTCTTTCTTTTATACCACAAAGATAAAACAAAAAAATAATAGCAACAGAATGAAGCCGACGGCCATGGCGACGTAAACAGCCCACAACCTGCTAAGTTTCTTACTTCTTTAACACCAATGAAATAAACAGTATTACGTGAAGACGGACCAAAAAACCAAACAAATGCCCTCAAAGAAGGCAGAAGTGTCTGTGAAATAACCATTTTCATCTAAAGAACTTCACTTGTATTTCTTAGCATAAAGAAGGCCTCTTGTTCAATGTGAAAAATTAGGTCAGTAGATCAGGTGATGATTTACACCTTGATTGTATTACTATTGGAAATTTGAAAAGGGAATTCAGTTTCTGATTTTTAATTTATTACTTTTGTTATGAGGAATCAAATGACGTGGGTGGTTATTGGATCAAGGGGAACTTAATTCCCACCTCTAACCAACGGATGTAAATTCCTTTTGCTGAAGAATATTGAGTAACTATCTTCTTTACCAAATATAGGTCAACTTAATTTAAATATTTCTTCTGCACAAGGGTATTTTTGTAATTGCAAATATAATTTTTATTCCAATTACTTGGTTTATTAAAAGTGGAATTGAATTTCAACTAAAACTCAATTCCTGACGTGTTTCAAAAAAAGAAATCCTGATAGTTTAGAAAACACCTTAATGGAATCCTAAAATTCAATTCTACTAGAACTTAATCCTTTTCTCTGGGAATTTAAATTGAAATCTACTGAATCCCAAGTTAATGAACAGGGCGGTAGGGAAACAAAAATCACAAAACCTAGATACTCTAATGCATTTCGATAGTCGTTCTTATTTTGATGATTTTTTTTTTTTCAATTATTCGAAAATAAAGCGAGTGAAATTCTGTCTCCTTTTTAGTTTCTACTAACAGGTCTTACAAAGAGCTTTTAAGTTCAACAATTCACTTTCAAAATAATGGAACAGTAACGATTCAGAAAAAAATAATAATGATGGAACAGTAACACGACCAAAAGCCTTGCACAATTTGGTAGGCAGAGACTAAGAGTCCGTTTGGTTGGGGGATTCGTCCCTCGATTCGAATCATGATTCGTGGTTCGCTACAGTGGTTTCTCTCACAAAAAATACACGTAAATCGAAAATAGTTCAAATCACATGATTCGAATCCCTAAACCAAACGAACCCTAAATATTTGAGAAATTATGACGAGTTGAATCACTCTTCAATTTTGGAAACTAATGGATTCTGTCTCCTTTTTAGTTTCCACTAACAGGTCTTACAAAGAGCTTTTAAGTTCAACAATTTACTTTCATAATAATGGAACAGTAACAATTCAGGAAAATAATAATAATAATAATAGAACAGTAACACGACCAAAAGCCTTGCACAATTTGATAGGCAGAGCACTAAATATTTGAGAAATTTTTACGAGTTGAATCACTCTTCAATTTTTGGAACTAATGGACCCTAACCTATCTTCAGCAACAAAGCAACTAACATGCAAAACTGTCTAGCTACATATGCTATTATGAGTCAGAGTTCTCACTTAATCAAATCCACTCGAACAACCTTTGGTGACATCAAACTTCCATAGAAATTAGAAGGTAATAATCATTTTCTGGTTTCAAGAAGATCTCCTACTTTGCACAAAACTTAGTATATGATTCACTGAAAGTATGTTCCCTAATCAATGTACCTATGGAATTGGATACTAGTCTGCAAAGTATTAGTTTTGCTCTAAGATTCTATTGTATCTTAACCTTTAGGAGCCATTATTGGCTGAGTAATTTGAAAAAGGGTTCCTCCGCTAGAAAGTTCTGAAGACGTACAGCCCTCCACTGTGTATGTGTGAATGCAAGATTAAGTACGTGCGCATGTGATGTTCTTTTCCTTTTTCTTTTCTTTGCCTTCTTATGTTGTGTATATTTCATAGCCCCCTAGCCCCTTAATTAAGAAAAGTTTGACATTCTTCCAATTTGTTTACGTAATGATTAATGTCTAAGTAAACAAGAAATAATTGCCAGATTAATAGAAACCTTATAAAATAAAGCAGTAGAAAAGTTGGAAAAAGGCGATGCGCGAGCAAGTATATGTGAGTATTATCATATACATTATGGCAAGGTAAAAATTTATCCGCTTAGATACAGTTCACGTTCGAGGACGAGTGCAACAATGTTAATAAAAAAAAATACAACAACAACAAGAGGAAGTCAAGAACCACAACCTAGATACGAAACCGTTCATTCATTTTCACTAACAAACCTTTAGCATATAAACTTCTCAACATGGCCTTGAAAGTGGTTAGTTTAAAAGAAGCATTTCCAGTTCAAACATTCACTGTAAGGTGAAACATAAATATGTTATGAAAAACATAAAGATAGAAAGTTTATACTCACGAATTTGTGCATTTTGGATAGCAAAGATCTGCCTCTTTTTCTTCGTTTGTGGAAGATGTGTTATTAAGTTGTCCATCTTTCTTGTTTCTCTCCTTTCTTAGTTCAGAGTACTCTTGTTTCTGAAAGCAAACCAATTAACTAAAAAGTCTTTAAAATAATACTGCAGATCAATCATTCATTCATTCATGTCATTATGAAAAAATAATAATTAAACAAAAAGAATATCAAATTCAACGGACTGAGAATCAGAATAATGTTACTAAAGAAATAAACTATAACACTACGCATAATATTTGCATAAGCAACCCAAACTACGAATTACAAATAAATACATGAAGAAAGTAGATAGGTGCGATAAATCTACTATGGTCATAATAGTCTTTCACGGAATTTAGTGATGATCAATAAGTATTATGAACATGATGAAGCAATTTGATCATGTAACAGCGTAACATACGAACAATCAAGACTGAAGGGGGATAAGATGCTGATAAAAATCCCCAGAAAACACTATCATTCATTGAACAGCAAAGCAACCCCAAGAACAAAAATAAGTTTGTAAACATTCCCCAGCAATATAACCCAGGGAATTCGCAACAAATTTTAAACATTTTAAGAAATAACGCAAACAAAATCGAACATACCAAATTCGAAAGCTGCTTCGACACGCATCCGAGCTCCCTCTGCATTCAGAGTTTATCAAACTCGATCAAATTCCAGACATTTCATCCTAAATATAAATTCATATACTGGAGAATTTCGAGAAAAAGGTTGTCCCAAAGGTTAAACTTTACGTTTAAGATATACATTCGAACAAACAAAGAAAAATATCGTTTCTTTGAACACATAGCAAAATCATGGACTTCCAAATGGTATCATTTTTCGACAAAACCAAACAGAAGATTATCAGAACAGAAAACTGGACAATCGAAACCCTCACCTGCAAGCGCTGAATCTCAAGGTCTTTGTGGTCGAGGGCGGCGGAAGAAGCGGGAGGGAAAGAGGGGGGCGGGCGCTTAGAGAGCTCGCGAGGGGGGGAGTAGGTGACGGGCGGGAGAGGCGGCGGCTGGTGGTGGTGGTGGTGGTTAGTCGGCGGAGGAGGAGGAGGGAGAAGGGAGTGAGAATGAGAAGGGGGGTTTGGGTTTGGGTTAGGTAAGGCGGTGGAAGAGGAAGAGGAGAGGGCTAGCTCTTCAACATGGATGAGTTGGTCAAGGAAATCTGCGTCCCATTCTTCTTCTTCTTCGTTCATTGCTTCCTTTCCTTTCCTTCCTTGCTTTCATTCATTCACTTGCGTTGCGTTGCTTCTCCTCTCTCCCCCTCTCTCTCCCACTCTCTCTCTCTCTCTCTGTGTAGCAAAAACGGTACTTTGTGTGTTCCTTCAATTTTAAATTAAAGTGAAGGGAGTGAATATTAAATGCATATCCAATACATTGTAATGTAAAATGTGTTGTCAATTACGTATAAGGGTGCTGCGACATCGTAGCAATCTACAGTAAAAAAAACATTGTTGCGAAGGACTGTTTACTACATGCATTTAAATTAATAATCTTTAATTTTAATATTTGAAATTTAATTTTTTTTAAAATATATATATTATAATAAAATTAAAATTGTGAATTTAAACGTAACAAATCAATAAATTCTAAGTAGCGAAAGTAATAGTCATTCGGTCTCATCTAATTTTACGGGGAAAAAACTTCTGAAATTAAGGTTTTTTTTTTTTTTTTTTGGAGAGCTCAAACTGAGATTTGCTGGATGAATATAACTTATCAGGGTTGGTATTTAAACACACTATTTTTTCTGGAGTGATTTATGCTTAATTTATATACAAAATGGTACAAAATACGGATCAATAACAAAACTTCATATGTGATATCGATTTTATTCACACAATTTTAATAGTAAGCAATGCGGTAGAAACCGTAATTCTCCATTAAAATTTTGATGAAAATGTCATCGGGCACATGACCCACAAGAAAACAAAAGCAGAAAAATCAATATGATCTTAAAATTAATTTTTTGAAAGGGAAAATTAGGTAGATGGCTAATTCTGAGGACTCCTTTTGGAGTTTTATAGGTAGCCCACCATATCGGTAATTCTAGTTTTTAACTGTTAAATCTGATTAAAATCACATCTAATTGAAAAAAGTGTACAAAACAGACCTATTTTAATACGTATCCGATAGTTAAAAAATAAAGGACTGCCAATAATCTTTTTTTCCCTTTAAATTAATGGTCAAAGTTTTTTAGGTAAATGACCAAACTTTTTTCTTTTGTAAACATCTTTTTTTTTTTTTTTTCTATAGTGATCAATCGCTTACATATCATGGTCTATCATTGATAAACCAATTTACCACTAATTTACTAATGGTTTATCAATCATATATCGGTGAGTTATTAATTGAAATTAGTTAATCACATATCGTTATTGATTATTTAGTAATAAACTACTAAACTAGTAAGTGATACACCATAAAATCAGTACTAAATCAATTTATCATAGTTTATCATTAATAAACGGTCATTTTTCTAGTTTTAAAAAATTTCCCTTATTTACTAAAGAAAGCTCAAAAAGTACATTTTTCACATATCTCTTTTTTGAGTCTCTAAAATTTATATTCTTTATTGACGGTGAAATTCCGTCAATAGAATGATAATGAATTTCTTTATGATTAACGTGAATTAAATGAATAAAAACACAATTAAAAATAATTAAATAGAAAGAATACATAAGAATTATAGTAGTTCACTCTCAGTTTGAAAGCTACATCCACTATAGGGAGGAGAGGAAATTCACTACTTTAAAAGAGAACACACACTAATGCTTATAATGTGACTTAAGGATTTTCTGACTCATAATCCTTTATTTATAACTTAAGTCACCGCTCATAAACTTTTCCTATTCGAATTTGGGTTATTTCTCTTATCTTTTAGGATAGTTTCCTAAAAGGTAGGATATTACAATCAATCAGGATGGTTTGCTTATTTAAATTTCATATATTTGATTACAAATAGCAAATCTTCAAGCAAGTATTATGAATTTTATCTCTTGCGTAGCCTTGATTTTGTAAATGCTTTCAAAAGCTTCTTCGTCTACAATTGTGGGTATGATTGGCTTCATGTTGTCTTTTGTATCCTTGCATACTAGTTGACCTCCGTCATATGTTTGACATTTCTTTCTAGCGGTCAGTTCTTAAGAGAGTTGTCCGTTGACGTGATAGCTAAGACTTAACTGTCTTTAATGATTAAGGGATGTTTAGTTAGAGGATTTAAATCATGATTTAAATCATGATTCATGGTTCGTTACAGTGTTTTCTCTCACAAAAAATATACATAAATTAAAAATAATTCTAATCTTATAATTTTAATTCATGAACTAAACATCTATTTAATACTCTTATTTATGACATGTGAGCCCATGCAAAGAAAAGTTAGTTGGCATTGGCATTAGGGAGGGATGATGAGGGTCCGTGTTGGCGATGGTGAGGGGTGGGGGAGGTAATGAAGCCCACGTCAGAGCGATGTCATGGGGTGAGGAGCCTACGTGGAACTAGTAAAAGAAAACTTAGAGCCTATGTTTTAAGCAATTAGGTTTCCACTTGGATTAAAACAATGGAGAATTTTAAAAATATCATCAATAAAGTAACACAATCTTATTTTTGTAAATATTAGTACATTTATCCCATGTCACTAAAAAAATATTATGTACGTTAGTTTTCATATCTTGTAGATTATCTTATTTTTCATATCTTGTAGTTTATGTTTCATTTTTTTTGGTAGTTTATTTTTCATATCCTGTAAGTTATCTTTTATAACCTGTAAGTTATCTTTTATAACCTGTAGGTTATTTTCCATATCTTTTAGGTTATTTATTTCTCAACATTCGTGCACGACCAACACCATCCAATGATCTTTCGGCATCCATTTTTGACACCTCCTAGGTCATTAGAAAGCTCCATTTTTTACACCTCCTAGGTCATTAGAAAGCTCTCAATGAGTTGAGTCTTAAACTGTGCCTTGTCGATCGAAGTTCAAAAACACTCAAAACTCTTGATCGTAATATCTCCATCGTTCGACTCTGATCGATGTGATTTTGGTATTTACGGACTCATAATGATGAGATGAAGAAAACGAAACCGACTTCTACGATCAAATTTCACCGAAGCACCATTGCCGGAGTATTGTCAGAATGTCATTGTGCCTTCATCGAATTTCACTTTCAATGGGTGGTGGTGTGCACCGTCGACACAAAATGACTCAAAGAGCAAAGACGAGTCAATATGTTCCCATAGCTATCACAACTTGCTGGAGAAACGAGAACCTCTGATCGCAACGAATCTTTGTCAAAATCCAACCACTTGCTGACAGAGATGTACCGGATGTAGTGCACGATGGAATCGATCCTTCTCCAGCCACGGTGATAGTGAACATCAAAGGCGAAGTTTGTCACGCTCAGAGAGAGGGAGATGAGAGAGAGGGGGAAAGAAGGAAAGAATGACGTGAAAGAGAAAGATAGTGAAAATGGAAAAAATGAAAAAAAAAATGATCAATGGAAAAAAAAATAATATAATGACATTAAAATTTTGTATAATAGCATAAATGATAGAGTTGAAAAAAAAAAGTTGAGACTTGAAATTTTCTCTAAAATAATCAATATTAAAGCATTAATGTGATCAACAATTGCGACTCCATTAGAATTTTACTAATCATTCTTTTATTATGAATCTTGATCTTGATAGGCTTTGAAGGCTATTTTGTAATTACTTGAAAGAGATAGGTCATGTGCACAGATTTATTATTAAGAGAAATGCTATAAGATATCGATGGTGCTAAGCACCACTATCTAATAAAATTTGGGTCCAGCAGTGTGAGCTTGAGCCCACATTCTATTAGATGGTGGTGCTTAACACTAATAGTGCCCTTTAGCATTTTTCTACCATTAAATATTAAATGAAGTTACCACTTTGGACAATTATCACCATTAAATTTTAATTTGGTGGGTTTTTTTTTTTCCATAATACGAGATTTAAAAGCTTTCCCCCATAAAATTTAATTAGATTAAGGACAAAACAATCACGATACTTAATAACCCTAAGCTATGTATTTTATATTATCTATTTGATTAACAGTAAAACTTGATTAGTGAATATGAATAGTTATATTAGTATTTAAAATCTAATAGGCGGACAACTACCTCAAAAGTCTAATACCACCTTTCTGAGTACCACTTAAGGCAGAAGAATGTTGTCTAGGGAAATATTAGGAAACGTGAGAGTTGAGGCCCTGTGAAGTTAATAAAATACCAAAAAGGCTAATAGATCCAGACAGTGTAGACACAATTTTTAAGATTGGAGCAAAATAACATTCTTCACTGTAAATGTAACCAAACAAATATTGGAAAGCAGCAAAGTTTTTTCCTTTTCTAAAAGAAAGAAGTGGCTTTTTCTGTGGCTGCTAAGCATCATGTTCCTTAACCATTAAAATCGGTAAAGTGGGTAACTTTAGTAGTATTACTAGTGGATTACCCGTGCAATTGCACGGATATTTAATAATTTAACTAATAATAATTTAAAATGAGAAAATGTATTTGTTAGAACCGGTTGTTTACTATTACCGTGTTTTCTTATAATATTGATTAAAGATTACCAAAGCAAAGCATGAGAACGAAATAACTAACACACAACGATTAAACGTGGTTCAGTCAAACCGACTTACATCCACGGGGCCATGCCCAGGCATCAAGCAATCCATTAATAGGTAAAAAGTTACAAACACCAATCGAACTTAACCAACTCAAGACTCCCTCTTGACTATCGACGCCGCTGTGTCTAACATCCTAAGTGACTAGCTTGGCGAGCACCACTCGTCTTCAAAACGCCTTCTCCCGAAAGCTCACATAATCATCTCTCAAAGATCAAAATCGATGAATGCTCTCACTCTTCAACTTGTGCACACCGTGCTTTTTCGAAATTTCAGTCCCTAGTTTGATACCTCGTGTATCAACCTTTTATAACCTGATCTGGTTCAAAATCCGAATCTGTCACCGAATCTGTAGTTACAGATCAGATAGTTATCAGCTCAGAATTCAAAGCATGTAATCTGCTTCGCATATTCCAGTTGCTATTCCCTTTAACCCGGATTCTCAGCACTCCAATCTCTTTAAGGATAATATCTTGATCTTCACAGCTAATCCATCAAGGAATACGATTTTGATGTAAACCACTTATCAAACTCAAACAAAATCTATATCAGATATTTGTTTCAATTTCAAATCCTATTAAAAAATCAAGATAGCAGCACAAGCTTGATCTTCTCCACGAAATCCTCAGAGCCTTATCTACCCAAACAACAATTTCAAATCCTGTTAAAAATCAAAATAGCAGCACAAGCTTGATCTTCTCCACGAAATCCTCAGAGTTTTATCCACCCAAACGACTCAATACAAGTTGTACACGTTTCTTTGACACTTTCAAAAATAACTATGAAGCCCAACTAAGCCAATCAAAGCCCAAACCATAAGAAGAAAGTCCAGAATGGCCCACATGACTCAACAGTATTCAACGATGATTAAATTATTAATTATTTTGTAAAAAATATATGGAAAATATACTTAAAAGTTTATAAAAAAATGTAATACATTACAAATAAATTTAAAATATGCGTGACATGTGAAATTTCACTAAAAATATCTTTGTCATCACATAGCATAATTGGAGTGTGTATCATACAAAAATGTCACTTTATTCTTTATTCAACAATATAGATTTGAAGGAAACAACGGATTTGCTGAAATTTGGTTCATTAGTTTAGAACCATTATTCATGATTCTGATTTTTGAAATTTAAATTTTGTTATGAGAGAAAAACATAGTAAAGAATCAAGACTCATAATTCAGAATCGGAAACAAATCCTTAATCTAAACATCCCATAAAAGTTTGTATCATTAATAATTACACGACATACAAACGTTTCAAAAGTTGACGGGAAAAAATATTATTTACAATAAGTTTACATTAATATTCACATAATATACATATTTTCACATTCCTACTACTCTACTGCTGTATAAGGAAATAAATTTATTTCATTGACAGTTTTATAGATGCAGCATACATTCTTTACTTAACGTCTAAAATGAAGCTGTAAACATGCCATAAAAATAGTCTCCACATTAACAGAAATATGATGAAAGTATAGGAAACAGAAAAAACTCATGTAAAATAGCAGATTACATGGATAATAGAAAGGAAAAATAAATAAACAAACACATATGGAAAATTTGGTTGAGGTATTTTCCTTAAATGGCTAACATCATGCATCATAAGTAATTGAAATGTGGAACAGACACATATGGAAAATTTGGTTGAGGTATTTCCCTTGAATGGCTAGCATCATGCATTATAAGTAATTGAAATGTGATTTAGTAATACTATTCAGTGCGAAACAAAACAAACTCCTAACAGATTAAAATAACAAACAGAATAGGAACTAAATTTTTACCCAAATAACAATAACTTGTATAATTTGAATGATGAACAGTATGTTAGAAATTATATGAACAAACTCAAGACAAACACAATCATAACAACATAAAACAATAAATAAATATACGAATAACTGAATATATAGACATCACAACTCATAGCAATATAATTCATAGTCTTTAAAGTAATTAAAAGTAACATGGAAGCATTAAGAAAGGAGAACGAAAGTGGACAGAGTTGATGTGGGGTTAGTAAAAAAATCTCCAAAACAGAGAAAAAAAATACGCAATATTAAAAACTGGGAGAAAAGAGTTAACATTTAATTATATTCACAGAATCAAAACGAATGAACAATAGAAACTTTTGTTAATCAAACCAAGTAAAATATTCATATCCAGAAGGTAAAAATCAATATAAATAATGATAGTCAATTTCAAACTAAACATGACAATAAAGTGTAACACCCCGATTTAATTAATTGAGTGCCTAATCGATTTAATTAATTGAGTTTAAATAATTCCAAGGTATTTAAATTATTCACGATAATTTATTTTAACCCGGAAGTGTGTATGGGCGCATTTACGGACTATTTTAGTGCACATGTCATTTTCTTTTATTTTTATTTCCCTTTTCCTTTTCTTTTTCTTTTCTTTTCTTTTCCTTCCTTTTCTTTTCTTTTTTTTTTCCGTTTTCCTTTCTCTCTCTCTCTCTCCTTCTCCCGCTCACTCTCTCCCTCTCTCTCTCTCATTTCCATCCCAAATCGAAGCGAGTTTTGAGCCAAAGAGTGATTTCAAAGAGTTTTCAACATCAAGAGAAGGATTCAAGGTAAGATTCTTGAAAGAACCTCTCTTGAATCTATGTTTTTTCGGATTTTAAAACTTATTTTTGGTTCAAAACGGATTTTGATGATTTTCGAGTAAAACTAGAGTAGAAATTGGAGATCTTGGGTTCTTTGGACTTGTTTTAGGACCTAGAACCCGGATCTAGTGTTTTCCTTTGAAAAATCTGGATTTGGGACTGGATTTGCAGGTTTTGGACGATTTCCATGAGTTCTCTCAAGGCGGTGATTCACCGATCGACACATGCGGTCGGCCGGATTCTGGTGACCGGTCGACTGTCCGGTCGGACGGTGTGCACTCTACCGGTCGACCGGTAGAGTTGCTTCGCTCTGTCACCGGTCGGCCGTGTACCACGGGTTTGACCTGTTTGGCCTGAAATTGTCGTTTTGACCCATGTTTTGGGGGGAGAACCCAAATTAGCTTCATTTGGGGACTTGGGATGAAAGGATTAGTATCCTAAATCCACGATTTGATATTTAAAACCCTTGGAATGGAATTTGAACATGAAAATGGATTAGGGAACACTAATTGAGAATCTTGGTATATGATTGAAATTGGATTACTTTAGGATGAGGATTGATCCTAAAGTGGTGTTTTGTATCGATTGCTCATTTGTGGATTCGAAGAAGGGGCTTGAGGAAGCGGAAGCCGGATAGGGCAACGCTAGTCCCGAGTTTGATTGTGCGAGGTAGGATTTCTATCCTTTCTTTGTGAGCTGTTTTCAAAAAAAAAAAGATTTTGGCCTTGAAAATATTTTAAAGAAAGGGATTGATTTGCGAAAAGAAAACGTTTTAAAAACCATGGCTTGTTAGTTTATGGAAATCCTTGGCTTGTCCTGTCCTTGGAATCCATAGCTTGTCAGTCATGGAACCTCATGGCTTGTTCAGTCATGGGGCCCGCGGCTTGAGTAGTTCGTGGGGTCATATGAGCGATTTCATAATGTTAAACGGATGATTTCTTAAGATAAGAGATCTTGTGAACTGGTAATAGAGTCTATTGCTGTAAGCCTAGATAGGATGCGGAGAGTGCATCCTCGGGGGCAGAACCCGAAACCGGTCCGGTAGGCGAGGCGCTTGGTGAGGTGAGTAATTTGTACTAATTACTCATTTGAGCCTGTAAAAGCAGTTAGTTTTGATATGTATTTCCTTTGAGAAAAAGGATGTGAGGTTCCGGTGCATTACGTCGGATTGAATGTCTATTTATTTTATTTCGCACTTATTTATTTATTCGTTTATTTAAATTATTTCAAATTATATCCCTCTTTGGGCCTTTCGCTCATGTTTCAAATGTTTAAACCCCTCCCGGGAGATTTAGGGAGGCGGTGCATCGTGGGTGAGTTGTGCTACGGATCGAGCAAGCGAGGATTGTGTTATCCTCTTGAGCAAATGTAAGGAATTTGAGAAATTACGTAAACTTAAATAAATATTTGGATTTACTAGGCATGGATGATGTACATTGTAATTGTTTATTTACATGAACATGTATGTATGATCTTGTATATATCTGTGGGGTGGAGCCACGTGTGTCGAGGCTCTGGACTATGTAGATTATTTATATTTTAATGCGATTAAGTGTGGGGCCCGGTTGGGGAATTCCGCTTTATTAATCCCTAATTGAGCTCCACGTCACCCACCCCGTTTGGGGGCGTGATGAGTGGTATCGAGCATTAGGTTAAGAACCCGGGATTGTACATACATGTGTGACATCTGTTATCCCTTTGAATAGTCTAGTTTGATTTCGATTGAAGGAAATGGCGCCTCATGCAGAGACTAGGTAACCGGTAGGAACAATCGAATCAAGGATTCTTTGATGCCATGTTTCGCCTTTCAAGGCATGGCCACTAGAGCTCGGAATGAGCGACCGGTGAGGATCGGAAGCAGGGAATATTTCCGGAATTGGTGGCGCCTATCCCTCGTTTAATAGTGAGGAGGACCCCGGGAAGGCGAGTTTTGGATTGACTCCATAGTTAAGCATTTGAGTACTATGGGAGTTCCAAATGAATCTTGGGTGGAATTTGCGGTGTACAAGATGGAAGGATTGGCAAACACTTGGTGGAAACAGGTCAAGAGGAGGATGAATGTCACAGGGGATGACACGGGAACAATTCGAGGTGATGTTCAATGATCGATTACTTCCCTCCGAGTTCTGAGGGAAGAAAAGGCACCGAATTCATGTGTCGCTGCGGCAAGGTGACATGTACGTAAGGGAATATGAGGCTAGGTTTAATGACCTATCCCGGTTTGCGCCATCTCTAGTGGAGTCTCAAGACATGAGATGTCTCAAGTTTGAGAGGGGCCTCAAGAACTCTGTGAGGAGATCCTTGGTGGCTCTAAGACTTCGGAACTTCCGGGATTTGGTAGCTGCTGCTACAAGGGTGGAACAGGATAACCTGGCCTATCGTCAAAGTAAAGAAGAAGAAGCAGGTCGGGTCTCTGTCTCTGGTAGACCCTCTGTTTCTGGTAGACCTTCTGTTTCGGGTGGACCACAGCGGAGTGGTAGAAGAAACCGCAATCAGGAAATGGCAAGTGGTGGCAGTAGTTCTTCGGGAGTGATGGAAATGCTCCGTGACGGGCCCAAGTGTCACCATTGTGGGCAGGTGGGCCATATTAGGAGGAATTGTCCTAATCGGCCCGGCTCAACAAGCCCAAAGTGACGCTTCCTATAGCTAAGAAGGGCCGTCACGGTACATGCCGCCATATCGGCCGCAACATATGCCATACCCTCTGCGCCCGACCTGTCGGTAGCCTCGGGTATACGGTTCCGGCCTCAGCGCCCGAGACCGGCACAACCACCTCCGCCACAACAGTATAGACCTCCGGCTCGGCGGTCTAATGTTGGTGACAGAGGAAGGAAAAATACGAGGACAAGCTTATACCTGGCGGGGAGGCGGCTACGGAGGTCGGACCCGACCAACGCGGTGGTTGAGGGTATGATTCTAATCTCTTATTCTTTTGCTCACGTGTTATTTGATACAGGTGCCCACACACTCGTTTATATCAAGTTCTTTTGTTCGGACTTTGAAACTGAAATCGAAAACTTAGAAGTCCCGATGACTTTGAACTCCCCTTTTGGGATGTGTGGAGGTGATGAGTGTGTGTAAGTCGTGTGAAATCACGATTGGTGGTGGCGATTGAGAGCGAACTTGATTATCCTTCCGATGACCCTGTTTGATGTGGTGCTCGGAATGGATTGGTTGTCAAGGCAGCGGTGCAATTGTTGATTGCTACCGTAGAAAAGTGACATTGGTGACGAATTCGGAGCGGTGATTGCTTATCGGAAGAGATGAACCCGGTCCTTGGGGAACGATTGTTGAAGTACTGCGTTGGGGGACGGAAGAATCTAGCCTGTTTCTTTTCCCTTCTTGCCATAGAAGGTGAACTGAAGTGAGCGGAGATTAACAGGAATTCCTGTGGTGGATGAGTTTGCAGATGTATTTCTAAGGATCTACCGGGTTTACCGCCGGATCGGGAAATTGAATGCATTGATTTGGTTCGGGGCGGCACCTATTTCCATTCCTCCATACCGGATGGCTCTGGCGGAGATGAAGGAATTAAGAAACACGGCTTGAAGAGCTGGCAAGAGAAGGATATATCCGAAATAGTACTTCTCCTTGGGGTGCACGGTGCTATTTGTGAAGAAGCACTGACGGATCTCTTCGGTTGTGCATTGACTACCGACAATTGAGCAGGGGTAGCTGTGAAGAATAAGTACCCACCTTGAGAATCGATGAATTGTTCGATCGGTTGGGTGGATCGATTCTACTCTAAGATTGATTTGAGGTCGGGTATCACCAATTGAAAATCGAGGGAGGAGGATATTAGAAGGCGCTGAGAACTTCGGTATGGGCACTTGAGTTTACGGTAATGCCGTTTGGATTGACAAATGCCCCCTTTGCATTCATGGATTTGATGAATCGGTTTTTTCGGCCGTACTTGGATCGGTTTGTCATCGTGTTCATTGATGACATCTTGGTGTATTCGAAGACTTGGGAAGAACATCGCATGACACTTAGGATTGTTCTTCGGACCCTTGAGAACACCGGTTGTATCTTGAAGAAGGAGAAGTGTGACTTCGGGTGGCGGAGGTGAAGTTCCTTGGCCATGTGATTTACGGACGGGGGAATCTCTGTAGATCCTTCTAAGATTGAGGCGTACTACGATGGGAAAGGCCGAAGAATGTGGTAGATTCAAGCTTTTTCGGACTCATGAGGATATTACCGGGCGTTTTGTAAAGGACTTCTCGAGTATAGTCTGCACTGGCGATGACTCGGTTGACCAAGAAAGAAGTCGATTCAATGGGATCTTTGAATGTGAACGCGCCTTTCAGGAATTGAAGGTAAGGTTGACAAGTGCACCGATTCGACGATTCCTAATACCGAGGAGCCATACGAGGTGTACTCGACGCCTCGGGGTTGGGCTTGGTTGTGTCTTGATGCAAGGCGGACACGTAGTAGCTTATGCATCTCGCTAATCGAGACCGCATGAGCGGAACTACCCACGCATGACTTGGAGTTAGCGGTAATATTTGCTCGAAAATATGGAGATGTTATCTCTATGGAGCAAGGTTTCGTCTTCTTCCGATCATAAGAGTCTGAAGTACTTGTTTACTCGGAAAGATCCGAACCTCAGACAGAGGAGATGGGTGGAGTACATGGAAGACTATGACTTCACTCTGCGGTATCATCTGGAAAAGCTAATGTGGTGGGTGATGCCCTTAGCGGGGAAAACGTCGGGGACTCTGGCGTCATTAGCTTTGGAGGATTGGAAGAGGCCCGAAGTGGTAAGTGAGTATGATCTTGATACCATGAGGATTATAACCGGGTTGTGGTGTATAATCGATTTCCGCACCGACTCTTGTGCAACAAGTCAAGCGAGAATCAATGGCGGGATCCACACCTCCGAGGAATTTGGATTCGAATCCGAATGGAGAACAATTTGAAGATTGGAGAATCCGGGAGGATGGAGCCTTGTATTTCGAAACCGCCTCATTGTTCCTAAGGCGGGTGAGATAAAAAGATGATTACGCATGAAGCTCACAAATCGAGGTCGCCATTCATCCGGGTAGTACCAAGATGTACCGAGGACTTGAAGAGGCGATCTTGGTGGAGAGGCATGAAAGAGATGTTTGTGAGTACGTCTCGGAATCGTGACTTGCCTCAAGTTAAAGCCGAGCACGAAGCCAGCCGGAGAGTTGCAACCTCTTCCCGTCACTGAATGGAAATGGGAGCACATCACGATGGATTTTCTGATGGGACTACCGAGAACCGAGTTGAGGCACGATGCCATCCGGGTGGTGGTTGACAAAGGTTGACGGTTCGCGCACTTCATACCATTCCGCGGCGACGTATTCTCGGAAGGTTCCGTCGCGAATTGTACCTGGAGCACATCATTGAGGCTACACGGGTGCCACTTGTCTATCACGTCGATCGTGACCGCGTTTCAATGCAAGGTATTGAGAAGTTTCAGGAAGCCATGGGAACAGAATTGAACTTCAAAGATAAACATTTCATCCTCGAGACGGATGGACAATCTGAAAGAGTTATTCAGATTCCGGAGGATATGCTTCGTGCTTGTATTCGGATTTTGGCGGGCTGGAAGAAATACCGCATCTAGGCGAGTTTGCATACAACAACAACACTATCGAGGCGAAGATCGGTATGGCACCGTTTGAGGCGTTGTATGGTCGTCCTTGTAGGTCACCTGTTTGTTGGTTGGAACGGAGGATAGACTTACAAGCTTGGACGGATGTCATTCAAAGAGAACAATGAGAAGATAGGCGTGATTCGAGAACGATACATTGTGACTCAAAGTCGTCGGAAGAGCTATCTTGACGGGGGGCGTGGGCCTCACGGAATTCAAGAAGGCGACTTTGTGTTGCTAAAGGTTTCCCCGTAAAGGAGTTACTCGGTTTGGTGTGAAAGGAAAACTCGCACCAAGGTATGTGGGACCATTCCCGATCGTGCAGCGAGTCGGAGTGGTGGCGTGCCGGTTGGCTTCTGCTTGAGCTATCTCACGTGCATGGCGTGTTTCATGTCTCTATGTTTCGGAAATGTCAACTTTGAGCGGAAGCGGTGGTCACGATGGTTTGATGTTCCGATACTGATGTGGCGTCTTCGAGGAGGCACCGGTTCAGATTCTTGGCGGGAAGATGAAGAGTCTGCGTCATCGTGAGATTCCGCTAGTGAAAGTCTTTGTGGCGACACCATGGTGTTGAGGAAGCAACATGGGAGCTTGAAGCGGCGATGCGGGGGCGTTATCCGCATCTGTTTGCACTTTGAGGTGAGTTTTAATTTCGAGGGCGAAATTGCCTAAGGGGGGGTGGGCTGTAACACCACAGAAGAATTAATTGAGATTAATTAAGGTAATTAAGATTATTAGTGTGCCTAATCGATTTAATTAATTGAGTTTAAATAATTCCAAGGTATTTAAATTATTCACGATAATTTATTTTAAACCGAGAAGTGTGTATGGGCGCATTTACGGACTATTTTAGTGCACATGTCATTTTCTTTTATTTTTATTTCCCTTTTCCTTTTTTCTTTTTTTTCTTTTCTTTTCCTTCCTTTTCTTTTTTTTTTAAAATGCGTTTTTTCCTTTCTCTCTCTCTCCTTCACTCTCCCGCTCTCTCTCTCCCTCTCTCTCTCTCATTTCCATCCCAAATCGAGGCGAGTTTTGAGCCAAAGAGTGATTTCAAAGAGTTTTCAACATCAAGAGAAGGATTCAAGGTAAGATTCTTGAAAGAACCTCTCTTGAATCTATGTTTTTCGGATTTTAAAACTTATTTTGGTTCAAAACGGATTTTGATGATTTTTCGAGTAAAACTAGAGTAGAAATTGGAGATCTTGGGTTCTTTGGACTTGTTTTAGGACCTAGAACCCGGATCTAGTGTTTTCCTTTGAAAAATCTGGATTTGGGACTGGATTTGCGAGGTTTTGGACCGATTTCATGAGTTCTCTCGTGGCGGTCGATTCACCGGTCGACTGTGCGGTCGGCCGGATTTGGCGACGACCGGTCGACTGTCCGGTCGACCGTGTGCACTCTACCGGTCGGCCGGTAGAGTTGCCTCGCCTCTGTCACCGGTCGACCCGGTGTACACGGGGTTTGACCCTGTTTGGCCTGAAATTGTCGTTTTGACCCATGTTTTCGGGGAGAACCCAAATTAGCTTCATTTGGGGACTTGGGATGAAAGGATTAGTATCCTAAATCCACGATTTGATATTTAAAACCCTTGGAATGGAATTTGAACATGAAAATGGATTAGGGAACACTAATTGAGAATCTTGGTATATGATTGAAATTGGATTACTTTAGGACCGAGGATTGATCCTAAAGTGGTGTTTTATGTCGATTTTCATTGTGGATTGGGGGATGAAGGGGCTTGAGGAAGCGGAGGCGGATAGGGCAACGCTAGTCCGAGGTTTGATTGTGCGGTAGGATTTCTATCCCTTTTCTTTGTGAGCCTGTTTTCAAAAAAAGATTTTGGCCTTGAAAATGTTTTAAAAAAGGGATTGATTTTTGCGAAAAAAAACGTTTTAAAAACCATGGCTTGTTAGTTTATGGAAATCCTTGGCTTGTCTGTCCTTGGAATCCATAGCTTGTCGGTCATGGAACCTCATGGGCTTTTCGGTCATGGGGCCCTTGGCTTGAGTAGTTAGGTGGGGTCATATGAGCGATTTCATAATGTTAAGCGGATGATTTCTTAAGATAAGAGATCTTGTGAAGCGGTAATAGAGTCTATTCTTTGTAAGCCTAGATAGGATGTGGAGAGTGCATCCTCGGGGGGCGGGGAACCCGAAACCGGTCCGGTGGGCGGGCGCTTGGTGAGGTGAGTAATTTGTACTAATTACTCATTTCAAGCTGTAAAGCAGTTAGTTTTGATATGTATTTCCTTTGAGAAAAAGGATGTGAGGTTCGGTGATTCTGTCGGGATTTGAATGTCTATTTATTTTATTTACGCACTTATTTATTTATTCGTTTATTTAAATTATTTCAAATTATATCCCTTGGGGCCTTTCGCTCATGTTTCAAATGTTTAAACCCTCCCGGAGATTCGAGGAGCGGTGCATCGTGGGCTGAGTTGTGCTACGGATCGAGCAAGCGAGGATTGTGTTATCCTCTTGAGCAAATGTAAGGAATTTGAGAAATTTCGTAAACTTAAATAAATATTTGGATTTACTAGGCTGTGGATGATGTACATTGTAATTGTTTATTTACATGAACATGTATGTATGATCTTGTATATCTGTGGGGTGGAGCCCACGTGTGTCGAGGCTCTGGACTATGTAGATTATTTATATTTTAATGCAGTTAAGTGTGGGGCCCGGTTGGGGAATTCCGCTTTATTAATCCCTAATTGAGCTCCACGTCACCCACCCCGTTTGGGGGGCGTGACATAAAGAATGAAAACAATACAACATAAATACATGCATATATTAAGAGATAAGTACCTAAACCGAAGCAGAACAATGAAGAGAGTAAGCCCAATATCCAAAACCGACGAAGCTAAAGAAAATCTAGTATCCAGAAAACATCAAAGATAGTATTAGAAGTATTATATCAAGTAGTCTATAAAGAGTAGAATATAATAGTTGGAGAAGGAAAACAGTGAGAAACAAAATTACAAATTATGAGAATATAATAGAAGTCTTTATTTATACATGAAGAAAACAAATTTCTGGTCATCAATAGATAACAACGGTTAAACCAAAAAAAGAACCACTATAATCATTTCGTAAAAATAGGTGTCAAAGAGCATGAAAACCATATGAAGATCGAACCAAATACCAATAGACAGTAAACATATTAGAGACATATAGCAGAATCAAAACACGTGGAAAAAAAAACCAATGCCGAGAAATAAAACGGGAGAAAAAAAAACCATCGACAAAATTTTTTTTTTCAGCTAATGAAAATTTTTTTTCCCTCATACTTCTAACATAAAATTCCTACATGCTGAAATGAAGGGAAGAAAGAAAAGGAAAAACTAAAAAAAAAAAAAAAAAAAAAAAAAAACGTGAAAAAGAAGAAGAGAGGAGAAAACTATAGATATCCCTAGTGAAGAAAATAGAAAAACCCCCCAAAAAAACAAAAAACAAAGGAAAAAAAGAGCGTAGAAAAAATGTAAATACATATAGAAGAAAAAAATGGAGAATAAAATAAGGAAAAAATAGGAGGTCAAAAATAATAATAACAATGGTCTTGAACGAAGAAAAAAAACTCAAAAAAAGGAAAATAACAGGAAAAATCCAGACGAAGAAGAAAAATGGAAAGAAGTAAAAATCTTTCATTTCCACTGAGAGAACAAAAGAGGGTAAAAATCGGAGAACATATTTTCTACCGAAAACGTAAGAACTACGAAACCCAAGAAATTTTCATTTCCATCGAACATAAAAACGACGAAACCCTAAAATTTTTCATTTCCACCAAGAGAACAACTGGTGGAAAAAAAAAACCTACCGAAAGGAAAAAAGAGTAGAAACTTCATCGGAAGGAAAATGACGAAAATGAAAGAGTAGAAAATGAAGAAAACAACAGATAAGAAATGAAAACCAAAGCGTGTTTTCATTTCCCATGAGCGAGCGAAAAAAAAAAAGTTAAAGAGTTGAGGAAACAAAGAGTAAAGCAAAACACTCCCACCGAAAACATCAAAGCAGTAGGCAAACAAAGAGAAGGCCTAGAAGCTTCAGAGAGAGAGAAAATAAAAAAAACACAAAAAATTTTAAAAGTGCACAGACAAAGAGAGAAGCTTCACGAAAAGGAAGAGAGAGAACAAAATTAAACACTGAAATGAACGCAAAAGTACAAAATGCCCAAAGAAAATAAATTGAATGAATAAAAGACAGAGGGTAAAACAGTACAATTAACTAAAAGGACATAGACGGTATAAAAAAGGCTTAAACAGAATGAAACAGGAGCAAAATCGGAAAGTCACTGTGCTTAGTACAATAACTTTCCTACCTCCTTTAGTAATAGGTATAACTAGTTTAGTACCCTCGCGTTGCGAGGGGTAATAATTTTAGGCCCGTTTAGTTTGCTGATTTGAGTTTTTAATTTGAGTTAAGATGTGATGTTATGTGAGAGCTTTTTACTGTAATAAAAAAGTTAGATGTGATTGTTTCTGAAAGCTTTTTACTGTAACAAAACTCAAATTCTAAACTCGAATCGGTGAAGTGAATAGGGCCTTTGTATATATTAAAGGTTGTGATAGTCGGATAATAATTTTGCATTGTATAAAAAATGTGTTTGTGATAGTACAGTTACACATCACTATATGAATTTGTTTGTACGTTTATATAACTTTGTATCATACAATAGATATGTGATTGTGATAGTACAGTACTATACAGCGTATTTGAGCCGCCATGTCTATTTTTTATTGTGGTCTTCCTTTTTTTTTCAACTGCAAAATGAAAATTTTGAAGAAGTATTAGTAATTGAGGATATTATAAATGTCTTAATTTAAAAGTAGTTATGTTACTTAGTCTTTTCACGTTTTTTTTTACTGTTATGCTTTTTTTGACAGAGAACTAAAAATAGGAAAAGGTTATTGAAATATATGTTTAAAAGATTGTGGATAAATATATGTTTAAAAAGTTATGGATAAATATATGTTTAAAAGGTTAATGAATATATTTTACCTTGTGGCTAATTTTTTTGGACTCGGTGTTTGCAGGCCGATTGGTGTTGGAGCTGATGCTGTTATTTTTGGGGGAGGGCTGAAATACCTAAGTAGTGATCAGGTTCTTTTTGGATCAAAATAATAAAATAATCAGAGAAGCTGAAGCTGACAACAGAGAAAAATTAAACATAAAGAAGAAAAACGCATAGGGAGATCGTATGGCAAGACAAAGATCAAAGAGCTTTTATAAAACAAAAGGAGAAGAAACAGGGGAAAAGATGGCACGGGAAAAAAAGTAAGAATTTAAATCAAAATTTTAAATCACAGATACCAAAAGATCAAAATGAAGTCGAAAAAAATAGTAGAGCACAACTGTATGGAGAAAAAAAAAACCTTAAATAGAAATAAAGATATCTTGATAAAGACAAAAATACCCAAACAAAAACCAAATCAGAAATAAACAATCAAGGATAAAACGGAAAAAAACACATATTTAGGATACAACCGGAAATTTCAGATATGTTAATAAAGACAAAAATACCAAAAAAAAACATATCAGAAATTAACAACCGAGGATAAAACGGTAAATGCACAAATTTAGACATAACCGGAATTTTTTCAAAGAAAAAGTATAAGAAGGACCCGGCACTGTACTTAGTACAGTAAACCAAGTGCCTCCTTTAGTAATAGGTATAATTTCTTTTACTGATGAAAAATGAAGATAATTACATGGTCATGATAATTGTATCAATTCAATCCAAATGTCAGACATTAGAAACGGTAAAAGAAAGAGGACCAAATCAAATGACCAAAACGGGCGCAATAAACCAGAACAACTCAAATTAAAACAAAGGAAAATATAGTAACTTCATAATAATCAGGACATAATGGGAATAAGTAATTCTTATGAAGAAATCTGCAGGGCTAAAAGGGGAAGGATACTGTAGTTTTACTGTAGCATGAACAATAATTCTGTCATCTCTTTTAGTATATGTATAATATTGTCATTTAGTATTTTTTAATAGTATTATATTATCATTTAGCATTTTTTAATGGGATAAGAAGAACATGTTACTAATCCTTTACAGGATTTTTATTTTTATTTTTATTTTTACGTAATTACAATATTCACTTTCATGTTGCTTTCATGGATTCTTCTTTGCCAAATGCCACACCGTCCTAGTGTTCTCAATCACAGCTTTTTCCTCCAACAATTTTCCCACTAAACTCGAAAGTGTAAATTTGTAATTTACTTCTACAATACACATAAGAGAATCCTCATTTCATAACAGACAAAAACCCAACACGCAAAGCTTAACCAAACCTAATTATCTGCCCTTAACTTTAAAGCCTTATCGTTTTCTTTCCCAAAGTCCCCACCTTTTTCTTTAGAGAGAGCGAGAAAGAAAGTTGTAGACAGAGACATAGAAACAGACTTGTCGGGCCAAAATAACCCCAAACTAGAACACCCTTTTGTGAATGTAAAGCCTAGGTGACGCTGTAGTTTAGAGTTTGATTTGTGTTCTAGTCGGAGAAATTTTGTTGAACTAAGCCAAGATCAGAAGACTCTTTTGTGAGAATAGTACTTTTGATTTGAGGAAATAGAAAAAAAAAAATGGTGGGCATTTTCTCAAGGTTTTCCGTAAGCAGAACTGGCCATAGGCGTAGCCAGAGTGCTCTTGTAAGATCTCTCTCTTTCTCCCCCCACCCCCCAATTATATTCTTGTTCTTTGTATTTTCTGTTTCTCTTCCCCTATTATTTTCTTGTTCTTTGTATTTTCTGTTTTTTCAATTTCATGAGTTGTTGGATTTTCTATGAATGAATCTTTTTGAGTTTGGTTGTTTTGATTGCCGGCTTTGGACTTGGGTTGACTTTTTTTTTTTTTTTTATTGGTTCCCATGATTGGTGAAATGGGGTTTTGATCAGGTCTTAGGTTTTAAAGATTTTCTCAGGATCTGGTCCTTTTGATTAGATTTTGGATACCGTAATCTGTTCTGATTTGCTCTCAAATAGTTTTACTTTCTTGTGAATGTTTTGAATGTGTGGCCATGTTATTTATTTGCAGCTTAAACTGTTTGATCTTTTGCCATTTTTTACCATTCTGTTTCGGTTATTGTGTTATTCTAATCTTAGAAGCTCTTCGCTTAATATTTATGCCATTATTGCAATACTAGCAAGAATGGAGGTTGACGCTCTTGTGGTTTCATTTGCTTAGCTATTTGTTCATTATCATTTGCTTAAAAAAGGCTTAACATGCTGTAATTATTTTTATTACTGTAATTATTTTTATTATCTACAAACATGCATTGGACTTATAATGGTGTGTAGGGGAAGGCGGAAACTGCCAAAACCAAGCAGACCGCCGGGTTAGTGCGCGTTAGCACGGACGCTAGCGGTTAAAAATCCGAACCGTTTCTTTGGATGGTCCGGTTTTGTCTATAGGATCAAAAAATTTTTTGTTAAAAAAAAGAAGCTTTGGGGAAATTTGCAGGGACATGGCCTTTATCCCTTTCCGCAGTATACATACAGTTGTGCCATAATTTACATAATGGCATGTTTGGCTTTGTGGTAAAGCGCACTTGTATGTATGCTGAGGACATGGATCAAGTTTCACCACTGCAAACTTCTCCAATTATTTCAATTATGAAGTTCGGTTTGGTTTGGTACATTTTTAACCACCAGAGTTGATGCTTACGGGACAACGATCTGGTGGTTCAGTTTGTGGCAGTTTCTGTCTCCTCTTGCACGCCCATACTTTGACCTATTGATTTATGGAAGTATTTTCCTGGCTGGCAGCCTCAACTTCTATGTGGAATTTGTTTGCTAAAGTTTTGTGAGTGCCCACTTTCTGTGCATTTCTCGGATGCAAAAACAAGTTTGCTGACACAAATTTGATGGTCTCTATAGGGATATGAATTTCTCGCTAATTATTGACTTTGATTTTCTTTTTTGTGTATGGAGCAGGGTGAGAGGGAAGTGTTGCCCCCAAATTCGGAGATTACTTCTGCAAATGCTGCCGCTGCTTCTTCTCATGGAATTGAAGTTGCAGTAGAGTTTAAGCCAGTTGAACACCCAAACGAGCCGCTTGATAATGATAGACCGATACAGTGCCCGTTACCCGAACCATCGATCCTTAATGTAAGTCCATTTCTTGGTTTGCTTTCAAGGTTTGTTTTGCATTAGCATTGTATATTTTTCTTTTTAGTTTGGTGATAATTTGTTTACAGGATCAGATGTAGGAATTAAGATGTTAAATGTATGCTAATCTGATATAGGTTCTGATATATGTAGTAACTAGAGTCTGTGAGCATGGTGCTCGGTTTTGTTACTTACCGGATTTTGTTTGAGGGGTTTATTGAGCTTGATCATTGAAATTTGTTGATAGTCCTATTTGCAGCTTTGTAGTGTAAGTTGCAAAACATATACAATGGAATTTTCTAAAGTTCTGATCAAATTATCCTTGCACTGTTTATAAATGCCATAATTTTCGCATTTCTCAATACCGGAAAGAACAAGGCCATAAACTTTTAAGTTCTATCGCAAATCCATTTCAAAACATTTCTTCAAAATCTGATTCCTTAATTACCATCCTTTTCCCCCTTTTTTTCACATCATTCAATTTTGTCCATCAAGAGCTTTAAGGTCTTGATAATGCAGCATTTTGTTCTGCTCAAAAGCGTTTGAATATATCAACATGGTCCAACATCTAAGCGGTTTTGGTTTCATATGTGTTGTTATTGGTACAGAAGATTACTTTTTACATATTAATCCTCCTAAATTCATTTGTATGAAAAATATTATGTTTATATGTTTGATACGATCTTTGTGTTTTGAACTTTTAGGATGGAAGAATATGGAAAAGAGCGCGTATCTGCGACAGTTCGGAGGAGAGCGGACTTGCGGTGATGAAGGAAGGGCGGCATCTCTCGAACCCGAAAGTGCGAGATGAAACCCAAGCCGGCGCAGACACAAGCCAACCGTTCAATTCTACCATCTCTCAGTGCCCCTGAACATAACATTTTAAACCTTCTTGAAGAATGTAATGCTTCTGGGATCTGAACAAAATCTGGTACAACATTGTTGTTTCTTTACTAATAAATTATCACTCCAAAATTTTTCAATTTTCCTATATATAATACATAAATTCAATGTGTTCTACTGGTCTTTTTTTTTTCCTCTCTCTTCTTGTATTCGTAAACGTATCATCTTGAATGTCATACCTCATTTGTGTTTGTATATCCAATAAAAAATTACCTGAAATTACAACTTTTTTTTTCTTTTTCAAAATGGCGAATATGCATCACACATTCCGGAGTTTTTTTTTTCATTATTTCTCAGGAGTTTTTATGGTATGACCAGAAAAAATGAAGTATTAGTAATTTCTTATCGTCAGATCTATATCTAAAATTATAGATACGTTTAGAATTCATTTTAAAATGATTTTATTTTTTGTATAAAAATGAAAATAAAAAACGTTTTTAATTTTATACATAAATTACTTTTAAAAATACATTTAGTAGTTTTATTAAGAAATTATTTTTAGTGTAAAAAAACTCATTAATGTATCTCTTCATTTCTCTGTTTGAGAGAGAAAAAAACAAAAAAAAAATACAAAATGATTAAAAGTCATGTTTTATTTCTCTCTCATTTTATACTAAATTAAAAAATTATTTTCATTTTCAATTTTTATTTTTATTGCACTAAAGGTCATTTTAAAAACGTTTTTATTTTTCTCTCAAAAATTATAAAAATTAAAAACACAATTAATTCTAAACACGATTTATATATTCTAATATGACTTTAATTAATTTAATAATTAGAACCTACTTTACAGATAGAGCTTACCTACCGGTGATAGTCCGTTGTTTCTTATTCTTTTTCTAAAAAAAAATGCGCTCCCATGAATTATGAGGTGTAAATATATAAAGGGGAATGATTAATATTGTCAAGTGGTGCTGCTTTTTTTTTTATTATTATTTAATGAGAAAAGAAAGAAGATTTATTGAGCAACCTCAAGCACCAATTGTCCCGAAAATGATGTGCAAGTGGTCTGATAATAAGATATACTCTTAAATAAATAAATAAATAAAGATATAGCAGAAACGAATGGTTGGAAACCACACAAAGGGGATCTCTTCTTTTTCTCCTTTTGTCTTTCTCATTTTGGTCTTAAATTTCCGAAGTCAGTCCAACAGGAAAAGGAGATACTTTGGGGATTTATCTATCCGTTAAGATTTTATTTTACACAGGTGAATGGTTTGGTCGACTTAAATTTTAGAGTTCGTTTACTTCGTTGATTCGAGTTTATAATTCGAGTTGAGATGTGATTTTATGTAAGAGTTTTTTATTATAATAAAAAAATTAAATGTGACTGTTTTTAAAAAAATTTTATTATAATAAAACTTAAATTCTAAACTCGAATCGGTGAAGTGAACAAGATTTTAGTCTGTTTGTAGTGGTAGCTTGTTTAGATTTATCATTTATATGTTCTTATGTCGTTTTTTCGTCAGATTTGTAACTTTTGAGTGTTAGATTGTAAAAATTTTAGACAGACGAAGATCGACACCTACAAGATATCCGTTATTGGATCACTAAGAAGAGCCTACACCGAAGGCAGAAGATATTTTCGATTTTGTCTTCTTTACAGAGTTACGTGAGTCTAATTTTTTTCCTCCCTTGTGATCAATTTCTCTTGTGCTGACTTCTCCAAAATCCGGTTGCTAAAATGGCTTGTGAGATAGCTAAGTGAAGAGATTTACACTCAAGACCACCTTTTCGGCGAAGTTATCGAAAACGAGCTTGTTCACTTTTCTTTTTCTTTTTTTTTTTATAAAAAAAATAAAGAAAAGATTCTTGCCTGTGCCTGTTTAAAAAAAAAAAAAAAAGCAATTTTTGCTACCAATTTATATTAATTGAAAAATTACCCACCTTCTTGTGACATTGACTGAAGATCACTCCTTATTTGCACCCGATTTTTTTTTTATTTTTTTATTTATTTTTGGGTTCTTCATACATGCAAAACATATCTTCCATGCCCATTTAGTTTATAGATTTAAATAGAAATTCAAATATTAAGAGAAATTTTTTAAAAATATGATTAAATTGTAATTCAAACTGACAAAATAAACGGATTAACTGTGTTTGAAAATATATATTTATTACATGTGACATTCTGTATTATGCTGAAATTCTTCGACAGCTCGAAATTTATTGGCTCCCATTGCTGGGGAATAAGTTTAATTTGACATGGAATGAGATTTAAACGCGAGAAAAAAAAATTGTTGGTCCAGATAACATCCCTCGATTTGTTTAAAAATAAAGAAATAAAACTCTTCCCATTTAACCATTCAAAACAATTAGTTCAAATGAAAAACACTAGTTTTTCCAACTCAATCCACAACATAACAATTACATCACTTGGGGAAGAAAACAGAAAAAAAAGAAAACTAACACAAAACTATCACACTTTTATATCAAACACTCAGATGCACAACGAGAAAATTAGAAGATTAAAAACTTTGTCAAAAGCACCATTCCATTTGATCCAACAAATTCAAACTAGAGAGGCAACTCTCGAGCTTGGAATGGATGCTGTACCGTGGGGTTAACGAGGCGCTTCCGAGGACCCCGAGAACTCCCATGATTCATCCATGTCTTCCTTTGCCCCGCAGATTCATCGACATGGATTCGACGATCTTTCTCTCCTGATCCAACTCCATAGCCTTGCGCCAAACCCGAGGAACAAGTGAAGATGAGAAGGAAAAGAATGAAGGATGTGGCTTTGGCCCTTGTTGTCAACATATCCCCGCCCCCCCTTCTTCTTTTTTTTTTTTTGTGATTTAGTTTTTGTGTGTTCTTTGTGTTGTGCACTTTCAAGTTTCTGTTTGTAGAATCTCAAGAAAGAAGATGAACGTGGGTGTGTTAATAAAAAAGTAAAGAGTAAAAGAGAAGAGTTTGCTTTGGTTGGAAGTCATCAGGATGAAATCATGAGATGGACTTCCAACCCACTCCAAGTATTGATGGTTGTGGTTAAAATTAGTTATTATTTTGGTGGGGTTTGGTTAGCTCATGGACTTTGGTATTTGTCACTAGAATGGACTATTTCCGGTAGCTAGATGCACAATGTTTTAAAAGAGAATTTTAATTATGTGGCATCTTACTGGATACAGTACTATAAGTTCGTTAAATCATTATTTTTTATGTAAATTTAATATAATTCGATGGTTTTGAATTGCATGTTCATCAAGTTCGTTGATTTTTTTTTTTTTTTTTTTATTCATGCCGCGTAATTCTATATTTTTGAGATGCAAACTCCTAACCAAAATAGTTTGACCCCTCCATACATAAGAAACGAATTTTTTAAGCAAAAGAAACTTAATAACTTTAAATTATATGGAAATCAATTTTAATCCCCACGTAATTAGCGACGGAAAAAAAGCTTGGAGATCGGAAACATTGTCCATCATAGGTTTTACTTCCTTTTCTTTTTTTTTTTTTTTTTTTTTTTTTTTTTTTTTAACGTAGCTCAACATAGAGGTTATTAAAACTTTAGCACCATAGGTGTTTAAAAAAAAAAAAAAAAAAAAAAAAAAAGAAGTAGAAGATTAAATAATATTTAGAATCTCAGTTCTTGTCATAGAATTCTCAGTTCATCTTGTACATAGGTGCATTTGCTCTTACTTTGACATGGCTCTTTTACTGAAATTTTGTTTCTCTTAATAGTTTCTGCTGTTTATTTGACTTAAGCGTTAGAGTGTCTTCTGCAGGTACACAAATGGTGTCCCTAAATCCAAAGTGGAAAGAAGACAAAAAATGACATAGAAGGTGAATGATCTTTTATTTTGTGGTTTAAAAAATATTAACATCACTTTTTCTATCATTTTTTTTTTTTGTCACTCTTTTCATACATTGTTGATATATGAATGTCACTATATCATTTTCTATTTAAATAGTGATATATTATGTTAGGAGTGTAGGTGATTCGTATTTTCTTAGACTGCTCATACAAATCTTAAATATTTTATGTGCACTCCCATGTGGTGCTTAGGAATTCTAGAGCAATGATGGTTGGAAGTTATTGTTGATGCGCGTTCTTGTGTAGTCGAGAAGAATTGAGAATTCTATGACATGCGCACACACAAAACACAAAGATCGTTAGAACCAGAATAACGAGAAGATCATTTGGTTTAAAACGTGAGTTTTGTTTTGGCAACTCTTGATCATAAAAAATTTTAGGATTAATTGCAAAAATTTCCTTTAAATATGTTCCTTGTAATATTTTGTTCTTGATCTTTGAAATGTAACAATCGTTCCTACTAAACAATGAAATTCTAACAAAAATGTCCTCTATATTAAGAAATTTAACCGCTTTTGATATGTGCACATAAATAACAGTTGTTAAACAATTTCGAACACAATTACTACTTTAACCACACACTCTAATTTTTTTAGTCTAATTTACATACAATATAATTCTTTTTTAAAAAAACAAATTTTCTTCACTCCCAATGACAAAATTAATGATGGATGTTTCCTAATTAAAGTCTAAATTTGAATTAATTTTATACAATGTGTTTATGCCATTACAAAAGGTAACCTGCGGGTTACAAACGGTAACTTGTAGATTACGAAAAGATAATAGGGAAATAGTAGAAAATAGGCCAACATGAAAAGCTTAAGAAAGAAAATAGGCTAATTTTTAGTTATAGAAATTAATAGGCCATAACTTGTCAAGTTATGGTTCATAACCGGACAAGTTATGGACAATTATAAATAATAACTTGTCAAGTTATGGTTCATAACCAGACCAGTTATGGACAATAATAATAATTTGGCCTATTTATTAACTTATGTAAACTATTGGCCTATTAATTTTAATTCATCTCAAATTTTGGCCTATTTTCCTCTTTCTCCCAAGATAATATGTGTGTTACGAAAAGATAACTTACAAATTATTAGTGATATAAGTTAAATTTTAAAACAATGACAAAAAAAAATGTACTTCAAATAGTGCACTTTCAACCAAAACGATAATGCACTTTCAACCAAAACGACGTTGTTTTGGTTAAAAGTGCACCATTCATTTTTTTTTTTTTTTTTTAAGATCCTTTCCCCTCTTCTTTTTCAAAGTGTTTTATTTTTATTTTTTTTTGTTTTTTATCCTAAAATTTATTTATTTTTCATGGTCCTTTTCACCTTTTATTTTATTTTTTTTACTTTTCCCTAAAATTTTATTTTTATTTTCATTTTGGTTCATTTTGCCTTAAAACTTCTTTTTTTTTTTTTTCATTTTAGTCATTTTTGACAATTTTTCTTTGCTTCTTTCCCCAAAAACTTTCTTTTTTCAAGTTTTTTGTTTTATTTTCTTTCTTTCTACCCTAAGACTTATTATTTCTTCATTTTAGATTCTTTTTTACCCTTTTTTATTTCTATCCTGAAATTTTATTTTTTTCTGTTGGTTTCTTAAACTTATTCATTTCTATATTTTAGACCTTTTCTGACGCCTTTTTTGTTTTTAACCTAAAACTTTTTTTTTCCTTTTGGTTCCTTTTGCCTTAAAACTTATAGGTGCATTTGGAATTATTTTTCAGTTGTTTTCAAAAATATTTATGCATGTCTTTTAAGGCACAAAAATAAAAAATAGTCTACAAATCGCGTTTGTTTAATAAAAGTTTTGAAAACGGAAACAAAAACAAAAAACAAGTGGCTGTGTTTAGAGTTGTTTTTGCTTTTATTTTTCACACTTTTCGAGAAAAAAAGAAAATGGGAGAGAAACAACGTTTAACACAATTAAAGATAAAAAATGAAAATGAAAACAAATTTTTGATTTAGTGTAAAATTGGAGAGAAATGAAAAATGACTTTTAGTCGTTTTTCATATTTTGTTTATGTTTTCTTCGCTCTCGAGCAGAGAGAGATATTAATAGATTTTTTTATACTGAAAATAATCTCTTAATAAAACTACTAAATGCATTTTTAAAAATGATTTATATTTGAGATTGAAAACGTTTTAGGCACATTTGGAACTCGTTCCAATGATTTTGTTTTTTGTATGAAAATGAAAATGAAAACGTTTTCAATCTCGGACATAAATCATTTTTGAAAATGTGTTTGATAGTTTTATCAAGAGATTATTTTTAGTAGAGCTGGCAATTTCAAACACGACACGATAAAATGACACGAAAACGACGTAAGATAAATGGATTTGAACGACACAATTATTAATTGGGTCGTTAACGGGCTAACACGAAAATAAATGGGATTGATTCGTGCCAGCCCATTTAACACGTTTAACCCGTTTAGTTATACGAGATGTTATCCGGTCGACACGGCCAAACTCGTTTATTAAGCCTATATATATATAGACAAAATCCTACTTCTGACTCAGTCTCGGAGGCTTATCTTTCTCTCATTCTCTCACCTCCTGTTTCAAGTATTTCCCATTTCTTCAGCAAATAAGATTGACAATGTATTTTTCTGTTCTCAATTTTTCTTCAGCAAAAGCAATGACACAGAGGAAGTAATCCTGGTAAGATTGACAAGGTATTTTTATGTTCTTAGTTTTTTTTCTCCGCAACTCTTGTTCTATATTGCACAAGGTTTGTTAAGTTCTGTACTTGCCGATGTGGCAACTGCATTTTTTTGAGTGTGATAGAGTTTTATGAAGAGATAATATTGTTCATCGACATTTCAATGCTTTCTTAGCCTTTTGCATTAATAAGCATATTGTTTTATGAGAAACTAAATTTTATATGTTCACTTGTATTTATTGGTATAAAGATACTTAAAGGAAAAGGAGAAAAAAAAAAGAGAAAAAAAGAACTATAGTCTTCCTATACAGTTAATCATTGTCACGCCCCCCAAACGGGGTGGGTGACGTGGAGCTCGATTAGGGATTAATAAAGCGGAATTCCCCAACCGGGCCCCCTTTGGCGCATTAAAATAAATAAATAAACAATATAATCCAGGAGCCTCGACACACATGGCTCCACCCCACAGACATCTGATGATCGTACATACATGCTTACGTAAATAATCATTACAACAGACATCATCCACGGTCTAGTAAATCCAAATATCATTTATTACAAGTTCTTACATATTCCTTACACTTTAACTCGGAGGATGAACTCGATCCTCGCTTGCTCGATCCGTAGCACCACTCATTCTCGATGCACCGCTCCTCGAATCTCTGGGAGGGGTTTAAACATTTGAAACATGAGCGAAAGGTCGGTGGGATATAATTTGAAATAATTTAAATAAGCGAATAAATAAATAAGTGCGTAAATAAAATAAATAGACATTCGGTCCCGAGCAGAGCAGTAGGAACCTCACATCCTTTTTCTCAAAGGAAATATGGCGAAACTAACCATATTACAGGGCTTGATGAGTAATTAGTACAAATTACTCACCTCACCAAGTGCCTCGCCCCTACCGGACCGGTTTCGGGTTACGCCTTGAGGATGCACTCTCCGCATCCTATCTAGGCTTCTGACAATAGACTCTATTACCAGTTCACAAGATCTCTTATCTTAAGAAATCATCCGTTTAACATTATGAAATCGTTCATATGACCCCACGAACTACTCAAGCCCGCGGGCCCCATGGTGAACAAGCCATGAGGTTCCATGACTAGACAAGCTATGGATTCCTGGGACGGGACAAGCCAAGGATTTCCATAAACTAACAAGCCATGGTTTTTAAAACGTTTTTCTTTCGCAAATCAATCCCTTTCTTTAAAAACATTTTCAAGGCCAAAAATCTTTTTGAAAACAGGCTCACAAGGAAAAGGGATAGAAATCCTACCTCGCACAATCAAACACAGGACCAGCGTTGCCCTTTCCCGGCTTCCGCTTCCTCAAGCCCCTTGATCGAATCCACAGTGAGCATCGATACAAGATAACACCTTAGGATCAATCCTCGGTCCTAAAGTAATCCAATCTCAATCATATTCCAAGATTTTCCAATTAGTGTGCCCCAATCAATTTTTCATGTTCAAATTCCATTCCAAGGGTTTTAATTATCAAATCGGGGATTAAGGATACTAATCCTTTCATCCCAAGTCCCCAAATGAAGCTAATTTGGGTTCTCCCAAAACAGGGGTCAAAACGACAATTCGGGCCAAATAGGGTCAAATCCCGTGTACCGGTCGACCGGAGACGAGGAGGAGTGCATCACCACCGGTCGGCGGTGGTGGTGTGCACTCGATCGACGTCCGTCGGCCGGTGGCCTCAACAAAGTCCGGTCGGCCGATGCGGTCGACCGGTGGACATTTTCGATTCGCGAAAAATCACGGAAATCGGTCCAAGATCCCGCAAATCCGGTCCCAAATCACAAAATCTCAAGGGACAACCACTAGATCCGGGTTCTGGGTCCTAAAACAAGTCCAAAGAACCCAAGATCTCCAATTTCTACCATAGTTTCACTCGAAAATCATCAAAAATCCGTTTTGAACCAAAAGCGAGTTTTAAATCCGAAAAACTTGAAATCCAAGAGAGGTTCTTTCAATAATCTTACCTTGAATCCTTCTCTTGATGTTGAAAACTCTTTGAAATCACTCTTTGGCTCAAATCCGGTCTTGATTTGTGACAAAATGGTAGAGAGAGAGATAGAGAGAGCGGGGGAGAGTGAGAGTGAAGAGAGAGAGTGAGGCACGCGGGAGAAAAGAAAAAAAAAAGGAAAAGAAAAGAAAAGGAAAAAAAAAAAAAAAGAAAAAAAAAAAAATGACATACATATAAAAGCGGTCGAGAAATGCGCCCATACACACTTACGGATTAAAATAAATTCTTGTAAATAATTTAAATACCTTGGAATCATTTAAACTCAATTAATTAAATCGGATTAGGCACACTAATAATCTTAATTACCTTAATTAATCTCGATTAATTCTTGAGGGTGTTCTGACTCCACCCCTTAGGCAATTTCGTCCTCGAAATTAAAACTCACCTCAAAGTGCAAGCAGATGCGGATAACGTTCACCGCATCGTCGTTTCAAACTCCCATGTTGCTTCCTCAACACCATGGTCTTTGCCACGGCACTTTCACTAACGGAATCTCCCGACGCAGACTCTTCATCTTTTGTCAAGAATACGGACTGGTGCCTCCTCATAAGACGCGTCATCTTGCATCGGAACGTCAAACCACTGCACTACTTGCTTCCGGCTCGGTGACATTTCGAAGCATGGAGACATGAAACACGTCATGCCGTGAGATAGCTCGGCGGTAAAGCCAATCGGTACGCCACCACTCCGACTCGTTGCACGATCGGGAATGGTCCCATACCTTGGTGCGAAGTTTCCCTTTCACACCGAATCGAACAACTCCCTTACGGGGAAACCTTTAGCAACACAAAGTCACCTTCTTGGAATTCCAAAGGCCTACGCCTCCTGTCAAGATAACTTTTTCGACGACTTTGAGCTGTCAATAGACGCTCTCGAATCACAACTATCTTCTCATTATTCTCTTGAATGACATCCGGTCCGGGTTGTAAGTCTATCCTCTGGTTCCAACCAACAAACAGGTGACCTACAAGGACGACCATACAACGCCTCAAAGCGATTGCCATACCGACATCGGCCCGATAATTTGTTGTTATGCAAACTCAGCTAAATGCGGTATTTCTTCGGTTCCGCCAAAATCCGAATACAAGCACGAAGCATATCCTCCGAATCTGAATAACTCTTTCGGATTGTCCATCCGTCGAGGATGAAAATCATCTTTGAAGTTCAATTCCGTTCCCATGGCTTCACGGAAACTTCTCCAATACCTTGCATTGAAAGCGCGTGTCACGATCGGGCGTGATAGGCGGGGGCACCCGTGTAACCTCACGATGTGCTCCGGTACAATTAAGCAGAACCTTCCGAGAATAGGTCGCGCGGGCGGTATGAAGTGCGCGGACCCGTCAACACTGTCAACCACCACCCGGATGGCATCGTGCCTCATCTCGGTTCTCGGTAGTCCCATCGGAAAATCCATCGTGATGTGCTCCCATTTCCATTCGGGGACGGGAAGAGGTTGCAACTCTCCGTGGCTTCTGGTGCTCGGCTTTAACTTGGAGGCAAGTCACGCATTCCGAGGCGTACTCACAAACATCTCTCTTCATGCCTCTCCACCAAGTCTTGTCTCTTCAAGTCTGGTACATCTTGGTACTACCGGATGAATGGCGTACCTCGATTTGTGAGCTTCATGCAGAATCATCTTCTTTACCTCACCCGCCTTAGGAGCAATGGCAAGGTTTTCGGGCTCTAAGGCTCCATCCTCCCGGATTCTCCAATCCTCAAATTGTTCTCCATTCGGATCCGAATCCAAATTCCTTGGAGGTGTGGATCACGCCATTGATTCTGCTTGACTTGTTTAATAAGAGTTGGGCGGAGATCGGATTATACACCACAATCTGGTTATAATCCTCATGGTCTTGAAGATCATACTCACTTACCACTTGGTCCTCTTCCAATCCTCCAAAGCTAATGGCGCGGAGTCACGGCGTTTTTTCTGCTAAGGGCATCAGCCACCACATTAGCTTTTCGGGATGATCTTTGCGGGGGTGAAGTCATAATCTTCCATGTACTCTACCCATCTCCTCTGTGCGAGGTTGGATCTTTACGAGTAAACAAGTACTTGAGACTCTTATGATCGGAGAAAACACGAAATCTTGCTCCATAGAGATAACATCTCCATATTTTGAGCAAATATTACCTGCTAACTCCAAGTCATCGTGGGGTAGTTCGCTCATGCGGTCTCGGTTGGCGAGATCGTGGCTACGTGTCCGCCTTGCATCAAAACACAACCAAATGACCCCGGGGCGTCGGTACACCTCATTATGACTCCTCGGTGTTAGGAATCGTCAGAATCGGTGCCTTGTCAACCTTACCTTCAATTCTGAAAAGGCGTTCACATTGACATCCCCTCGAATCGACTTCTTTCTTGGTCAACCCGGTCTCGAGTGTGACTATCTCGAGAAGTCCTTTACAAAAGCGCCAGTATTACCCTTGGTCCGAAAGCTTGAATCTACTGCTTACATTCTTGGCCTTTCCTTTATGTACAGTCTCAATCTTAGAAGGATCGACAAATTCCTTGTCTAGAAATCACATGGCCAAGGAACTTCACCTCTGTCGAGAAGTCACACTTCTCCTTGCCGCATACAACTGGTGTTCTCGAAGGGTCGAAGAACAATCCTAAGGTCTTTGCGCATGTTCTTCCCAAGTCTTCGAATACACCAAGATGTCATCAATGAACACGATGACGAACCGATCCAAATACGGCCGAAAAACCCGATTCATCAAATCCATGAATGCAAAGAGGGGCATTTGTCAACCCAAAACGGCATTACAAAAACTCGAAGTGCCCATACCGAGTTCTGAAAGCAGTCTTCAAATATCCTCCTCCCCGATTTTCAATTGGTGGTACCCGGACCTCAAATCAATCTTAGAGTAGAACTGTGATCCACCCAACTGATAGAACAATTCATCGATCCTCGGCAGTGGGTACTTGTTCTTCCAGATTACTCTGTTCAATTGTCGGTAGTCAATGCACAACCGAAGAGATCCGTCGTGCTTCTTCACAAATAATACCGGTGCACCTTGGGGGAAGTACTATTCGGATACATCCCTTCTCTGCGCGACTCTCAAGGCTGTGTTCTCAATTCCTTCATCTCGCCGGAGCCATCCGGTATGGAGGAATGGAAATAGGTGCCGTTCGGAACCAAATCAATGCAAAATTCAATTTCCGATCTGGCGGTAAACCGGTAGATCCTCGGGAATACATCGCAAATTCATCCACCACAGGGATTCCGCACTATCTCCGCTCACTCATTCACCTTCTAAGACAAGAAGGGAGGAGAAACATGCTAGATTCTTCCGTCCCCAGCGCTGTACTTCAACAATCGTTCCCCAAGGCCCTGGGTTCATCTCTGTCGATAAGCAATCATTTGTTCGAAATCCGTCACCAATGTTACTTTTCTACGGTAGCAATCAACAATTGCACCGTGCCTTGACAACCAATCCATTCCGAGCACCACATCAAAGCGGGGTCATCGGAAGGATAATCAAGTCTGCTCTTAATCGCTCACCACCAATCGTGATTTCACCGACTTACACACACTCATCACCTCCACACATCCAGGTGGGGAGTTCAAAGTCATCGGGACTTCTAAGTTCTCGTATCGGTTTCAAAGTCCGAACAAACGCACTTGATATAAACGAGTGTGTGGCTTTGTATCAAACAATACGTGAGCAAAAGAATGAGAGATTAGAATCATACACCCTCAACCACCGCTGCGTTCTTGGGTCGACCTCCGTGACGCCCTCCCGCCAGGTATAAGCTTGTCCTGTACTTTTCCCTTCCCTCTGTCACCAACATTAGCCGAGCGGAGGTCTATCTTGTTATGTGGCGGAGGTGGTTGTGCCGGGGCCCCGCCGGAGGCCTTGAACAGGTTACCGAGGCGGGCCGATAGGTCGGGCGCAGGCGGTATGGCATATGTTGTATGATATGGCGGCATGTACCTGTGGTGGCCCTTCTTGGCTATAGGAAGGCCACTTTGGGCTTGTTGAGCCGGGACCCGATTAGGACAATTCCTCCTAATATGGCCCACCCGCCCACAATGGTGACACTTGGGCCCGTCTGATGAACATTTGTCACTCCCGGAAGAACTCACGCCACCACTTGTCATTTCTTGATTGTGGTTTCTTCTACCACTCGCTGTGGTCCACCCAAAGCGGAAGGCACTGCCAGAAACAGAGGGTCTACCAGACAGAGACCCGACCTGCTTCTTCCTCTTTACTTTGACGGTAGGCCAGGTTATCTGTTCCACCCTTGTAGCAATGACTACCAAATCCGGAAGTTCAAGTCTTAGAGCCACCAAGGATCTCCTCACGAGTTCTTGAGGCCCCCCTCAAACTTGAGACATTTCATGTCTTGAGACTCCACTAGAGATGGCGCAAACCGGGATAGGTCATTAAACCTAGCCTCATATTCCCTCACATACATGTCACTTTCTTTGCGGCCGACATGAATTCCAGTGCCTTTTTCTTCCTGTAACTCGGAGGAAGTGCGATCATTGAACATCACCTCGAATTGTTCCCTGGTCATCCTGTGACATTCATCCTCCTCTTGACTGTTTCCACCAAGTGTTTGCCAATCCTTCCATCTTGTACACATAAATTCCACCCGGTATTCATTTGGAACTCCCATAGTACTCAAATGCTTAACTATGGAGTCAATCCAAAACTCGACTTCTGGGGTCCTCCTCACTATTAAACGAGGGGATAGGCGCGCCTTTGAATTCCCGAAAAATATTCTGCTTCCGATCTCGGCCGGTCGCTCATTCCGAGCTCTAGTGGCCATGCCTTGAAAGGCGATAAACATGGCATCAAAGAATCCTTGATTCGGTTGTTCATTTGGTTACCTAGTCTCATGGGCGAGGCGCCATTTCCTTCAAGCGAAATCAAACTAGACTATTCGGTGGATAACGGATGTCACACATGTATGTACAATCCGGGGTTCTTAACCTAATGCTCGATACCACTCTGTCACGCCCCCAAAGCGGGGTGGGTGACGTGGAGCTCGATTAGGGATTAATAAAGCGGAATTCCCCAACCGGGCCCCACCCGAGATGCATTAAAATAAATAAATAAACAATATAATCCAGGGAGCCTCGACACACATGGCTCCACCCCACGAGACATCTGATATCGTACATACATGCTTACGTAAATAATCATTACAACGGACATCATCCACGGTCTAGTAAATCCAAATATCATTTATTACAAGTTCTTACATATTCCTTACACTTTAACTTTCAGAGGATGAACTCGATCCTCGCTTGCTCGATCCGTAGCACCCTTTCATTTCGATGCACCGCTCCTCGAATCTCACGGGAGGGGTTTAAACATTTGAAACATGAGCGAAAGGCCCAATGGGATATAATTTGAAATAATTTAAATAAGCGAATAAATAAATAAGTGCGTAAATAAAATAAATAGACATTCGGTCCGCGAGCAGTAGGAACCTCACATCCTTTTTCTCAAAGGAAATATGACGAAACTAACCATATTTACGAGGCTTGATGAGTAATTAGTACAAATTACTCACCTCACCAAGTGCCTCGCCTACCGGACCCGGTTTGGGTTACGCCCCGAGGATGCACTCTCGCATCCTATCTAGGCTTCTGACAATAGACTCTATTACCAGTTCACAAGATCTCTTATCTTAAGAAATCATCCGTTTAACATTATGAAATCGTTCATATGACCCCACGAACTACTCAAGCCTTGGGCCCCATGGTGAACAAGCCATGAGGTTCCATGACTAGACAAGCTATGGATTCCATGGACGGGACAAGCCAAGGATTTCCATAAACTAACAAGCCATGGTTTTAAAACGTTTTTCTTTCGCAAATTAATCCCTTTCTTTAAAACATTTTCAAGGCCAAAAATCTTTTGAAAAACAGGCTCACAAGGAAAAGGGATAGAAATCCTACCTCGCACAATCAAACACAGGACCAAGCGTTGCCCTTTTCCGGCTTCCGCTTCCTCAAGCCCCTTGATCTGAATCCACAGTGAGCATTGATACAAGATAACACCTTAGGATCAATCCTCGGTCCTAAAGTAATCCAATCTCAATCATATTCCAAGATTTTCCAATTAGTGTGCCCCTAATCAATTTTTCATGTTCAAATTCCATTCCAAGGGTTTTAATTATCAAATCGGGGATTAAGGATACTAATCCTTTCATCCCAAGTCCCCAAATGAAGCTAATTTGGGTTCTCCCGAAACAGGGGTCAAAACGACAATTTCGGGCCAAACGAGGGTCAAACCCGTGTACACCGGTTGGCCGGAGGAGATGAGGAGTGCATCACCACCGGTCGGCGGTGGTGTGCACTCCGATCGACCGGTCGGTCGGCGGTGGCCTCAACGAAGTCGGTCGACCCGATGCGGTCGGCCGGTGACATTCGATTCGCGAAAAATCGCGGAAATCGATCCAAGATCCCGCAAATCCGGTCCCAAATCACAAAATCTCAAGGGACAACCACTAGATCCGGGTTCTAGGTCCTAAAACAAGTCCAAAGAACCCAAGATCTCCAATTTCTACCATAGTTTCACTCGAAAATCATCAAAAATCCGTTTTGAACCAAAAGCGAGTTTTAAATCCGAAAAACTTGAAATCCAAGAGAGGTTCTTTCGGTAATCTTACCTTGAATCCTTCTCTTGATGTTGAAAACTCTTTGAAATCACTCTTTGGCTCAAATCCGGTCTTGATTTGTGACAAAATGGTAGAGAGAGAGAGAGAGAGAGCGGGAGAGTGAGAGTGAAAGAGAGAGAGTGAGGAACGCATACGGGAGAAAGAAAAAGAAAAGGAAAAGAAAAGAAAAAGAAAAAAAAAAAAGAAAAATAAAAAGGAAATGACATATGCAAAAAGCGGTCCGAAATGCGCCCATACACATACGGATTAAAATAAATTCTTGTAAATAATTTAAATATCTTGGAATCATTTAAACTCAATTAATTAAATCAGATTAGGCACACTAATAATCTTAATTACCTTAATTAATCTCGATTAATTCTTCAGGGTGTTACAATCATTGATATGAACAGGCGTCATTGTGGAACATATAACATGGGCAAAATGTTGTTATTTTGTTCGATTTGGTCTTATAGAGTTAGGTATATTTATTTATTTTTATTTATTTACTGTCTCAGCTTATGTTATTTTAAGTCTTAACCATATAAGTTATCTATTATGTGTAGAAAACAATAAATCGATTCATGAAGTCGTGGATGGAATTACTGAAAATGTTTTTACTTTGGATATCAATGAGCCCACTTCTGATTCATCACAAAATTCTTACAACATCAACACCTCAAATGCAATAGAAGGTAACAAGAATTTCCTTGTAGCATGCCTAAGCTATAAATTTTCTTTCATTAATAAAATGTTTTCTTTTTCCATGGATAAGTTAAAGCAACTAGAAACTAATTTTAATTTTTAGAGCGTAGTTGGACATTCAACCTCAAGGCTCAAAGAAGCCATTTTCCTATATTTATTTTATGTTTTGTGCACTTAAACATTCAAATATTTGGTTATGTTTTCAAACTTATTTAAATGTACTTGGTTGTGTTTTCAAACTTTTTTGAATGTTTGGTAATTGGTGTGTTTTGAAACATATATACTTGATAATCTAGTAGTATCATATATATATATATATATATGTGTGTGTGTGTGTGTGTGTGTGTGTGTGTGTGTGTGTGTTTTTGATATTTGGATATTTTAACGTGTGTTGGCTATTATGCATGATAACTATAAGTGATATTAAGTAGTCAATTAATATAGTTTTGAATACAATATAAAATTTAACTATTTTTGCTAGTTGGGTCATAAACGGGTCATAAACGTATTTTTTTTTTGCGTCGGCCCGTAACGGCACGTTTAGTAATCGTGTTCGCGTGTCGTGTCGTGTTAACCGTGTTATTAGCATTTCGTATTCATGTTTGGGTTTTTGACACGTTTCTTAATCGTGTCATGTTCGTGTTCACTATAATCGTGTCGTGCCAACCCGAACATGACACGCAAACACGAATTGCTAGCCCTAATTTTTAGTGTTAAAAAACTTATTAATATATATATCTCTCTCTCTCTCTCTGCTCGAGGGAGGAGAAAATGAAACAAAAAATGAAAAACGACTAAAAATTATTTTTTTATTTCTCTCTAATTTTATACTAAACTAAAAAATCATTTTCATTTATGTTTTTGTCTTTATTGCGCCAAACGCCATTTTAAGAACATTTTTATTTTTTTCTTTTCAAAAAATGTGAAAAATAAAAACGAGATTAGTTCCAAACACGGCCTTATTTCCATTTTCATACAAAAAATAAAATTATTTCGAAACGAGTTCTAAACGCACCCAATGAGAATAATTTTTGTGAAGAATGTAGAAAACGATTGAAAGTTGTTTTCTCTTTTCGGTTTTCATTTTCTAGTACTTATTAACAATGTTATATTAAATAATTAATTATTAATTATTAATTATATTATATATTAATTAATAATTAATAAATAGATATACTTAATAACTAATAAATAGATAGTAATTACTTAATTATTAATTAAATATTAATTATTAATTATAAGTTTTTAATTTTATTAATAAAATAATAAATAACATAGTAATTAATTATTTAGTTAAAATTAATTACAAAAAATTAATTATATAACATATTAACAATAAAACAAGTAAAGTAGGTTATTAAATAAATAATTAATAATTAATATATCAATCATATATTATGTTAATTATAATCTATTAATTAGTAAATAGTTGATAAAATAAAAATAAGTAGTAATTATTTAATTAATAATTAATATATCAATCATATATTATGTTAATTATAATCTATTAATTAGTAAATAGTTGGTAAATAAAAATAAATAATAATTACTTAATTAATAATTAATATATCAATCATATATTATATTAATTATAATATATTAATTAATAAATAGTTGGTAAATAAAAAAATAAATAGTAATTACTCAATTAATAATTAATTTTAAATTACAATTTCAATAATAATTAATAATTGATAATTAGTAATTAATCATTATAAAAAGAATAATTACTAAAAATTGATCATGTGATATATCAAGTGATGGATTATTAAATAAACATTAGTAATTTATAAACTAAAATTTTTTCTTAATACAATAATTAATTATTTTTCTTAATACAATAATTAATTATTTATAATATAATAAATATGAATACATTAGTAACATATTAATTACTTATAATTAATTACTAATTACTATTTTTTAATTATTTAACATATTAATTTATTATATATATAATTTAATTACTAATGTAATTTATTATTATTATTATTATATTAATATATTAATTTTTATTTACTAAATAATTATTAATTATTTAATATATTAATTTAAAATTATTAATTATATATACTCAAAATAAATATAAATATAATTAAATATGATTTTAATTTTTTATTATATTATAATTAATATCTTAAAAAACACTAAACATAATTTTAAAATTATCTTATTTTTATTTTTATGCTGAAAATAAACTATTTTCAAAATATTACCAAAGAGTTGTCATTCTGCCCCTTTTCCATGTTGGTGTATTGTATATACTTTTCTTTAAGCGCAAGCTAAAAGGGAGAGAAACGTTTTCCAGATTCGTATAAATTGAAAACAAAAATCAGCACTCTCGTCAAAACCTCTCAGACTCGCTCTCTCTCTCTCTCTCTCTCTCTCTCTCTCACTGTGAGTCCGCCATGGCCGCGCTGCAATACCTAGAATCGCTGCGCAACGCGGACCCGGACCCGAACCACAACGAGTGGTACAATTCGCTGGCAGATCTGTACCAGAAGAAGCTCTGGCACCAGCTTACCCTCAAGCTCGAGGAGTTCGTCACTAATGTCATCAAGGTCTGTTTCCATGGCGACTTCTGCCTTTTGAGATGCTTAACTGTGTTTAGAAATTGTTGGTTGGGGTCTTTTGGCTCGGTGGAGATTAGGGTTTTTGAATCTCGAAAAAAATTGTTGCCGTTCTGAGTTTGTAGTTGAAATTTTAGAGCTAAATTAGGGTTTCATTTGGGAGAGAGAATTCTGGAACGGGAAACTAGGGTTTCGAAGTGCAGTTAGGGTTTTAGATATTCGGTTCTGTGACATTAATGTATCCGTTTGTTTCTTTTCTAATCTTTTTTCTTATTTTTTGGAGAAAGGGAAAAATTGAAAGTAGATTGGTTCTTAAGGACGCAGAAAAATTGAGTGAGGAAAATAATTCGGCTGTCTTCTTATGGGTTTATTGGTCTGAGTGGGCATGTGTATTTGGTCCTTTCTAACGTTATCGTGGGGAGAATTTACCATTTTGTTAGTGTAAACATGTAATGACATGGGTTTCTGTTTCAAAGTTTTGTTTTTTGCATAATTGCAGCTGCTTCCTTACCAATTAAATGTGGGTTAACAAATGTATGAATTGGTTTGCATTTTTTTTCTTCTTCTCGAAATTCGGTTTCATGAATACATTATTTAACTAGCTAATTGGCACTCGACCAAACTGCCACTTACTTGACTAGGTGTTGTCGATCTCAATAAAACTACATAGTTTTGGTTGCTGGAGTTTGGGTTTATTTTATTTTGTAAGTTGGGGATGTACCTGTGGTAAAATTTCTCTGGAACTTGAGTGACATTTGGTGCTGTCATAGTTCGGGGTGAAAGAAATGCGCTCAAGACTGCCTTCATTTTTTCTTTTTTCTTTTTATGCTCTGCACTTGAAAAGTGTAAATAACTCTATCAAGTTTATTTAGGTGATTTATTGGAAGATCTGTGTCTTTCATGCTTCTTCATGGGTAATACTGTTATTTCGACATATCTGATGATATTATAACTAAAACGGAGATAATCTTTACATGAATTTGTCAGTGGGTTTTTTTTTTTTTTTTTTTTTTTTTTTTTTCAATTGGGAAAAGGGGGAGCTTTTGGGAATTTATGGGGTTGTCTTTGTTAGTGGTTTTTTCCCTCATATGTTGTGGTTGACCTTCTTATCCTTCTTATTTTCTTTTGTTTTTTTATTTTTTATTTTTGTTGGGCGTGGGGATCATGAATTAGATGCTTCTATTGTGACATTGGGGAGCATACTATATCTTTTTTAACTAGCAGTATGAAATATTTGAAACTAATTCGTTAGGGTCTGATTATAATTTTTTTTTTAATATCTCTTTCCTGTGCCTAATATGTTTTCAATTTTGTTCTTACTGTATGCTTCTTGTCTTCTCTCCTAAAAAGATTGAGGTAAAAAAAGGGGATAATATAAACTGTGTAAGAATATGGTTTAATATTATCATACTTCAATAAATAAAATGCATCATATGCTACGCATGTATTCCACTAACTGGTTTTATTGCATTTCCAAATGTCAACAACCATTTGGTAGTTAGCTTTCTAGAGTTGCTCATTGTTAGTTAAGTACTAGAACTTTTTGGATGGGAGTATGTATCCACTGTTTACATTTTATTTTTGGTTAGTTTGAAAATTGTTTGTTTTCCACTTGCCTTTAGATATAGTTATCTGTCTTTGTGTTCTTTTTAGCCATGCCTCACATTTCTTTTATTATCGTATTGCAGGCTGGGGATGCTCTGATACAGTTATATCACAATTTCATCACCGACTTTGAGACTAAAATCAACCTTCTCAAGCTTGCACACTTTGCTGTCATTGTTTCTCGGCAATATGCAGAAAAAGAAGCTGCCATTAGTTATCTTGAAGGTGTGATAGAGAAGCTTACAGCCATCAGGGAGCAGCGTATAGAGGAGCCTATCCTTTACATTAAGATGCAAATAGCAGCTTTCAAACTTGAGCAAGGGGAACAGAGAGAGTGCAAAAAGCTTCTAGAAGATGGAAAGAGTACTCTTGACAGCATGACTGACATTGATCCATCCGTGTATGCTAGCTATTATTGGGTTTCATCTCAATTCCACAAGTTTCGTCAAGAATTTGCTGAGTTCTACAAAAGTGCTCTTCTCTATTTAGCATACACCTCAGTGGAGACTCTCTCTGAGTCATTTAGGCTGGTACGTGCTCTATTATGATAGATGTATAAATTAACTTCTCGTTTTCCAATAATCCCTATCTTTTCTACATGGGCTTTGATTTTACATGTCATATTATTGAACAGCTTGAATTCGGTAGCGGTGATCCAGTAATTGAAGGTTGTAATTTTCTTTAGATGTATGAAGACCATTTAGATTTATTTAATTGCTTTAATGCTTGTGCTTTCTTTAAATTAAATGTTGTTTTAAATTGACTATGTGAGAAGGAAATTAGTGTTCCTAGGTCTTAGTTACTAGGATTTCATTTTAACATTATACAAGTGTATTAAATTCTCAAATCCTGGGATAATGGTACTATGAACTTGCTTCAGCTAAGTGTATTTGACCAGTTAATGTGTGTTTGAGCTTCAACCCTGAAACATGTTATTTAATTAAATAGGAAATGAGAACCTATCATGCTTTGATTATGAAGCAAAGAGATCAGAGGCATTCTATTATTATTTTCAGCAAAAGGGACTTTTTGTATTTTGTTGCATATTTTGAGTTTATTCAAAGAGTTATATAGAGTACCAAGTGCAAGAATTAGAATCTGGTCCTTGATTCTACTTTCTGTGCTATCTCGGAGAAAATGACATGATACTCTTGTTTACATCATGGGCGTTTGACAAAAGAAGTCAATTGACTTTCGAGAACTTTGTAAGATATGAATGGTGGAATCAATTAACAACTTTGTTGCTGTTTCTGAATGTGACTCATCTTTCCGTGATTCCTTCATGTAGTTTCCGTCTTTTAATTCTTTCCACAACGTTTCAGGATTTGGCGTTTGATCTATCTCTCTCTGCGCTTCTTGGAGATAATATCTACAACTTTGGGGAGCTGCTCGCACACCCTATTGTAAGACTATTTTTGCCAAAGTCTCTGGATCTTTTTTTTTTTTTTGGTCCCCTCATTAATTACTTGCATTACTTACCGTATTCTTCTTTTGACAATGAACTTGCACTAATTGGAAAATCTCATGTTGAGTGTGTTTACAATCTTTCCATCTCGATATAAAATTTCAGTTTTGCTGCATAACATTGTGATGAGACTCAGATTTAGCATTAACAGGGAGCTCTAAGTTGCCTTTAAAGCTCGAGGTTTAACAAGACATGTTATAGTAACCATGTTATAAGGCTAGGCTTAACTAGAGCTTAAATAATACATTCACGGTGTATCCAAATACTGAGCAATCATATTGCAAAGAATAAATTGGATTAGTTTGATTAAGTGCAATATATTTGCACTAGAGAATATGATATGGGATGCAAACATATTTTTGGAAAAGTCTGTATATTTTTTAATATAATTTTGGATGAATTTGTGTATTTGACCCATCCTGGAGATGGAGGCATGACTCTGATTTTAATATGATTGATTAGTTGTCATGTTATCTGAGTCTATACTGTTACACACACACACACACACACACACACATATATATATATATATATAATATTTTCTTACGATGTAACTTTGACACTCTTGACCTATATCCATGTAGAAAATGAAAGAGTTACTTCTGCTACGTCCAGGGCATCTATGTATGACTTGAATCGGCAAAATAAAGTGTATTTAGCTAATTGTGGATGCATGCATGCTTGTTTTGATAATCGTCTGCTTGATCAAAATTTCTGTGTGCTCTCAAGTAGTAGGTTCCTGCTTTTCCTGTTTACCATGGGTTCAGATATCATTTGGCTTTTTATTCTTATTAATTTTTTCCCTGATCTGTATGTGTGTGCACTTTCATTTCCATTAGTGCTCATAGATCTCCTGCGTACTTTTTACTTTAATGCATCCCCACTATCAAAGTTAGGGGCATGCATATTAGCTTCATTGCCTTTTGATCTAATACCAAGTTATATTCTACTCCTTTTCTTTCTTTTGTTTTGGTATATAAACATCTTCTGACAACTTATCCAGATCAATAGTCTTAAGAAGACAAAGGTTGAGTGGCTCTACTATATTCTTGAAGCGTTCAACTCCGGCGATCTAGTTCGCTATCAGGAATTATGTCGTGTGCACAATGCTGCTTTGAGGGCTCAACCAGCATTAGTTGAAAATGAGAAGAAGCTACTGGAAAAGATCAACATTCTCTGCTTGATGGAAATTATCTTTAGGTTGGTTTTTTGCTGGGGTGTCAGGCCACTGTTAAATTGTGCAAAGAGATAGTCGTGTGTATATTTTTAAGTTAACAAGGTTGACGACATGTTTTTCTGCAGCCGGCCATCTGAAGACAGGACCATACCTTTGAGTATTATTGTTGAGTTTAACTAAGCTTTCCATTGATGATGTGGAGCAGCTCCTTATGAAGAGCCTTTCCGTAAGTTCATCTAATTGAAACCTTTATGAGAAATATAACTGGTCAAAATACTATTAGAAGCCTTCTTGTTTGAATGGCAGTGCGTGCTGAGAACATCATTTTCTTTTTCTGTTGACATGTCCTAGAAGTTATAATGACATGGAACGTTTGCATCTTGTTCTTTATTTATTATGCTTCCACTTGAGCAGCTGCATCTTACATGGTAGGTTCAGGTTTTTATAGCCATCTTTTCTAAATAAAACAATGCAGAAAGAGAGTTATTAAGTTATTAAAAAAATTTGCACTACTGCTATATTTATTTGTTCTAAAGAACTTTATATAATAAACTATTTTAGGTGTACGCTTAACATAGATATGCTATTTGTATGATAAGGAATGTTTCCGGTGTCCTGTCATTGATCTTCTTCAATTTTATTATATGTTATTTCCTGTTGCAACCTTATTTTGTTTCAAGCTGGCCTTCATTATGGATTTGGAGAAAGTGTTAGGCAATAAGAAAAGGCAATAAGGAGATCTTTCTTATTTAACTAGGAAAGTAATGCTGTTTATTAGTTTGTTTGGTATCAAAAGTTCTCAACTCATAGTATCATCTATCTTTTTGAAGCTGCTGATTTTTCGGTCATGGTATTTTTGCATTGTTGTCTCAACAAAGTTTTATATTTATTATCTTGAACTAGTTGCTTGTTAATAAATTTTATTATTGTTGATTCATCTTATAAAAAACAAAACAATTATTATTGTTTTGTTTCTCTGCTTTGGGCTAGCTACTTATCAGTTTTCTGAGGATTGCGATATCTTTATGTGGTTGCTGATTTATTCTTTGAAAGTTTCTCTACTCGTAACAATGGGAAAATTTGTACGTCAGGTTCATCTGATCGAAGGCATAATCGATCAAGTTGAGGGAACCGTGCATGTTTCCTGGGTGCAGCCCAGAGTTTTGGGGATCCCGCAGATCAAATCTTTGCGCGATCGACTGGACACTTGGTTGGACAAAGTGCATACTGCCTTGTTATCCATTGAGGCGGAAACACCTGATCTGGTTGCGTCGTGAGTTGTTTCTTGAATGGTTTTCTGCCACTGTAACATTTTCTTATCCGACAAGGGGTAGAAAGTACAAGGGTGGCCGGGAAAAAACTTTGCCTTGTTTGCTTTGGCACTTGGGCCTTCTTTGTATGCTGCGCTTTTTTCGTATGTTGACTCTCCTGCTTTGCTTGAATCATCATTTTTGTGAAACGAGCTCCCTCTTCATATACTTCCTGTCGGAGTAGTTAATTTTTTTAGTGGCATGCCTAGAGACATGGTGAACCAATTTAATAGACGGCTGTTTTACCCTTTTTAGCGTGGTTATCGGACTAATGTGTTTCGAAATTTTTAGTTACGGTGATGTGGCTCACTTAAATCTTGTTCCAGATCAACTGCATTTACTTTAGTCAACTAGTTTCTCTTTGCTTCGGCATGAAATCTAAGCATTTGTTGTCATGAATAGTGAACGATACTTAATGTACGATTTATGCAATCGGGAACATTTGCTGGTATCTCGGCTAGGGAAATCAGATTTCTTTGTCCAATTTTTGGTGTTTCAACATCCAATAGATATATTTACTCCCATAGGTTTAGAATTGAAAAGAGGTAAGTACATTTTTTTTTTTTTTGGCAGAATGAAAAGAAAATGTTAAACGTTTGAACAAGTGATGAGCGACAAAATCAGGATTTATCAGGTAAATTTTGGATTTATCCATATTTGATAAATTCGAAATTTATCGGATCATGACACCCCAAATGCTATATATTGTCAATCTTTACTTTTTTTTTTTTTTTTTACATAGAATTTCTTTTTGCTCTGATATTTTACATAGTATTTTACCAATTCTTTTAGTTAATAAACTCATATTTTGCCCTCGTAAATTTTCTTTTAGATATAAAAATTTCCTTTATCCACAATTATAGCAAATACTAGTGGATTATCTGTGTGGTTGCTCGGATAAAGAATTTGGTTCAAGTATTTGCCTTCGATTACTAACATAACGCAACATAAATAACTGAAATAAAGATAAAATATGTAAAGCTTATCTTTGACATTCAAAATCTCATTTTTGTGTGGAACGAAATATAATAATATTACACTATCAAATGAACTATCATACATAAATCTTTTTTTTTTTTCTGTTTAAGAATACAATCTTGAGAAAATGTGCCAAATCTAGGACAATTAATCGAAATACAACAAAATTTTGTATGATTAAATGAATACGGAACACGATAATTGTTCTATTAACTCTAAAAACATTAATTATTATTCACATTACAACAATTATAGAAGGTATATATATTTTCCGTCAATACATAGTGAAAGACGATCTTCACTTTCTTCAATTGAATAAGGAGGGCGAAACAACATAAAAAAATAAATTGACAAAATAAACTGAAAAAATAAACAAATAAACATATAAATATAACAAAACATAATACAGTATTAAAAAATATAATGAAGGAAATGAAACGTAAAACTATTTGTGATCTTTTATGAATAAACAGACATAATAAATATATAAATAAATAATGCATATAAAAAATAGGTTTTGGTATTGATCATCTATTGCTAGCAAGATATATCAAAAATAATTGAAATATGATTCAGCAATGTTATTGGCTGTCAACAAAATTACTACAGGATTTGAGTAAAACATTAAAAGAATAAAAACATTACTGAAATTAAGAAAACAGAAACGGCAGGATAAAGAAAACAGAGAAATAAAATTAGATTTAGATAAAGAAAGTAACGAAAAAAACAAATAATGCTAATAAATTTAAAGATTTGGAAAAAAAAAATATCAAGAGAAAGAATAAGAGCAGAAGGACGACAACATAAAAGCATAAGGAAGGACGAAAATGCTAAACCCTTGAAAATCACAAAGAGATACCTAAAGGGAAAAAACAAGGCACACTGTAAAGAAAAACATAACAGTATAAATTTCAAATAATTTGGGTAACATCAAAAGGTTCAAGTATTGATCTTTTATTACTAACAACATATATCACAAAAAACTGAGATATGAAATAGCAATGTTTTGACTGCCAACTAAATTATTAAAGGATTTACACTAAATATCAAAAAAGAAAAACAATAATAAAATGAAGAGAACAAAAATAGCAGTAGAAAGAAAACAAAAATACTAAATATAAGAGCAGAAAAAGGAATCCCTAATAATCCGGGCAACATCAATAATAGCCAAATCATTAATAACAATTATTCGATACACGACAATATTAGAAGAACAATACATCATCATTAAAGAAAAAGACAATAACACCCTAAAGAAAAATAACATGTTGAAAGAATAAAATAACAAATAACATAAACATTAATATCCTATTATAATCAGAAAAATAAAAAATAAAAACATTTAACACTTCTATTAATAAAATGAATCACAATATCCGTATGTAAAAAAAATAAAAAAATAAAAAAAATAAAATCTATAAATAACGAAGAACAGTTACAAACAAACAACATAAATGAATTGAATGGAACAAAATTGTTAGGAAAACCATACAATTAAGTATAATTAACAAACGACATAAAAACTAACCCCTATGGTATCATATGAAAACAATAACATCCATATAAAGTAGTTACATCCAAATAGTAAGAATATAAGCAATAATAACACAACAATCACAGTGTAAACAAACGAAAAATGAAGTTGAAAAAGGAACAAATTAAGATAAAAAAAATCTTAATAGTATAATAAATAAATGCTTTAAAACAATATAGAAACATAAGTAAAAACTAATAAATCTATACCTTAGTTGAAGAAGAACAATGAACAGAACAACAAAATGTCCAAATAGTATAATAAATAAATGCTTTAAAACAATATAGAAACATAAGTAAAAACTAATAAATATATACCTTAGTTGAAGAAGAACAACGAACAGAACAACAAAATGTCTAAAATAGAAAGTGTAAGAGGGAGAAGAAAAGTCCAAAAATTTCAGTTAGGCCGAAAAGACGAAGAACAAAAACATCAATAAAGGAAGAAGACCCATAGAAAACAAATAAAAAAAAACCGAAAAAAAAACTTCGAGACCCAATAGATCCGGAATTTTTCAGACCAATAAGAATCCCCCACCGAGAAAAGAGACAGAGACAAAGCATAAAAGCTTCAAGGAAAAAAAAAGAACAAAATGTGAGAGAAGAAAGCCAAGCCAAATAATCGAAGAAAGTGTAAGAGTGAAAAGAAAAGCCTAGAAGCTTCAATTAGGCCAAAAAGAGGAAAACACAATCAAAAGAAAACAACATAACGTATAAGACTGTTCCCAAGGAGAAGATGAAAATGCCCAAACAGAAACTACAAAACAGTAGAAATAAAAAATAAGACAAAGACGGATCCGGGCATGTTCTTTTACACATAAAACTTAAAAAAAGATAACTCAAGTTTCAACTTTATTCAAGTTCACGTTCTTTTAAGTTTTAACTTCACTCAATTTTACTCAGCTTTATTCAAGTTCTAACTTCAACTCAAATTATAACTCAAATTCAACTCAAAAACTACACTCAAGTTACACTCCAAAAGAACAACCCCTCCGGAATATCTTCAAAACAAAGAGACAGAAAGGATTGGGCACTGTTCAAAGAACAGCAAAACCCGGTGCCTTCTTTAGTAGTATTATAATGTTGTTTACTATAAAAAGATTCAAAATTAGGATTTTAGCTAAAATTTTCCTTTAAAGTTTGATTGAAAATTAAATGTCAAAAGTTAAAAAAATAGAATTCTAAATTTCCTGAAAAATATTAAGACAGAATGTTATGAATAAAATTACAAAACAACTGCGTTTTATTTTGAGAGGAACCGGCCTTAGATCTCTAAATCCGGATGGGAGGAAAAATTACAAATCAAATGCGTTTTATTTTGAGAGGAGCCGGCCATAGATCTCTCTTTTCCCGTCTCTTTTCAAACTATAGCAATTTGTTCCCCTTGGGAGGGAATCCTCTCTAAAAAATCTCTCCAGTAGTATTAATTTTATCTTCTTTTATATATATATATATATATATATATATATATATATATATATAAAGCAATAGCATAACTTCATTAAAAAGCTACTAAAAGATTAAGATACATGACAAAATTAGAGTCAAGAATCATATGCAACGCACATAGTTAGACAATACAAACACACTCATTATGCAATAACAGAGAACTCCTCAAAATAGTTGCACTATAACAGTAGGAAGGAACTGATCCCGCAGGACCTCGTTATTCGCTAGATCTTGTAATTTTGTTGCGCATAATCTAGCAAAATGGTGTCCATCTTCATTTGTTTTTAGGATTGTAGAGGTTTCTTGTTACTGTCCTTTATTGTCATTGAAACGGATTGTAAGGCAGTGGCTAATGCTCTCTCGGTGCCAGTCCTGAATTGGTGTGGAAGATTGATTGTGGAAGACATCCGTAGAAAGGACCTCATTCCGCAGGACCTCATTATTCGCTAGACTCCTTGATCTTGTAATTTTGTTGCACATAATCTAGGAAAATGGTGTCTAGCTTCATTTGTTTTTGGGATTGCAGAGGTTTTTTGTTTGCCTTCTTTTGTTTTATCGGATGTTATATATAGAGTGGGTTAAGTGGTAGTTATGTTCTCCTTTCCCATCTCTTGTTTGTTTGCCCGCTGTCTTTGTTTTTGCCTTTTGGCTTTAATGAAATCTTCTTATTAATAAAAAATAAAAAATAAAAAAAAAATGTACCAGTATGACTACAAAAGAATTACACAGAAAGACAGAACAAATATCAGAGAAACTTAGCACATCTCAATTAAAGTAGGACCCATCAATTAAGAAGTCCTCTTATATCAAACCACGACACTCTATTCTATTAATAAAAGAAATATAGAAAATAAAGAATATACACACAAATCCAACCACCAAATTAAAGCGCCTAACAAAACAAGAAAATAAGAAAGATAATAATAAACAGCCATACACAAAAAGGAAGCGGAAAAAGAAAAAACAAGGAGAAAAGATCATATCTACTAAATCTAATTACTCAAATAATAATATCTATATGTGAATGTTTGTAATATACATAAGCAGATCATATGAATGAGGCTTACCTGTCCATAATTTAAGACTCCAGCAGAAGGGCTAAGCTCTATGTTTCCAAAGGGAATAAGGCTTCCATTGAAAAACTTGCCATCTTTGGAGCATTTCATTATGTACATGAAATCAGTTGGGATATGGCTGATGTTTGCATATTCTTCACCATCCTTAGTGCTGTATTTTTCTCATAGCAATATATATATATATATATATATATATATGCAAAATATATTGCCTATTTGTTAGCTTTTTATAATTATTTGAATATATCTTACATAAATTACGCTAGTATGTAGTGAAACTTGTAACATTGATGTTTAAGAAAATAACATGTGCTAGTTCAATTAATTAGAGGCCTCCATGCAAAAAGTTCCCATCTTTGTACAAAATTTATTTTAAAAAATAAGAAAACCTTTATTAAAAAGAAAAGGAAAAAAAAAACTTACAAATCAAAGTCTTAAAAGTCCAAAAAAGAAAAAGAGGGAAAAAAAACAAAAATGAAAAGCAATCTAGGAAAGAAACGTCCTAATAATAAGAGAAAAATCCCTCAATAAGTAAGAAGTATTTCCCATCTTAGAGTTTGATATATTAAACAATGATACCATCAATAGATAAATATTAAAGTAACCATTAAAATCACGCTTATATTTTATACATACATATATATATATATCATCATTTTTTTAAATCAAAACCTTAACCTTTTTGTCTATTTAAGTAGGCAATCTTTACAGTGGAGCAAACTATTTTGCTCCATCAGTGGGGTAAGTATTTTCAACCGTTTGATTAATTTTTTAACTGTTAGATCCATAGAAATTCACATTAAAAATTTATAGCATGCAGCACAAAACTGTTTCTATTATAGATCTGACTGTTAAAAAATTAATCTAACAGTAAAACACTTACCTTACTAGTAGCGCAATATAGCTTATTTCACCGTAAAGACTCCCATTTAAGTGACATAATGGTATTTTACTTGAATATTTTAAAATACAGCAAGGAGAAACAGTCTGATATATATATATATATATATATATATATATATATATTGATAGTATCCTACGTAATCATGAGTATATTATTATATGTACTTGAGATGTGAAATTACTTGTAGGAAGTAATACGTTCGGAACTTGCTGAGCTATGATCCAAAATCTTATCTCAGTTTATCTGGTATAAGGGCTTGAGGGACTAACAATAAACTAGGAAACTTTGATACAGCTGCTTATGCATGGCTTTTGGCTATAAACATTTGGTCATTTATATACACAAAAAGTTAGACTATTGGCACAAAATGGATGTAACAATAATTTGGACTTGAGATATGCAGGCGCACATAGATCATGACTAATGATACTTGTGATTCGCATTTAAAGATAATTTAACGAAATTGGATATGTATAGTGTTCATATATGCTTATATATAATATATACTATGGTGGCAAACTTATAATAAGCAATTGTAAAATGTGTTTTATTCAGGTATAAAATAATATACGTCTCTTAGGAGGAAAAGATCGACGATGTTAGTGATTAGCGGGAGTTGGAGAGAGGCGTATTAATTAAGGGAAAGGAAATAAAAGATGGGGGATTTGATTCCTCTCCTGGATGCCATACATTATTATGATAAGAGAGAAGGGGGCAAATTGCACATTGGGGAATGAAAAATAATGGCCTTTCTTTTTTCTTTTTTCTTTTTTTTTTGGAGGTGGAAAGAAATAGTATCATTTAATCTTAGTGTTCGTTTGGTTCATGTATTTAAAATTATGATTCAAAATTATTCTCATTTTACGTGTATTTTGTACGAGAGAAAAATACTATAGAGAATCATGAATCATGATCAGAATCATGGATGAATATAGGAAACAAACGGGCTCTTAATAATTCAAAATACTCATTTTACCCCGCAACGCCCCACTCCTCCGTACTGTCACTGACAGTGTCTATGCGATTGCCACCGGGAGTAACCGAGTGAGAAAACCTCCACAATGCCAAGTGAAATCGAGCGAGCAACCAAGTGAAGTATTGCAGCGACGCCATGAGGAGAAATCGCAATGACTAGGGAGATCACGTGAGCAACCAAGTGAGGTATTTAGCAACGTTTATAAAATACACAATTTTGACCATCCGTCAATAAAAACATCTTTTTTATACGAAATTTAACAGTTGGGAGGGGGGCTAGGTCATCGTTTGATTTGTGTCGTTTCTTAGGGCTTTACAATCGATATATTCACGTTTATCAAATGTCGGATTCCGTCTAAAAATAAACAGTTTATTATTAGGCAGGGTCAAAACTACCTCATATTTCTAAAACATCATCCAAATAGTTAAAACTTTTAAAAGTGAATGTCCAGAGGTAAAATAAGTAAAATATTTTCTAAGTTACCATGATAAATAAAAATAACCCTTAACGATCAGTTAGTTAGCACTGCTACATCTGCTATTGTGCAAATAATTTTAAGGTGAGCTCAAAATATCTTGAGACTTGATTTTATAGCACGTTATGAGCAATAACGGTTGCAATTTAGTCAAGAAGACTAATTGGTTATTAGTTTTTTTTTTTTTTTTTTTTTTTTCTTCCGAAGTGTCACTCATAGTGGCATATTAGCATATATTTTTTCTGAGATATTTCAGAAAATTACTTAATAATTAGGATAATTGTTTTCACGTTTTATGAAAATATATATATATATAATACATTCATAGTAATTTTAATTTTTTATTTGTAAAATATTATAAATTGTTTATGTTATATTTCAACATGTCTAGTACGATTATGTTATAAGTTAACGTCTAAAAATCTTAAATAATTACTTGTTCGATCATTCTTTTAGATACGAGAAGCTTTGAATGGATCATTGACAACTTCATTGGAGAAAATGATAGTAGATTGCAATATGTTACGTTCTTCGAGTACAATCCTCATAAATACGTACATTTGATATCATTTAGGAACCAAGGTGTCAAAAAACTCATTGACTACTTAGCCTAAAAAAAAGAGAGAGAGATTGAAAGAAAGAAACCATAGGTAAACTCCAAGGTTCCTGAATTATTAGACTTTCAAATTTAAAAATCAAACCAGTTCGAAAGTGAGATAAGAATTCAAATAAAAAAAAAATGATATTCATCCTAACTCAGAAAAGTGAGCCCCATTGTCCATTTCCGGCTTGACTTGGGGATTACGGGGCCGTTTGTTACATAGGTTTTTAACAAAAAAGTTTGATAATACTGTAATTCGAACTTATAAAATAAATGGGACTATAACTGCTCTTTAAGAAGATATTTGACTTGTGCCACTTTTAACATAAAGGAAAATGGAGAGGCACTTCTTCATCAATTTACTTGTTACTTGGGGTGAGATTAGAACAACTAGCTGTGGGGTTTGGAAAATATGCTCCTTTAACCAAAACCAAATTTGATAAAGTAAGAAAATTTTGTGTTAGGGCATAGAAAAGACCAAAACACAATTTTTAACGATCAAATCAGATCATATTATAACCATAATTGTTTTACATAAAGTATTAAATGATCAAAAATCTAAGGTTTGAAACCATATCCTGCAAGACTTTATGATGGAAACCTCAACTAATTGACAGAGGGATCACCGACTCTCCTCAATAAACTCTATACAACCCAAAAGCTCCTAAACTCTCGAGCCCCAACTTATTTATAGGCTCCCCTACTAACACACTAATAAACCTAACAAACTACAACTCCAGTTATTACTAAAGAAGTTTCCTCAGCAAGACTGTTGAAAGCTTTCTCAACAAGATTCTACAGTAACCCATATCCACATCAGCAACTAATCACTAACCTTTCTTGGTTCTTATCACTTTATATTAAAGTATTCTCTAAAAAAATATTAAAAGGGGCAGTGTTTTACATTTTAACTTTGTTGGTGCCCTTTAAATGGCCTATGAAACCCAGGGAGTAACAAAACGTTGAACATACTGAGAGGACCTTTAACAGTAGAGAAACTTGTGTGCTCACACCATGTAAACTTCGGAAAGCCCCATCAATATCATTATGATTGATGTTTTAAAAACAAATAAATTACACAATTATTTTAATGGGGAGAGGACCTTTAAGCATGTTACATTTGACCCTCTTCTCTCATTTCGTCTAAAAAAAAAAAAAAAGAGAGATAACATAGAACTTTAATACGACATATTATTCTTGCCTTACAAATGGTGAGGAGCTCATGTCTGTACTGTAAAAGGAATCCTCTGCTCCACCATAGTAGTTATCCTCCCTCTCCTCATCCCACTTGAGGACTTCCCTTATATACTTAAACGCCTCGTCGATGGTTACTCGCTCCCTAGCCCGAGCTTGCCATACGAAAAGCTTGCGCTCCGTGAGGGAAGCGTAAAGGTCTTTAAACTTCATTGCAACATAGAAATAAGCCTGATGGGCAAGCGTCTGGCTGTTGTGCAGCGGCCGCACAGGACTAAAATCGTTGAACCATTCACAAGAACTTAAAGGCACCCGGTTGAGCTTTTCTTCAAGCAGATCGTATTTGTTAAGTATCAACACAAATGGGGTATCTTTGAAGCATGGGTGCCTGACCATGGTTTCGAAGAGCTCCTTACTTTGCATCATCTTGTTTTGTAGTAGCGTTCCACTGCCATTACTCTCTGGTGCGAGTGAAAACTGATCGTAGTCGCTAAGAGCAACACAAAAGACAACCGCACGTACATCTTCAAACATTTCCACCCATTTACACCCTTCGTTCAGCCCCCTCGCATTTACCCTTATAAGTTGGTATCTGCACAAAATAAATATTAAAGTTACAAATCATATGTTATGGATGCTAAAAAGGGCAAGAGATTCTAGAGATTATCTTTTTTTATATATAAAATTAGACAATAACTGAAACTCAAATCACAAACAAATGGAATATCTAAATTCTGATATCATGACTTCAACGTGGCAAGCCGTTAGATCTCCTTTATTCCCTGAATCTCACTAGCAAGATACTATAAATACAACTTTTATAAAGAGATTTTCTTTTGGACATATATTCCGTGCACATGGAATTGAAATCAGTCATAGGGTAGGTTTCTACAGTACGCGTGGTGTTCAAATCAGCATTTGGACAATAAAATCAAGAACAGTTATTAAGAAAGATAATCATGAACGTGAAAAATTAAGCCTCCGTACTTGGTTAGAGGAGGAGGAGGAACTTCCAGATTGTCTGTGTAGGTTTCGGACATGGGACTTCGATCATCAAGGGAGAATTCAATAAAAGCTAAACCATTTCCTTGAGTGACCCCTTCTGCATACAGTATGTCTCTCTCCAAAGGTTCATATTCATTGCTTGAGATCTCAACAGCCTGAACACAATTAGAGAGGGGACCAAAAAAAAGACTGTTAATCATCCGGCAATCCTGATCTGGAAGATTGCCCAGAAAAGGTTTAAAGGGCATGAAAGCTCCTAATACATAAACACGTATATATTCACAACTATACCAGCATATACATACATAAAGCTAATTATTGGACATGCGTGCGTGTGCGTGTGTGCGTTCGTGTTTGCGTGTGTTCCACATTTATCAAAGCGGACAAGATTACAGAAAATCCCGGGAATTATGGTTGCTAATCACATAGAGCCCAGTTGTATAGAAGCGTGTATTATTCTGTCAATTTCAATGAATTATGTTTGACAAGATCAAAATACAAGGACGGGCATGTCATCTCCTACCAGATATAGCTCGTTATACTTGGGCCATCCCTTCAGCATGAAAAAAGCAGACAATTATGGTTTTCTAATGGAAATATGGGCTGCGGTTTTCTAATGGAAATAGGGGCTGCATACTATAGAGAAGAAAAACTTTCTATAGCAGCTCTATAGATATATTGAAAGAGTAAATGCTTAATACAAAGGAATTAAACTGGTGCAATGGCACTAACAATGCTAAAGGTTAAACTAAAATGCGGAAAGTTAAGATTGCAAAGAGTTGTGTGAGTCTTATTTTTGGTCCGGTTTTAGTATAGAAGGAAAATTTTCTCGAAGACAGCGGTCCTAGGTTGTTATGGAATCTAGTTAGAAAGAAATTATAGAGCTTTTGAGGACCATGAGGATGATAAAATAGTGTTTTGGGACAAGATAAAATTTTGGATAGGCCTTGGGGTTCATAAAGAGAAGGAATTTAGTACCTGTTTACTCTGTGATATAGTCAGAAACTGGTCATATATTTTTGTAATTATTTTTGTGTCTTGTCTTAAGAGGATAACTCTTCCTCTTTTGTTTGTACATGTTTTCTTTTTCCCTTAATACAGTTTCTTGTTTCCTTTAAAAATAAAAAAATAAAATAAAAAAAAGAATTAAGATATTGTGGCTAAAAAGAATGGTGATGAAATACCCTGCTCAAGAAGTACTCGGCAACATCAGGGAGGAAGTGAAGCTCATCGTGTCTTTTATATGTTTCCTGGATAGCAGGATCCTTCCACACCTCTTCAACTAATGGAGCATACTCACGTGTTGCTGCAGGGAAAAATGCATCCAAATCCCCAGTGGCTATAATGTCCAGCAACCAGTCAGAGAAATGCTTCAACCTCGGGTTGATGGAGTAGATGCATTCGGTGGTTCCATTGCTCTCAGCCTCTCCACCTGAAAGAACAAAACAATTAGAATATTAGATGAGACGCACTGGATGTTCTGTAGAAGCAGTAAAACCTTTCTCTTATACGATGCTTTGATCAATATTATTCAGAAAAAAGCTTCTACAGTATTCAAAAAATAGAAATAAAGAAGCCAACGACAAAAACTTTTAGTGTTTTTATACAAAGAAAAGGTCAACATAATTTCTGTCAAGTGAGATCACAGAACTTCTTGTCAAAGCTTTCCTGTCAACTGAATCAATTAGCTACAAGGGAAATTTTCCTTGACTGAACTCCACAATCTACAGACAAACGAGACACCTAATCTGCTTTGTAGAGAAAAATCTATTTTCCTGTTGAAACTAAATACTTGGAATAATCATGTGTTTAAGTAAACATGCACAATGAGAGGCACTGGACTTGTCTCAATGCACGGTATATGCACATGCTTGTGTTTAGGTCCTCATCATGAATACGTACATACAAAAAACATACCCATATAGATATGTGCTTGTCGGTTTGTATTTACATATCCACATACACGTATATTCATTGCAAATACCTAGTTCAGCAATTTGGTCATGGGATTCAAGTTCTTTCATCCTAGAAAGAGCTTCCTCCTCAAAGCGTTCCCTTCCATCAAGCAAAACGCTCAGATATTTGTACATGTTGCTTTGAATCATTAGCTTGATATCTTGCAGTTCTTCTGGAGTGAACTTGTTCCCATACAAAAATTTAGCCTGCCAATACAATAATAGGAAAATAATGAGCATTACTAGAAAATACATCAAAGAGAAAACCTTTAGTCTTGGACCATTTTACAAGCAGAATCTGTACCACAACCACCAAATGGCATATTATTTTCCCAGGTCTTCCTTATTTCTTAGTCACATTAAACTTATGGTGAGTGGTGACTGGTAGTTCTGTAAGTTCTGTTTAGGAAGATGTTTCAAGAGAAAATTCCTCTTTCAACGATTCCTTTCCTTTTTTATGTCACCAGTCTAGAGCTCGTATCCATCTCTTCCTTTCCTGTTGATTCTAGGCCTAATCAGTATGTTACTTGGAATTTTCTCTCCCTTTTTTTTTTTTCAAAAAACTGATTAACGTGAAATGAGGAGAAATATACTTCTTGGTTCTCACAGTTACAAGGGTTTAAGAATTCAGATGGGATGGCATTTTCAGACGGAAGCTCCTGGTTTTTGGATTCTTTAGGCATCTTTAATTTATAGTAAATCCAATTTTCAAATTTCGCTATATGCTTAATGCCCTTCTTGTCCTCTTCTTAAACCCTCTAGTTAAGCTCATGTCCCACAACCGAAGTACAAATTTTTGGATGGCAATTATCATGGTAAGATCAACAATTACAGAGAGGAAAAAGGAAAAGCCGTTCTAAAAGCACCAAAAACCCCACAAATAAGGAATATTCCATTGTCTTTAGTCTTTGATTCTTTATCAAAGTGGAGATCCATTAAGACTTTGTTCCAGTTTTGCTCTTGTTTTTTGTCTCTAATAGCCAAGGACAGCTTGTCTTCCTATTCTACCATTAATCTCATTTCTTTTCTCAATAAAATTCGGTTCTTTCCAAAAAAAAAAAATACATAGTATTAAAAAGTTGCACCTGCTTGAAGATAGTGCTGGTTCCAGAGCCTTGAAGTCCAAGAAGAAGAAGCTTTTGAACCTTCTTCTGCTCCAGATAATTCGGAACAGTAGTATAATTGCTAGCCTCATCTCTTGATACATGAGGTTGACCATGAAGCACAGGCAAAGAGAACAGGCTACAAACAAACCTTGTAGTTGCCTGTCTAACAAAAAGCAGTGAGGAAAAAAATGATGAAGATATCAACTATCAACAATCCAATCTCGATCCATATTTTACAATGGTGAACGTCAAGTATATACCTTCTCCCAGATATTTCCCCTGATATTATTCTGGCCTTCTTCCTCGTAACGACCATCATCATAGACCCAAAAATGAGTGTCACGCGGGCATTGCACATTTGCCAGCTGACAAAATAAACACCTTATAAGTCAAACTTAAACTGTCCCTTGATTAACAAACAACTAAAGACAATAATCCCTCTTTTTTTTTTTATTAAAACAACAACATTTCATTTAAATGGAAACAGAAATCTAGTATTGACATTTGGCATAAATCTATAATCTTATGACATGATTATTACTACTCATCCTGTTTCACTAAAGCTTATTCTAATCATCTCCTAATCGAAAAAGAAATCGAAAATTGACATTTGGCAATTGGCAGCAGTAGCAGATGCATCAACCAGCTGAAACTTCACAAAGGGCAAATCATAGTCAAGTTCCTTCCACGGCTGTTCCCATTATTCTTCCATTCCCTGAATTCCTTGGACATATTATTAGAACTTTTTCATAGAGTTAAACAGTAAACTGAGTTACCTATGCAGGAGTTGACACAAAGAAGAGACATACTGCTACAAAATTCCAAGATAACCAATTAACTCAAATACATAGGGATGTCCTCTATCACCTTACCAACTTCAATTTAATTTGTAAAACAAAGTCTAAAAATGTTGCATCTTCTAACAAAAATAAAATTAAAAAATTATTTGAGATCATTCCAATTACCATGTATATGTCTTACCCTTAGGATCCTCAATTCAAGTCTAGTAATTTCTCGGCCATTGATATAAACTTCGGTATTCCCATTGCTGGCATCATGGCTGAGTTTTCCAGTAAAATTTAAGTTTGAACTTATGATTCTATCTGGTTTTTCTCCCTCCTGTCAGATCATCAAGTAAAGACACTAAAAATGAGACTTTTAGAGAGAAAAAGTTATCCAAAGTTCAATCTCGGAAGATCATTTATTTAAAAATAAAAAAATAAAAAAATAAAAAGAAAAGGTTTGAAGACACATTGTTAAAAATGCACTCACCTTTCCCCAAAGACCAGACTCTTTATCATACCAATATCTACCAGGCTTCAACTTACGAGGAGGTAAAGGACATCCAAGTAATTCTGCCATCTCTTCCGGCTTCAGAGGGAATCCATTAACAATCAGCTGCTCTGGCCGAAGCTGATTTGCTGAACATTCTTTTTCTGCTTTCATAATTTGTTTAACTTCCAAAGGACTGAGCAATCTGGACAACACCCTCGAATGTTTACCCAATTTCAATCGTTTTGATTCATCAATTTGCTGGCCAATGCATGTCACGCACTTTCGTCCCTCGGGCATCGACCCCATCGCCCTTAACACACAATTGCTGCAATATTTAGCATCACAAACCAGACAAGACTCTTTAGTTTCCCACTTTCCTTTACCGCACCGGTAACATACTCTGCTTTTTTTCTTCTTCTTCTTCTCTTTTGTAACACCAACATACTCTGGATAAACCGGCTTCTCCACATCAGCCTCTTTCGTCTCAGATCTATCCACAGTATTGAAAGTAACAACCGGGCCTCTTCTTCCCTCATTAGGCGCTTGTCTTGGAGGAGGATTACTAGGAGGATTATGGACTGAACCCGGAGAAGCTGATGGCGAAGCCGAAGAAAGATCAGGGTTTTGCAAGACAGACACCACAGACTCTGAACTTCCCGACACCCTAGCACTCTGTGCTGGAGAACTCGTTACACCAGCAATACAAGATACCGGAAGGGGAATCGGCTCAATCACAGGCGGACCCAGATTAGCAGCGGACCTTCTGGATTCAGATAGCCGCTCTGCAGTTGGGATTGCGCGGGAATTAATATCAACAGGTTCGACCTTAGGAACTTCATAGGCGACGGGCGGACCCTCATATTCCATAGCAATGGAATAATCAAGATGGGCAGAATCCTCAGGGATAGGAGCACCCGGTGGGAGCATCTTCCTCACCAATTCCCTCCAGTTATCTTCCTCCTTCTGCTCCATTTTCTTCCAAGATAGTAAATCAAATTTATATTCTCAAACCACAGAAACAGACTAAAACTTCTACTTCTCCAAAATCATGTACAACTATAAAATCCTAAGAGATAATCTCCAACAGATGAAAACATAACCTTTTGAATGGCCCAAATATGTTGAAAACCCAAAGCTTATACTTCTTTTAGAACCAATAATAGTCATCACCAACACCAAGAAAGCAGCCTCAGTAGAATGGTCATCCTTCGAAACTATAATTATTAAAAAAAAAGAAAAAAAAAATGAAAGGATAGCATCAGAGAAACTAAATCAAAGAGTTGAACCAAATGCAAAGAAAATGAAACTAAAATTCAAACCTTTTAAAAGTCCACGCGCATAAATTTAAAGCAAAACCCAACCAAGAAAAGTAAATAAAAAGCATTGGATGATTAATCTGGAGTCAAAAAATAAGACGCCCACCTCTAAAATCACACAAAAACTTTTCTAAAGCTAAAAAAAAAAAAGGGGGCAAAAACCTGTTAAGCAACCATAAAGAGCATTTTTTTTAGTGGTCCAAAGTGTTGAAAAAATTGAAGTCAAACAATAATTGAACCCAAAAAAAAAAAACCAAGTAACATATACTGATACAGCAAAGACTGATTCAAAGGTAAAAATAAAAATGAAAATAAAATAAAATGATTCACCAAAAAAAAAAAACCCTTTTGGTTATATTCGTTGGGGAGAAGAAAAGAAGAAAATGAAAAGCTATACATATATATATATATATAGAGAGAGAGAGAGAGAGAGAGAGAGAGAGAGAGAGAGAGAGAGAGAGAAAGAGAGAAATACCTGGAAAGCGACGGAATGAAAGGGGATCTGAGCTAAAACCCACGAAGCATTTGAACTTTTGAGCTTTGGCAAAAGGTAAAGCTTTTCTTTTGTTCTGCAAATCCACCGGGAAACGATGAAAGAAAGGGAGAGAGAGATAGTTCAGTTAGAGAGAGAAAGAGACGAAAATGGTGAAAACCACGCAGCAGTGACCGTAAAACTGAAGAAAGGGAGGAGAGAGAAAGCCTCAGTGGAGGAGAGAATGAGAGCGATGGATGGATTGGAAGCATAAAGGTTAGAGAGAGAAAGAGTTTAGGGAGAGAGAGAGATCGAGGGGTCCCACAATGGTATTTTCCTCTGGCATTTAGCTCTCTCTCTTGCAATGGCAAACGAGCCTTTATGAATTTCCCACACGCCGGGTCGGCGCGTCGTGAGGGAATCACATCACGACATGATGATATTTATGTACGTTTCTGTTTGGTTCACGCGCTCTCCTCTAGTGGTACAATTCACGCGCGTTAACTGTAAACAGGTACAATTTTTTTTTTGCTAGTCAAACGGATACAATTGTTCATTTACACGTCAACACCTTGAAAACTATAAGATAAAAATTGAAAATAAAAATACCTTGGGTCTCTTTTCAATGTAGAAGAAATGGTTTAATGTAGAAATGTTGACTGCTTTTTTTTTTTTCCCCTAAATGTGTGACAAAAAGGCCCCTAAATTTTCTTTTCAATAAACAAAAGCTTAATTATAGGAATTTGTCCCTTCCGAGGCACAAAAGTTTACTTTTTTATTAAAAGCAAAAATTACTATGATGTGTGTTTTAGAGTGCGTTTAGAATTAGTTTTACATAATTTTATTTTTTGTATAAAATTAAAAATGAAAACGTTTTTAATTTCAAGTAGAAATTATTTCTAAAATGTGTTTGATAGTTTTATTGAGATATTATTTTCAGTATAAAAAAAATTATAATTCCGTTTAGTTATACATTTTTAAAAACATCTAATAGTATTTTAAAGAATATATTAAATAGTTAATAAAATCCCAAATCAATTATAATAGTAACTAAGATCTTATTTACTATACTTTCTTATAACAAATACAATTGAGAGGGCATTTTAATAATTTTACATAATAGTCCTAAATCTGATTTTAAGACCCAAACATCTCATTATGTTCAGATCATGACCCACCCCTACTGATGGGTGGCTGGGGGTCTACACAGGTGACTTCGAATCAGATTGTCACGATTCTGGTCACGAATGAGGGTCAAGAATTGATAACTGCATATCGGAGGAAGATCAGAGGAGGCGGTCAAGATCGGAGGAAGCTTATCAGAAGAGAAGAAGAAGATCGCGTATCAGTGGAGGATGAGGAAATCGTGCACCGGAGGAGGAAATCATGGGTGGAGATGGGTTCTGAGCTTTTTGTCGTCATCATGGGTCAGCTGGAGGTTCTTGTCACCGTTGGTGGTTCTCATTGTCGTTGGTGGGCTCTTGAGCTTTTCATCCTCGTGGGTCAGTAGGAATTCACTGCCCCAAAAATGAGAACCGTACGACGCGACGGTGACAAATTTGCCGGAGAGAGAGACAATGGGGTTGTAGTCAATGGATCCTTGAGGCATTAGCCTGGTGATGACTATTTCATCATATTGTAATCTCCATTAATTAGAGAAGTGGAGTACAAAGCAGACCAGCATTCTCGAAGGAGTGAGGGAGGAGAAAATGGAAATGTAGAAATGAAAACAAAAAAAAAAGGTGTTTTCAATTTCTTCCTCATATTATATTAAACCAAAAACTGGTTTCATTTTCATTTTCTGTCCTTCATTTAGGCCAAACAATGTTTTTGTTTCCAGTTTCATTTTTTCTGCTTAAAAAACGTGGAAAACGTTTTCAAAACTTATACCAAAAGGGCACTTAGTTTTTTTTCATGTTTATAAAGTGGGACTTTGTGATAGAAAGGAAAGTGCAAATATCAAGCGGGAGAATTACAACACAAAATTTTGCTACAACATTTTTTTATTGTTTTTATAAAGATTTAAATTTAATTATTTGTACTATAGTATTTTTTTACATAAATTCACTATTCATTTCAAATTCTCGACTCAAATGCGTAAGCGAACAAAACTTAAATATATATTCTGTTTGGTCAAAGTCATGTTTTACTTTTCTAATTATAGCGTGTATCTTTTAAAAAAATGATATTAAAATAGCCCTTGAATAAATGTTTTAAAAATGATTCTAAATCATAAATATTTTAAATCATGATGCAATAATACAACTCAAAACCCATAGTGAGTGTGTACTATAAAGTCTTATTTAGTTTATGGGTTTAAATTTACAGGACTCATTTGAAACTCGTTTTAAAATAATTTTATTTTATGTATGAAAATGAAAATGAACACGATTTTAATCTCAGACATAAATTATTTTTGAAAATGTGTTTGATAGTTTTATCAAGAAATTACTTTTAGTATAAAAAAAGTTATTAATGTCTCTCACTACTCGAGAGAGGAGAAAACGAAAATAAAAAATGAAAATCAACTAAAAATTATTTTTTATTTTTTTTCTCATTTTACACTAAATTAAAAAATTATTTTTATTTCTATTTTTTATCTTTATGTTAAATGTCATTTTAAAAATATTTTTATTTTTTTTTAAAACATTAAAAATAAAAAATAAAATTAATTTCAAACACGACTATAGTTTTAATCGCTCCATGTTTTATCCACACGGGAGGCACACATGAGTTTTTATCGCCAATTTAACAACAATGGGTAAAATAAGTCATGTGCCGCCTCCACTTACTTTTTCAAAATTAAAAGTTGACCCTTTGAAAAATATTTTTCATACATGGCTTCACTAAATTTTATTTTTTTTAAAAAAAATTTTCTACATTTATTTTATAAAATTTTACTCCTTTTACTCAAGAGCTATTGTTGTATGTATTATAATTTATATATGCGAGATTTTTACGGTATTTTTTTCATCTTTTATACCGTGCATTTTGAGGTTAAAATACATATACTTTAAATTTTGAATTGTATTACATTTATTTTTTTAAACGGAATTGTATTACATTTATAAATTTTAAATTCATGTTAAATGCTTACCCATTTTCAGTCAAAAATTGATTTTTATTATGAAAAATCCCTACTTATCCTCATATTTTTCAGTTTTTCCCTTTCTTTTTTTAAAACATTTTATTGATGGCATTTGGGTCTTTAAGTGGTAAAAATTGACTTTGATCAATGAAGGGTAAGAAATTAGTTAAATTATAAATCAAAAAGTATAAATATGGTCAACTCTAAAATATAATATTATATGATATTTTTTTATTCTTTTAAGTATGAAAATGAAGAAAAAAAAAACCCCCTTTTATGGTAGGATGTCCTTATCAATCTAATAAAAATCACGTTAAAATAAAAGTAAATAAAATAAACGGTGTTTTTTATATATAAATTTGATGTTTCAAAACAAAGCCTTATGACATTTTTTTTATATTGTAAAATTCTTTTTATGTATTTGGTAGTTTTTAAAAACTATAATACAAGTTTTTGTATATTTTTTCATGTAATCTATTCTTTTTTAAAATAATATAACGTTATGTCTACATTGGGATTAAAGGTTAGCTTCGACAATGCTCACATGCGCTCTTTGATGACTCTCTCTCAGCAAATAATAATACAAAAATTATAAATAAAAAAATCCTTAGATTTATGTTTGAACTGTTAGATCTATATAAAAATTGATTAATTTTGCTTTTTTTTTTTTATTTTAATGGAATTTTGACAGAGCATAAGAAAAAAGCTTTAAACGCTAAGGTTCCTCAAAGCCGAAATCACATCACACGGACACAACAAATATTAGTCGTGATTAATCTCATCGGTGGAGGATGAGGAAGTCATAACCTATTTAATATTATGTGGTGCCCTTAGCTTGTATTGTTGGCGGTCACGGCAGTACTATAGTTTTGATGGGGGGCTGTGTGACTTATTTAACAAGCAATAGGTATTGGTTAAAAATGCACTTGTATCTGAATCGAGTGTCCTATTCTTCGTTAGTGTATGTGTCGTATTTACTTTATTTTCGTGGTTAGGTCTTAACCATCAGCTTTAGCAGTAAATTAGGCTTACAAGTCCTTTATCATGTATTTCACTACACTCTTATTTTACAGCTATAGTCAGTCAATTTTGATATATCATTCTTAAAACACCTGAACCACAGGAACTCAAAGGATTTTATGTTCTGTTGCATTTGATGTTAATAAGTGCAGCTGATTGATCTATAATTTTAGGTGATGGAGTCCCACCAAGCAAGCAGGCACATCAGGAACTGCCAAAGCTGTCGTTTCCTGCTTCCAGAAATTGGGGGTTTCCGGTGACACGGATCAGGTGAGTTGATGAACAATTATGGTTTCTCTTGAATACTACTATATGAATATGTATTACTATGGTCATAATCTGCTTATTCTTTAATTGCATTGTTGGGGATTAGTTGGGACATAATCTGCTTATTCATTACTGATTACTCAAGAATCATAATGTTTTTCTTAATACATACGTGCATATATTATATTTTTTCTATGTGCAAGTGTTTGCTTATATCAGTTTCATTCTCTTGATAGAAATATAGTTGTTCTTATCACCTAGATACAGAACTGGGTTGGAATGAACTTAAATCCACCGTTACAACTGTTATGATTTAAAACTTTTTTTAGTAAATAAAAAATTATCAGATGCTTAGTTGTCGCCGAGTTCTTCTCATCAAGGAATAGAAGGCTGTTGCATTGTAGTAAAAGAGAAGAAGACAGAATGTAAAGACATTGGCTTAGTTTGATATTGTTTTCTCCTCCCAAAATCGGCTTCTGCTTATAGCATAAGCTTATTTTAGTATTTGATAAATCTCCTCAACCGTGCTTTTTAAATAATTTTTCAAGAATCTACAGTCAAAATCAGAAACAGTATAAAGACAACTTTAACTTTTAAATTGTGCGAGAATCATCATAGTATAATTAATGAAAGTTTCATAATACCTACAATACCCCTAATGAAATTTAAAATTTACAATCTTCTCAATCTAAAATTTAAAATCGTAATATAATATAATAGTAATATTGTAACAAATAATATCATAATTATATTAATAACTCTAATATTATTATTTTATCATATAATATGATATTATAATAAGATAAAATAATATTATTATAATTATTTTAATAATATGATATTATATTATAATTATAATATGATATTGTAATTATTATTTTATAATATATTATATATTATATTGTATTGATATAATTATATTTATTATATTAGTAATATTACAATAATATTGTTACATTATATTATATTAATATAATTATATTTATTATATTAATAATAATATAATAATTAAATATTAATATAAACTTATAATTCTAATATTGTTATATATTATAGTGTATTACCCACATTATAATTATATAATATATTAATTATAATATATTTGTTTAATATAATATAATGATTATATAATATAATATATTATATTATAATATAGTTGTAATTTTTAATTATATTATAACTGAAATATTAATATTTCTTATATAATATTGTAATCATATTAACCATTTTAATAATATTATTATATTCTATATATAGTTATACAATATGTTGTTTAATAATAGTTTTATTGTATTATATTAATTATAATAATAAATATACATTATATTGTAATTATATATATTATATTATAATATAATCATTATTTTTAATTATTTCAGTTATTATTTTAATATTATTATATTTTATATCATAATTATATAATATATTATATAATAATAGTTTTTTTTTTTATTATATTAAATATAATAATAAATATATATTATATTGTAATTATATATATTATATTATAGTAATATAGTCGTATTTTTTAACTATCAACAGTAATTTAATCTCATAATTTATCAAATGTTATTACACTAATTTTAAAACTAATACAACTATTATAATTATAGTTTACCGAATACTCAATTATTTTTTATAATAACTACTTTTTTTTAAGTACAGTAAGTAATTTTTCTAAAATTAACGGCAACACCAAATTAGGCCATTGTTACTTTAGAACTTGGTATTCCTAGCCGCAATAAGGAAGTATTTCTTATTGCATACCTCTAGTTGACACATCCCCATTCCCCAATTGCACTTGCTCTACGGTGGTTGGTGGAAAAAGAAGTATGGGCCTGGAAAATGCGAAACGTTTAAGTACCTAACAGTGCCATTGCTGGGTTATTGTTTCCTCTTGATATAATCAGAAAGTTATTTTCTTATGATCCCTCTCTTTCATTTGGGATCTTTTCAATCAGATTAAAATAATCAGTGATCCAATGCAACAAATAGAGATGGTGGGAGCTCCAGAGGAGCATATATCCGGTCATGAATTTCATCTCTAATATCTGACCTCACCTGATGATGGATGTCTTGCGAGAGAGTAACATGCGACGAAACTCGGGTTTACCTCTTTATATTTACAGGTTGGGGATGTTTTATTTAGTATTATAATATGCAGTTGTTTATGGATTTTGGTTGTGAAGAATTAAGAGTTGTTTGACAAGTTTTGTTCTTCAATACTTTCTGTCAGGCTCAGTTTGATTGAGAATTAATGGGAAGAGTAATGCTAAGAGTCCCAGCTTCTTAATGTTAATACCAACTACCAAGACATTATAGGTTAGTTTGTCAATATTTTATTAGTAGGTGTTTTATAAAATTACCATGTGAATTATTTTTAGAAAGTTAAATCTATTAACAAACAGATGACTATTCTCTACTACGTGAGTTGATAAAGTTGGGACTCCTAACACTAATCATTAGGATGTTTATTATATACGTATAAAGAACGTACTTATATATATATATAAAGTCCGTACTTATATATATATATATACATGCATACATATATTATTGGTACCGATAATTATTTGATGCTTCAGGAATTATTTGTTCTCTCTTTTATTCAAGTGAAATCTAGCGGTATGTCCCTCTAGTGATGACCATGTGTTTACTAGAATAGGGAATGTGAATCAATCTTTTACTCGCTCATTTTTATTTTGGAATAAGAGTTATGTTTATTTAACTTCATCAATCATTAATGAGAAATAAATAAATATATAGCTTTATTCGATTTATTTAGAGGGACTGTCCTTTTAACATAACGTATAAAAGTATAGTATCATCGTATTTATTCAACGCAACACTAACATTAAAAATATAAGATATTAAGGTATTTAATTAATTCCGATGATTATTATACATTTTTAACATTTTTATTATGGTAAATAACTAAATTAAAGTATAACAGTAGTGTGAGTTAGTTAAAGTAATTAGTGTTACGCGTTTCTAGTGTTCATGTTTCATAAAATAATTGTAGTGTTATTTTTTCACTTTCATATGTTACCTTGAGGGATTGTCTAATAAATATATATTCTTTGTTTGGGCTGGGGCCAGCCGGCCTCTAGACTGAGAGCTAGAGCAAAGCAAACAAACGACAATAAGGGCCTGTTTGTGAGGGTATTTTAAAAGCTGTTTTTGACTCTAGGTTTAAATGCTATTTATGTTGTCTTTGCTTTTTTAGGTTTAAAAGTTGCTTTTAGCTTTCAGGTCTAAACGCTTTTTTATCACAAGTGTTTTTGACCTTTAAAGAGAGTTTTCAATTAAAGTTAAAAATTATGACTTTTAAAAAATATATTTTTAAATAGATTTTAAAATTTATATTAAAATTTATTTAAGGTATTATAAATTTAATTTTAACATTTTTATTATTTATTAAAAAATTTAAAATTATTTTAACTTATTAAATTTTTAATGGGACGTTTAATTCATATATTTAAAATTATTTTTATTTTATGTGTATATTTTATTTTAAAAAAAAATATTATAATAAATCACGAATTATTAATTTTTATTTAAATAATGATATAAATCTCTTTTTTAAACATCACTTTGTTTTAAATATTAATTTTTATTTTATTTTTTACTGGTTAAAAGCAACAGTAAAAATAAAAACTCTGCGAACGGGTCCTAAGTTGCCGAAGCCGGAGCGGAGGTTGAAGAATATTGACAAATATTTGGCGGGGTATATTTATAGCAAATTTGTTGCAACTGATAAATTGTTAAAAATTTGTTGCAGTTCAAACCATGGCATTTGCACCCAAAAAAAAAAAAATCTGAGAAAAAGGGTTGGAGGCGGCGATTGAGGTAAAGGGAAACGCGCGGTACGCGCGTCGACACGAACATTTATCTTTGCTGATGTTTTTTTTCCCTTTTCTTTTTTGTTGCTCTTGTGGCAGTACAAATTGAAAAAAGATAACACTTTTATGTTATCTTTTTGTTTGGTCAAAGCAAAAATGAAAAGGAGTTTATGGTGACAGTATCCTATACATTCAATTACAACGAACATATCGTGCAACCCAGACGTGGCAAAGGCTAGTATCATCGGATTCTATGCAGCTCTTTAAAGGATGCCATGGTTCACACGTTGCTAGTTTGAGTTTCAAAGAAGGAATGGGCAACTCAATAAATATGCAGAAAAATTACTTTTTTTTTTTTGGAAATGGCAGAAAAATTATTGGAGATCCGAAGTTTCAATGAGTGACTGACTGAACGTCATATGGAGTGGACAGTGGGCAGTGTACGGGGGTTAATGGGAGTTGGGCCCCACCCACCAGTGGCCCGGAGGCCCAATAAATCAGCTGCTGAAATCGTTGCCGAACAACTCTAATAAATCCGTTCATTTCGTTAATTTAAATTTTATTATAGTAAAAATTTTTTATAAATAATTATATTTAATTTTTTTACTATAATAAAAAAATTTTATATAAAATTATATCCCAATTTAAATTAAAAATTTAAATTAATAAATTAAATAAACTTTTAATATTTATAAACACATTAACGCTCTATTTGATACGAGAAATTAAAAATAAAAAAGATTAAGAAAGTTAAAAAGATGAGAAGCATGAAGAATGAATAAAATAATATCGATGCTTTGTGTTGTTAAAAAAATTCGAGTTGAAATGATTAATAATAGTTATTTATTTAATTATTTAATTATTTATTTTTTTCAGTTGCTTGTAAACCCTTATGTAGGATTAAATAGTTTTTTTTAGCTTATATTTTATTAGATTTGGTTGAATCCTTAAGAGTGGGAGACTCTCCCTTTATCTCTGTCTCCCTCCGACCAAAAATTAGTGCAAAATTCGACTACACTAAACGAGGCAATGCTTTTAAGATAGTAAAATTAGCTTTATTGTTATGTCAAAACATCTTTGAGCATGCCATGCTGATTGCCAAATACACCCACTCAAGATGAACCGTCTGAGAAGAGCGATAGGGAGGGAAATAAAAGAAAATGAAAAGAAAACACATAGCAAGAAAGCAAATGTGAAGGAAAGAAAATAAGTTGATTTTTATTTATTTTTTATTTTTTTTCGTTTAGTATATGATGAGATGAAATACAATATGTAAATAATTTTAATTGAGTTGTATAACTACAATTCAAAATAATACAGCTGAATTTCTTTCTTCATAAAGTGGAGTGGGTGTCTGACCATGACGTCTTATTGGTTTAAGTCAAACCCCGCATTTATAGAGTTCGTGATGGGACTGTATCTTACTATCCTCCACGTTGGAGCTTGATTTTAGACAACTTTCTCTCTTTTTCTTTTTTTCTTTTTCCTTCTTCTTTCTTTCATTTATGGCATTTTTTACCGTCAGATTTCAAAAAAAAGACTCACATTGATACTTTCTTTTTTTTTTATCGTGAGATTAATTTTTTAACAGTTAAATTTATATAAATTTATATTAAAAATTTATATTATATTATATATAATTATTTTTAATATAAATTTAATCGTTAAAAAATTAATTTAATAAATTAAATTTATATTATATTATATATAATTATTTTTTTTTTTGAGTTGTTCCACAGTTTTTGTTTTCTTATTTTTTCACTTTTGATTTTTTTATTTTAATTATACTTTTATTAACTGGAAAAATACTTTAGAGTCAATAGAGCTAAGTAGTAAATTTAAGCTGAATCTAGGAAAACCACAAGGATTGATAATTTAAGTCATGACACGTTAACGCGATTCGAAACTCACACAGAATTAACGGATTTTAGTTTATTATAAATGAATTTGAGTTATAATCGAGCTAATACAATTAACGTGAATAATAAATGTGTTGAGGGTTGACTTTTTAATATGAAATGACCTAAATATTGTCATTTGTAATTTAATTTTAATACGATATGATATAAAAGTTTACATGATGTATTAAATACAATGACATGAATTTCAAATTTTTGGTACATTTTGCTTGTTTTCTTAAAAGAAAAGATAAATTGATCATTAAAACTATTAAACATGTAATGATCGTGTTAAATAAATTCTAATTATATCAATTATTTATTTTATTAAATATATTAATTTAAATAGATTACACGAGTTGACACGATTAATATGATTAATAAACGGATCGTGTTTTGGTTGATATTTTTGACATGTTTATTAAATAGATCGTGTTTGGATTGATGTTCTCTAACACTATTAATAAACAGGTATGATACGAACGCGATCTAGTGACACGAATTGCCACCCTCAATATCTTACTATCTTTCACGTTGGAGCTTGATTTTGGACTACTTTCACAAATTTTTTTTTTTCTTCCTTCTCCTTCTTTCTTTCTTTTATCTTCTTGTATTTTTTGGACTTTTATTCTTTCTTTCAATTATACTTTTATTAACCGAAAAAATACTTTAGAGTCCATGGAGCCAAGTGTTAAATTTAGGCTGAATAAGAGAGAAACCAGATTTATATAACTTTATCTTACTATCCTCCACGTTTGAGCTTGATTTTAGACCACTTTCACAAGGGTTTTTTTTTTTTTTTTTTTCTCATTCTTTCTTTTGTCTTCTTCTATTATTATTTATTATTATTTTTTTCTTTCTTTCAATTATATTTGTTATTAACCGAAAAAATACTTTAGAGTCTGTGGAGGCATGTGTTAAATTTAGGCTGAATCAGAGAAAAATACTTTTGCGGATTAGATTGGTCTCATGATTTGAGCCTCTAAATGTAATACTCTTTTCCCATTTTTGCAGTATTCTTATAAATTCATTATATCATTAGTAATTAAGATTTAACATACCATAAGATAAAGTAGTTCAGTATAATCCAATTTATTATAACATAATTAAATTCAGGTATTTGACAATAAGCTAAATGGTAGTGTTACAATCTATTATAACAAACGAACTTTAATAAAACAATCTAGAAATATATATAAATATATATATATATATATATATATATATACACATTTATATTTTATAAATCTACACGTATATAGTTTGGATTCAAGGATTATGCACTTTAAGAAATGCTCGATACATAATCTAATCCACAAACAATCTAAAATCTAATCTGGTTTAGATTGAATGGATTAATCCGATTCGATTGATCCGATTTGCAGGTTTGATGAAGACTTATAGTTTTACTTGGTTAAATAAATTAAATAATTTTGTTTGGTCTTTTAGAAAAAGTGAGAAGAAAGAAAATGTTAAATACAAGTTCTCTTAGAGCCTATTCATATTGGCTTAAAAAAAAAAAACTGCTTTTGAGACTATTTAGATGGACAATATGAATGTATTTTTCATTTTTTATAAGCTCTTTTGAGATAAGTCACCTCTTATGTGCTTATGAAAAAAGAGCTTATAAAAACTTTTTTATTTACCTTTTTAACTTTTTTTTTGTAAACAACAAATTAAAAATTCCATCAATAAGTCACCTCTTACATGCTTATGAAAAAAGAGCTTATAAAAACTTTTTTATTTACCTTTTTAACTTTTTTTTTTTGTAAACAACAAATTAAAAATTCCATCAATATTTTTTTTATTAAATTAATTTTTTGTAACAATAAGAGCTTTTAACTTATTTACTAAACATGTTCAAAAGCTCTTTTGAAATAAAAAAAAGTTATTTTTCATACATTATCTAAATACTAAGGGTAAAGAAGACAAATATCTTTTAGAATGCATTAACTTAGATTTTTACCCCTTATTAGTATCATTTTTTAATTAAATAACTATATTGGTTAAAATAATATTAATCAAGAATTACAGATAAAAATCTAGACACATGCGCTTTAATGGTAAATTCAACAATTTTCTCCCTCAGAAAAACAGTATAAGCTCCATATTTTCCGTTACGTTTTCTTGTTATGGTCTTTAATTACTAAATTAGTGGTTTACCTTTTATCTAATAAAGTGTGCATGGGAGAGTTTATGCTTTTACTTTTAAGCAGTTAAAAAAATAAGTCAGAGCTTTTTAATTTGTATCTGAGAGATCAGTCCAATTTGGGTGAATTAGAAAGTTGTACTCAAACACCATTTTTATGGAAAGATCAATTTACACATAAAAGTGATGAGGTAAATAACCAGACTTCATTATTATTATTATTATTGATGTTTTCTGCAATTATAATTTGTGGAATTATGGACAGACCCATTATTTTTGTTATTAATTATTATTGTTATAATAAAGTGAAAGTTGGCCAAATAGATATCTTTAGCACCAAAAAAAAAAGGTATCTTTCCTGAGGTGGAATTTCATTGGTGGGATAGGAATGCTTACTGAAGTGGCTGCTCTTCATTGGCTAAGACCACCAAATCAGCAATCTGACTTGGTGGTCCGTCGGTACTCCATAACTCCTCTCAGTTCCCAGACATTATCCTATCCACAATCTGCCTGTCCCATAATCTTGACGCACCTCCTACTGGTTGAAATTATCTGCCCAAACTCATGGACGAGATTCCACTTCCTCCAAAACATACTCTCCTCAGAAATATCCTTTATTTTACATTCAAAATATTACACAGAAAATTCTTTTCCAAAACTACTTTCCCATGTTTCACTAGAACTCCCAACTGGGTCATTTCACAAGAGAAGATTAGTGCCCCCAAAAAAAAAAAAAAAAAAAAAAAAAAAAAAAAAATCTTCGCATTTACTCACTTCTTTGCCCATCTGATCAATTTTCCATTTTTTTTTTCAACTCACTTGATTATTTTTTCAGAGAGAAATTTGTGTGGTTGTTGCAAAGGAAATGATGGGTTTTTTCATGATTGAAGAAGCTTAGCAATGATGGTGTGGATGACAGGATGACTGGGACATCTGTCCTCAACCAAACCCATCTTTTGCTGCCTGCCAAAGAGTCAATCCAAAGCCCAGAATTCAGTTTGAGTTTGAAGGAGCAAGAATGTCTCTCATTGTTGAAGAGATGCAAGAGCTTGAGAGAACTCAAGCAAATTCATGTCCAAATCCTAAAGATTGGCCTATTGGCGGATTCCTTTTGCGCAGGCAATCTTGTGGCCACTTGTGCTCTCTCCGACTGGGGCAGCATGGACTACGCCTGCTCGATTTTCCGACATGTCGAAGAACCGCAAACTTTCTTGTTCAACACCATGATGAGAGGACATGTCAAGGATGGGAATTGGGGTCAAGCTTTGATTCTCTATTTTGACATGCTAAAGAGTGGAGTTGAGCCTGACAATTTCACTTACCCGGTTCTACTAAAGGCATGTGCAAGGTTATCAGCAACTGAGGAAGGAATGCAAATTCATGGACATACTTTCAAGCGTGGGCTACAAGGTGATTTATTTGTCCAGAATAGTTTAATCAACATGTATGGAAAATGTGGGAAAATAGAACTTGCTTGTGCCGTTTTTGATCAAATGGATCAAAAGAGTGTTGCTTCATGGGGTGCTATAATTGCTGCTCATGCTAGTTTGGGGATGTGGTGGGAGTGTCTTATGCTTTTTGGGGACATGAACAGGGAAGGATGTTGGAGAGCTGAAGAAAGTACATTGGTTAGTGTGCTTTCTGCTTGCACCCATTTGGGTGTTTTTGATACGGGAAGGTGCACACATGGATCCTTGTTGAGGAACTTTAGTGGATTCAATGTGATTGTAGAGACTTCTTTGATAGATATGTATGTGAAATGTGGATGTTTAGAGAAAGGGTTGTGTCTCTTCCACAATATGGCCAAGAGGAACCAATTGTCCTTCTCTGTGATTATCTCGGGGCTTGCGATGCATGGACATGGTAGGAAAGCTCTAGAGGTTTTCTCCGAAATGCTCGAAGAAGGATTGGTGCCGGATGACGTCGTCTATGTTGGTGTTTTGAGTGCTTGTAGTCATGCTGGCTTGGTTGATGAGGGTCTGCAGTGCTTCAACAGGATGAAATTTGAGCATGGGATTCAACCAACAGTTCAGCATTATGGCTGTCTGGTGGATCTCCTCGGCAGAGCAGGGCGGGTTAGGGCAGCTTTTGAGCTCATTGAGAGCATGCCCATCAGGCCAAATGATGTTATATGGAGAAGCCTTCTTAGTGCTTGTAGAATTCATGGTGACATGGAACTAGGAGAAATTGCAGCTAGAAACCTAATGCAATCTAACTCTCGGAATCCTGGTGACTACGTCGTGCTGTCAAACATGTATGCAAAAGCACAAAAGTGGGATGACTTTGCTAGGGTTCGGACTGAAATGGTTTCAAAGGGCCTGGTCCAAACGCCCGGGTTCAGCATGGTCGAGGTGCAGAGAAAGGCCTTCAAGTTTGTGTCACATGACATGTCACACCCGCAGTGTGATGGTGTAAATGAGATGATACACCAGATGGAATGGCAACTGAGATTCGACGGGTATGTCCCGGACACATCACAAGTTTTGCTTGATGTGGATGAAGAGGAGAGAGAGAGAGGTTGAAATATCACAGTCAGAAGCTGGCAATTGCTTTTTCTCTCATACATACTTCTCAAGGATCTCCAGTAAGAATAGTTAGAAATCTCAGGATGTGCAGCGACTGTCACACTTATACCAAATTTATTTCAGTGATTTATGGACGAGAAATTACAGTTAGAGATCGTAATCAGTTCCACCATTTTAAAGATGGAACTTGCTCTTGTAGAGATTACTGGTAAATCAATTACTTCTCTTCTCCAAAGTTTTGATTTATGATTGAATCTTTCTTTCCCTTTAATCTTCTGTTAATTTCTTCTCTCATATGCACTGGTAGATCAATATACAACTTAGTATTGAAGAAAAATTACATTATTGTTCTTAAACTATAAATTACCTTTGCCAAATATTATGGCATTAGGCACACACGCGTAATCCTTTACATTCTGCCACGGGGTGTTCTATGCAATAAGATTATTTATCAAGGCAACATATGCCTATATACACCTCAACGCCACAATTGTCCAAGCGAAGCAGCAAACCTTAAAGCGTTTGGTATACTGGAATCAGTAGGAATCATATTTTCAAGAAAGTGATGGAGAATAATATAATTCTTAAGAATAATATATTACTGTGTTTAGTTCCATACATGAATCTTTTTCAAATTCCCAAGAATATTACATTACTGTGTTTAGTTATTCGCATGGAAAAAGATTCATAATAATAATAATAATATTATTATTATTAATAAAAATAAAAATAATATTATTATTAATAAAACTAATAATAATAATAACAATAACAATTAATAATAATAATAATAATAATAATAATAATAAATATAATAATAATAATAAATATAATAATAACAATAAAACTAACAATAATAATAACAATAATAATAATAATAATAAGAACAATAATAATAACAATAAAACTAACAATAATAATAATAATAATAATTATTAATAACAACAACAAATAATAATAATAATGTTGTTCCCAGATCATTATCTTCAAGAATCATTAACAAGAAAAGAAGGGGAAGAAGAAGAACACACAAATTACTTGGTTCGGATTTCTGGGAAATCCTAATCCAAGGGCAGAGGTTGAAAACCTCCAATCCAATCCACTAGTATGCAGAAAACGATTACAACCTCACGGACTTCACTCTTGATGAATCTCTCAATTACAAGCTTTAATATCCCAAGCTCACCCAGAAATTCTCACAGTCTCTCTCTCTAGAACTCACCGAGAAATCCAAACCCCAATTCTGGAAAGAGAAAACAAAGAGTAAAGTAATGAAAACGTATCTCACTTGTTATCTGCCTTTTCTATTTTATACTACATATAAAATAGAACCTATTATAACAACCTGAGTCAAGAATTAACCATAGTTGGTTAACTGAGATGGTTTAGTCTATCTCAACAACTAATTGGGCTGCAGTCCCATTAGTTATAACAAACTTAACTTGTTAATAACAAACTCATAAAATTAGAGTCACATTATTAACAAACTCCACCTTGACTCTAATTTTGGTGAATTGAAACTGGAACTCTGCACTTACTAAAACTCATCACGTTGGCAGCACATTGAGCAAGCTTAAAGCTTGCTCAAACTTACCAGCCGGAATTGCTTTAGTAAGCATATCAGCAGGATTTTTCAAAGTAGAAATTTTTTCTACTTTAATCCTTTCTTGAGCTATGATGTCTCTCACAAAGTGTAATCTCACATCTATGTGTTTTGTTCTTTCATGGAACACATGATTTTTAGAGAGATGTATAGCACTTTGTGAGTCACAGTGTACAACAGCAGACTCATTCTTGATTCCAAGCTCCTCTGTAATTCCTTGCAGCCATATTGCCTCCTTGAATGCTTCTGTAAGAGCAACGTACTCTGCCTCTGTAGTAGACAATGCTACAATGTGTTGTAGATTTGACTTCCAGCTTATGACATTGCCTCCAAATGTGAATATGTATCCTGAGATGGATCTTCTTTTATCTAGATCAGCTGCGTAATCTGAATCACAATATCCTTCAATGAAAGCTCCACCTTCATTCTGTGACCTGTATACAAGTCCAACTTCTGCCGATGCTTTCAAGTATCTGAGAATGCACTTTACAGCATTCCAATGCTCCTTTGAAGGCTTGCTCATAAACCTACTCACAAGGCCAACACCATATGCAATATCTGGACGAGTGCCGATCATTGCATACATCAAGCTTCCTACCACATTTGAGTAAGGGACGTACCTCATGTAGGCGGCTTCTTCTTCAGATAGTTCACCTTTTATTGACTTGAGCTTTATGTGTGCAGGTATTGGAGTTGAGGATGCTTTAACGTCGCTCATGCCAAACAACTCCAAGACTTTCTTTATGTATCCGGATTGTGACAGTGAGAGATACCCTTTGCTCCTATCTCTCTTGATGTCCATTCCCAATATTCTTCTAGCTTCCCTAAGTCTTTCATCTCAAATTCTCTGTTAAGAGAACTCTTGAGCTTGCTGACCTCTTCCTTGTCTTGGCAGGCAATAAGCATGTCATCCACATAGATTAACAAGTAGATGAATGCCTTGTTCTTCAGTTCTTTGAGATACACACAATGATCAAACTTAGATCTTTTGTATCCATTTTCCAGCATAAAGGTGTCAAATCTCCTATACCATTGCCTTGGAGATTGTTTTAGTCCATACAAGGATTTTTTTAAGAGACACACCAACTGCTCAATCCCTTTCTTTATAAACCCTTTCGGCTGTTCCATGAAGATCTGCTCCTCAAGGTTTCCATGCAGGAAAGCAGTCTTAACATCAAGTTGCTGCAGCTCAAGGTTTTTCATAGCAACTAGGGACAACAGTAGCCTAATTGACGAGTGCTTAACGACAGGGGAGAAGACTTCATGATAGTCCACTCCTTCAATTTGAGAGTATCCTTTTGCTACAACCCGAGCTTTGAATCTTGCTGGTTCAACCCCTGGAATTCCTGATTTTCTTCTAAAGATCCATCGGCAGCCAACTATTCTTTTATTTTCTAGCTTCTTGACAAGATTCCAAGTCTTGTTCTTCATGAGAGACTCCATTTCCTCCCTCATTGCTTGCAGCCACTGTTCTTTGAACTTACTATTACATGCTTCTTCAAAACTGGTGGGCTCCTCCAGTTCTATAGTGTCACCAATGTTTAGGGCCTGAGCAACTATATCAGCATGGGCAAAACGGGTTGGTGGCCTGATTTCTCTTCTTGACCTATCTCTGGAAAGAATGTAGTGTGAGAGATCATCAGTGTCCTCCACTACTGCATCTTCTTCATCAAGCTGGTCATTTTGATCAGTGGTTTCGGTTCCATCTCCTGCAGCATTAGTAGTGGCATCGTTTTCTTCTTGTTGATCACCATTCTCTCCATTTTCTCCACCTTAATCAACATCTCCACTTTGAGTTGTAGTAGTTTGAAGATTTGGATATCCTAACTCAAAAGTGAACATTGCAAGTTGCTCATCTGATTTCTCAGAGAACTGGTTATCATGATCAGTTTTATAAAAAACAGTTTCATTAAAAATTACATCCCTGGATATTACACATTTCTTGTCATCTATAATCCATAATTTGAAACCTTTAACCCCACGTGGATATCCTATAAACACAGCCTTTTTTGCTCTAGGGTTGAGTTTCCCTTGATTCTTGTGCATATAAGCAATGCACCCAAAGGGTTTAAGGTGATCAATGTTAGGTGGTCTCCCTGTCCATGCATTTTCAGGGGTTTTAAAACCTAGAGATGATGTTGGTGATCTATTTACTAAGTAGCATGCAGTGGAGGTAGCTTCAGCCCAAAACTTTTTGCCTAAACCTGATTCATGCAACATGCATCTAACCTTGTTTAACAGGGTTCTATTCATCCTCTCAGCAATGCCATTTTGCTGAGGGGTTTCTGTACAGGTCCGGTGTCTTTCTATCCCATTTTGGATACAAAAAGTAGTAAAAGGTTCATTGCAATATTCAAGACCATTATCCGTTCTAAGTTTCTTAATTCTTTTACCTGTTTGGAGCTCAACTAGTTGTTTCCATTCTTTAAATTTCTCAAAAGCTTGATCTTTAGTTTTTAAAAAATATGTCCAAACTTTCCTAGAGAAATCATCAATAAAGGAAATAAAATATTGAGAATTAGAGAGAGAGAAGGGTACCTTTGAGGATCCCCACAAATCTGAGTGTACATAATCTAGGATTTCCTTTGCCTTGTATGTTGTATGGGAGAACTTCAACCTGTGTGATTTACCAAAGATGCAGGCTTCACATACGTCAAGGGAGCTTATTCTCTTTGGATCAATGACTCCCTGCTTGCCTAGTTCTGTCAGTCCCTTCAGGCCAATATGTCCGAGCCTCTTATGCCAAATAAGAGTCTCATCTGACTCCTTGATGGCAGTTGCTGCAGTATGTGTCACTACTGTTCCTTGTAGTACATAGAGACCATGTTGTAGTTTGCCTTTGAGTACCACCAGTGAGCCTTTTAGGACTCTCAAGTTTCCCTTTTCAGATTTGTAGGCATATCCTGATGAATCCAGGACACCAAGAGAAACTAGATTCCTTCTCAACTCGGGAACATGTCTAACATTCTCGAGTTTCTTGTGAGAGCCATCCCACATTTTGAACACAACAACACCAATACCCGCGACTCTACAAGAATTGTTATTTCCCATGAATACAGACCCTTCATCAAGACTCTTATAATCTCTTAACCAGTCTCTGTTTGGAGTCATGTGAAAAGTACATCCCGAGTCCATTATCCACTCATCTTTGGAATCAATTTGGGACACAGTCAAGACTTCTGCCATTTGAAAGCCTACTGATACATTTGCTGAATCAGTCTTCTGCAAATCACCATCTTGTGACTTCTTTCTAGAAGGACAGAACCTTCTAATGTGGCCTTCTTGATGACAGTGCCAACAAGCCTTAGTAGTCTTGTTTTTGGACTTTGATCTTGACTTGTTTCTACCCTTCGATTGGTCTCTTTTTTCAGGTCTGCCTCTTACTTGAAGGCCTTCACCGCTGGGGCTATTTTTCTTATTTGATTTCATTTCAAGATCTCTTGATCTTAAGGCTCCTAATACATCCTCCAGGGATAAGGAATCTCTGCCATACTTCATGGCGGTTTTCATGTCACTAAAGGAATCGGGCAAGGAATTTAGGAGAATGATTGCTTGATTTTCATCATCAATCTTCTCACCAATATTAGACAGACCCACAGTGATAATTTTGAAATCATCAAGATTATCTTCTAGGGATTTTACAGAATCCATCTTAAACCCAAATAATCGGCCTTTAAGTAGGAGTTTGTTAGATAGGGTTTTCTTAACATACAAAGATTCTAACTTAGCCCATACTTTTAACGCCGTATCTTCCTCATCTACTTCTCTCAAAATGTTATCAGACAAATTGAGAATCAAGATGCTATAGGCTAGTTCATTTACCTCATTCTTGTCTGCCTCCTTCGTTCCCTCTGGAAAACCATCAAGGGCTTTTACACATCGTTGCTGCACCAGGATTGCTCGCATTTTTTTCTTCCACATCGAGAAATCACCGCGGCCATCAAACTTCTCGATATCGATCTTTGCTGCCCCCATTCTAGATTCTTCGAGTGGATTCTTGATTTTTCAGAAACGATCTCAATCGACGCGCCAAGCTCTGATACCAGATTGTTGTTCCCAGATCATTATCTTCAAGAATCATTAACAAGAAAAGAAGGGGAAGAAGAAGAACACACGAATTACTTGGTTCGGATTTCTGGGAAATCCTAATCCAAGGGCAGAGGTTGAAAACCTCCAGTCCAATCCACTAGTATGCAGAAAACGATTACAACCTCACGGACTTCACTCTTGACGAATCTCTCAATTACAAGCTTTAATATCCCAAGCTCACCCAGAAATTCTCACAGTCTCTCTCTCTAGAACTCACCGAGAAATCCAAACCCCAATTCTGGAAAGAGAAAACAAAGAGTAAAGTAATGAAAACGTATCTCACTTGTTCTCTGCCTTTTCTATTTTATACTACATATAAAATAGAACCTATTATAACAACCTGAGTCAAGAATTAACCATAGTTGGTTAACTGAGATGGTTTAGTCTATCTCAACAACTAATTGGGCTGCAGTCCCATTAGTTATAACAAACTTAACTTGTTAATAACAAACTCATAAAATTAGAGTCACATTATTAACAAATAATAATAATAATAATAATATTCTCATGATTTTGAGATTCCTGTGAATTTAAATAGCACTATATTGGATGGTATTCAAATTACCTTAAAATGAGGAAAAGTAAATTCCATAATAATCACTTTCCTGGAAATCTAAAAATTATAATTCTTGTACCAAACATGGTAATATTGCAGATTTTCATTCCCATCATTAAAATTACTGCATACTAAACACCTCCAAAATAAAATGCTTTACAAATCACCTCCCCAGATATCATGCTAAAAAATACCTTCCAAAGAGGTCTCAACACAATTTGTAAAATGTCGGACGATAAGTATAGAATTTCAAAAACATAGGGCGGCACAACAATTCGATAGAACACAGGGAAGATTTAATTATGACCCCATAAAAAATTGCAGCGACAGTTCACAATTTATTTGACAATGACTAGTTTCTTTATTGGACAATACTCATGGAAATAAGAGTAAAAGCTAACTTCAACTCTTTGGGGAAATATTTCGCACCCTTTTTTCATTTTGAATGAATTTCTCACCTTTTTTACTTGACTGATTTTTATCAGACTCTTGATATCTTGAAAACCCCCACATTGTCATACTCGTAACTTATCAAACACAAATGACAAACATAGGCTTATTTCCTTATTCGATACGGATTGAGGAAATGGATGAAGTAATCTCCCTGGTTCGCGGATCAGCACCCTCTAAAGAAACTCCACGAGGATCTTCTCTGACCAACATGGCCAGAACGTTCCGTGAACTCCATGATTTTATCACGTGGTTGCTAGAGTCCCCTAAGGTAACAGCAAACACTGCATCAAACCCGCCCGCTCCAGGAACTCCAGCCAACAATACTCCTTCCATATTCATTGTTGCATCCAAAAGTTGTGTTTGCGATTCTGGTTCAATCTACAAATTTTGAGAGCCATAAAATCTATTAGAAACAGAGTTCCACTTTGCTGAACTCAATAGTCAGACGTCAAGATAACCACGAGGAAATAAGAGTGTTTTGTAACTAAAAAAGAGAAGTGAGAAAAGAAGAGAGAAAAAACACGTGAAAATCCCGAGTGTAACAAAATGACAAAACAACATCCAATAAAAGAGAGAAGATACCGGAACGCCTGCAGCCTCGCCCATTTGACGCATATGATACCTGATACCAAGCATTGCATTTCTTGCTCCTACTAATGCTTTGGCAATTGCCTCTTGACTTTGTTGAGTGGCTTGCTCTATCCACTGTCCAAGCATTTTGTAAAATTGTACATCATAAATTTGACACTAACAGAAAAGATAAGAAAGTATGAACTAACACCAAAAGGTGAGTTTCTCTAATAGGAGCAGAAAAAATAAACTACTGGTAGTTTTTTATTTTTCAGCCGTCAGATTTGTATCAAAAACTATATGTTCTGCATACTTTTTAAATCTGATGTGATTTTGACCAGATCCAACGATTAGAATTTGGCACTACTAGTAGGGTGCCTATCGGAGAAAGTTCGCACCAAAAAAATGAAAAATAAGATCGTGCAATATAATAATGATAAAAATACACAACAAAAATCCAAAGCCTGTGAGATAGAGGACCACAAATGGAAACTATTCCAAGGCTATGAAATCAGCTAGAAATTTGAGTTCTATTGTTTCCAGTACGGTCTTAAGAAGCTAGCTCGTTTCATACCTTCTCTGGTTTAAGCATGCTGCAGCTGTTTATTAGGCTGTTATATTCATCCCAGTGCTTTTCTGCCAATTTGCTTAATGTATTCAATTGTGTTTCAAGTGCCAAATTTTCCTCTGACAACTTTCTCCATGTTTCCTGCGCTTTTTGAAAGTCAGCCTTCTGCCATTTTTTGACAGCACCTACCATTGATGGTGTCGATGATCCTCCAGCTCCTGGTTCTCCAAGTAACTGTGAAAACACCATGATCAATTAAAAGAACCCAAGCTTTCTTTCTTTGTTGCAAAAGCCTCAACGAGTGCACCATCATTTTGTTTTCAAATAGAATAAAATCGAAAAGAAACATGATGAATCAGGACACTGGAACTCAAGCTTCTGTTCTTTAGATCTTAAATATGCTTTTTACCTCAAAAGGCTGTCATTACCAAGTACGCACAAGCGCCTAGGGTGGATAATGTTTTGCACCATTTACAACTACATAAGCAGTTTATTATATAAATTAAGGGAGTTACGACAAGATGCAGGCCGAAAATGATTTGCAATTGTGCGTTAATGTTCATCGATACAATCTATATTTTCCTTTAGTATTTGTGCATCACAGCATCAATGTTGGAGTATATTTTAATTGTTGCAACCGACAACACCACTTAATACACTTGCAGAATTGATCAAACCAAAATCCTGAGTTATGCATTTATGATTAAAATCGGTGCAATAAACAGAAATCATAAGATCCAAAATATAGCAAGCAATCTTTAGCTAAAAGTATTCTGTTGTTCAAACTAATAAAGCTGATTTGGAGAGGAGAAAAAAGCAGTATATCATGTATGAACTGATAATCAAGAATAATAAAACATAAGCACATCAAATACAAATAAATGGCGAATATCAAAAGTATTCTCACAAGAGTCATTAGTGGTGGCAAACAAAACTTAGTCCTCTCGTGGTCCCACTTTCCTTTTAGGATTTCAAGAAGGACTTCTTGCAGTGGAGCTCCCTTTGCAGAATCCTGCAATGGAATAACAAAAAGTTTAAATACAATGTCATTCAAAAGGTATGACATTCTACATGTGTAGATAGTATTCGGAAATACATCTTTATGGAGATAGAAAGAGACCTGAGCAGAAGAAATCACTTCTGGGGAAAAACGGACATAACGATGACTACCATAAACTGCAGAACTAACATCAAACCCACTGCCAACTTTTCCTTGTGCAATACAGTGAGCGGTTTGAGCTATCATATGCACCACATCGAGATCTGTGGTGTCCTTCACTTGGTTTTGATCACTTAACAAGGCAAGATTGACAACTCCAAGGTAATGAAGCAAAGCAGCAACTACAGCAGTTGTCATAGCCGCAGAAGAACCTAATCCGGTTTTTGCAACTTCTGGCTTGCAGTTTTCTCCACTTGATTCCTCAGAATTAAAGGTAATTGATGCAAAAGGAGGAAGAGTTGCTAATGCTTCGGGCAACAAAGGGAGTCCACGTGCTTCAATCTATGACCAGTACATCTCATCAACATTTTGGACCAGGAATTCATATTGAAATTTACAGAATAAGGACGGAGGACCTTCAAATTTTTAATAGCAAGTTGAAATCCAAATACTTAGAGTCGATATCTGGTGATTTTTCTTTTTCTTTGACTTGTTTGGGTGCGCGTTTAGATTGTGAATTTTGGATTTTTTCCAATTTCATGAAAATGCGTTGCACAAAATCTTAATTATACTTAAGGTTATGAGCAAATGTTAAAGACTAAAAGATACACAGTTTAGCGGCACTTCCTCAAAATCAAAGCCTCATCTCTATATGCGGGAGAACTATGTAATATATGGAATATAAGTAACAGAACAATAAAAGACTGATACCTGATTCCGATACGAATAGAAATCGTTGCTACCTAAGATGGTAATGTCTAGACCTGCATGGCTAATCCAGATGAAGCATCAGATTCTAGAAGTTCAGGAAAATCTTTTTGTTCAAAAGAAAAACTACAAAAATAAAAATAAGTAAATAAATTAATTAACATTACCTTGCAATAGTAGTTTCTGTAATGCTTCCTTCTTGTCCTTGTCAAATGTTGCATGTGCAGCTGCTACAGAGTACTGTACTGCTTGTTCAACAAATGGGTTTCCGGACCCGCTGAAATTTTGAAGTCAAATATAGTGACTAACACCTTAACCTTGTTGTGTCTAGTAGGAGGGAAAGAAAAAATGAAGGAAAGAAACATATATAAGCTAGGTGAGAAAAATGGAGAAAAGGGAAGGACCTTTCTCTTTTTGTATTTCGTATGGATTCCCTCCTCTAATCTCTCCATATTGAGAGATATAAAAATTGTGGTTCATAGAAGGATTTGAAATCCCTCAACCTATCAATTCCAACCATAGGTCCTAAAATCCTTCCACTTTCCCTCCTACTAAAAACGTTCTACAATGTCAATCAAACACGCTATGTAGATCTTCAATTGCTAGCACTTGGTTAGAAAGGCTCTCCTTATGACCCCAGTACTATTGAAATGGTGACAACAAAGTATAGGCATAGATGAAGAAAAATGGTAAACAAATAATTTGTCATTTCTGAGTTCTAAAACACATACATGGCATAATTCACTAAAATACTTGCCTTGAAGAGACACATTGAAGCGTAAGATTTTTCAATGACAGCTTATACATGCTTTCTCTGGAAAGCTGAGGAGACGTCAATTTCACATCCGTCCATGCCTAAACACAAAACACAATCTTTCAACATTTCTTAACAAAACAAGTGTACCAACAACGGGTTATTTACTATTTTATAACCCTGCATTTTAAGCTTACTAAAAATATATACCATGTATTTTGAATGTTCTCAACATCGTACCCTTGGATCTTAATTTCATGTCAAATTGTACCTTTTCTCAATCAAATACTGATCATCACCACTTAAATAACAATTTTACCGGTTTATGTGATACGAAGTGAACAAGTTGATGATAATTTTTAGAGTAAAGTCATTATTTAAGCGGTGAAAACTAGTGAATAGATTTAATATCAAATTAAAATTAGAGTATAACATTGAGAACATAAAAAAAATGCATGTCATACATTTTCTATAAGCTTAAAATGCAGGGTATAAAATAGCAAATAACCCCAAATTCAACCTAGCATCAAAATTAGACCAAAAATCACCACAAATACAAAATCCAACAAAAAGGAAACTCAGAGACAACAAAAGGTCAACTTTTTCCAGATGTTATGTAGATTCTTGATCCGCCGCTAAAATAATTGGAAAATGAATATAAACAAAAAAAAATCCCAAAAAATACAAAAGAGGGATAATGTTAAACTAACCCAGGCCCAACTATCGGGGCTGAGAAGGTGGTAAAGAGGTTTAACAATGGCGTAGAAGCGAGCGTTGGTGCTGAGAACAAGCCCTGCATTGGGTCTTTCCAGAATTAGATATCCCCCGGTCATCAAAACCTTCCCCGGAGCTGAAGCAACCCTGCATCCAAACAGTTCCATTTCAATTTGCGAATATCAAATCTCAATTGAAAAGGGAATATGATTTTGGATATGAATGAATGAATGAATGAATCTTACACGGCCATCGCTCTCTGTGGAGTTTGATACGAGATGGGAATTTCAAATTTTTATTATTATTTTTTTGTTGAAATAGATTTGCAGATTCAGGTTCAAGTGGAGAAGACGAAGCACACTCTTTCGAAGGCTGGTGCGACGGAGAGGGAGGTCACGGGGGGGCTGGGCTTGCGAGGTGGCTTTGGCCGGAAATGGAGTGAACGGGTGGGTGGGTTTGGCTGCAGACGGAGGGGAGTAAACGGTTTTGGATTTAATTGAAAGAAAAACAGATGTGTATTTTATTATTAAAAATCCACATTAATGGATTGAATTGAAAAACATGTGTATTTCGGTACTTTGAGGACCGAAAAGTGCACCTCTACCGATGCAAGTCACATAGGTTTCGTTAAAAATTATGAATTTGATTCTCTTATTCTATTTTTCTCCTATAAAAATTTGAATTAAAATTTTTTTTATCAATGATTCTCCCATAAAATTTAAATTTAAAATTAAACTAATTAACCTAAAAGTGTAGACTAAATAAGCCATAAATGAAGTCATTCTTTTAATTTATTATTAACAAATAAATTTCTTTGCATATAAAAAAAGGAAAATAAAGTAAATATCAGACTTATAAGAAATAATTAAAGTAAATAGTATATTTTAAAATTATTTAGAGTAAATAATAATTTACTTATGAATGTTTTATTTACAACTATAAAAAAGATTTTTTTTAAGTAAATTTTCTTTTACAACTAATAAAAAGATTTTTTAACATAAATAAATATTTATTACTGTGTAAATTATTTTTTATCAGTTATAAATAAATTTTTTATAATAAATTATTATTTATTTTAAATAATTTTAAAATATTTCATTTACTTAATTTAGTTTCATAAAAAAAAAAATAGATTTATTTTTGTTGGCTCGTTGGCCTTTGCTTTATTAAAGTTGAACATTATATATGTATGAAAAAAAATGGATTACTTCAAATACGAAAAACCTACGAGAACCATAACTGTACCAAAGTCTCTTTGTTGTACAATTCTTGTTTGAATGCTATGTATCGACATAACTGATAACACTCAACATATATGCAAGATGATCAGTGACGATAGTCAAACTTTTGTTTCAACATTCTTGCTCTCTCACTCACGACTTTAATAAAGCAACCATTATTTTTCAAGTAAATTACACTGTTACACCTTAAATGATTCATTTTTTTTTTTACATATTACATTCTAAATTTTTAATTTTGGTAAATTTATCACTAAGTTTTGAAAATAGTCTAATTGAAATCTAACAGCTAATGACATTATTAAATTAATTATTCGAGACACGAGATTTACAAGTGACATAGTTTGAAAAATGAGAATTTGTCTTTCATTTCCGAATTTCGTGTCTTAAACTGTCAATTTAATAATATTCATTAGCTATTAACCTTAATTATAACTGATTTTAAAGTTTAAGGTGCACTTTATCAAAATTAAAAATTCAGTGTAATATGCAAAAAACGAATAATTTAATTTATTATAATGTGGAACATGAATTAGAAAATCATTTAAAAGTTACAAACAAATTAACTCCATCAACTCTACGAAAGATCACCTTAAATTATTCATTTTTTTTACATATTACATTCTAAAATTTTAATTTTGGTAAATTTATCACCGAGCTTTGAAAATACTCTAATTGAAATCTAACAGCTGATGACGTTATTAAATTAATAGTTCGAAATACGAGATTTACACGTGACATAGTTTGAAAAATGAGAATTTTTGTCTTTTATTTTCGAATCTCATATTTTAAACTGTCAATTTGATAATATTCATTAGCTATTAACCTTAATTATAACTGATTTTAAAGTTTAAGGTACACTTTATCAAAATTAAAAATTGTAATATGCAAAAAAATGAATAATTTGATTTATAACGTGGAACATGAATTAGAAAATCATTTAAAAGTTACAAACAAATTAACTCCATCAACTCTACGAAAGATCACTGAAATTATTCATTTTTTTTTTTTTACATATTACATTTTAAAATTTTAATTTTGGTAAATTTATCACCGAGCTTAGAAAATAGTCTAATTAAAATCTAACAGCTGATGACGTTGTTAAATTAATAGTTCGAGATACGAGATTTACACATGAGATAATTTGAAAAATGAGAATTTTCATCTTTTATTTTTAAATCTCTTATCTTAAACTGTCAATTTGATAATATTCATTAACTATTAACCTTAATTATAACTGATTTTAAAGTTTGACACACTAATTATAAGATTGTTTTAAAAATACTCTTACGTAATACATATTAGATATAAAAAGCTTTTCTTTTCTTTTCTTTTCTTTGCAGTGATGAGTCAAGTATGATTAGATTGGAGGTGGAAAGTTGAGGTCTATGACGCTCCAAGGTCCCAATTGTCCCTCTGGGCCGGGGACTGCTAATTTATTAACAAATTTGTACAAATTTTTTAGGTCAACAATTGTACTACCGTTACTACATTTTAAAATAAATAAATGAAGGTTAAAGCAAGCTATAAGAGAATGGCCCCTGCATGATCGTGTTGGGTCACTTGTCACCTGACAAGCCTGTACAACTAAAGCATGTAAGACCAAAGGTCCTTCTACAGTACCTCTATGTTATCTGTTCACAAATCTGTCATAGCTTATAATTAATGTTTAAAGTTCATAAGTATAGTTAAAATGCATAAATTATCGTATCTTTTTTAAAATTTATAAGTTTATTATAATTTATACAACTTTTAACTTTGAAGTTCGCATAAGTTGCAAGTTATCATATTTTCGGCATCAATGCTTGCAATTCATTTTCCAACACTAACTAGAATTTCATTTGTAATTGGTGCTTGCTTCGTGGTTTCGTTTTAGCCTTTTTTTCCCTTTTTTCTTTTGTCTTGTTTTCTTCTTCTTTTATTTTTACTCTTTATTGTCTTTTTATTTTGAAATGTCTATTATCAAAATACTTTTTACACGTTTTCCTTTTTAATTCATCCATGTTATATAATAATTTTTCTTTTAAATATGTCCTTACTTAAATATTCTTTTATATATCCTAATATATTATTTTACCAAGCGTTACCTTTGACTTTTGTTTCAATTACTTATTTATTTATTTATTTGGTTTTACGAGCTTTTATTTTTTTCTCCAATGTTCTTGTTTTATTTTATTTAGGCCTTGTTCATTTCATGACTCAAATTATAACTTAAGTCATACTGTTATAATATTTTTTCTCATATAAATTTAAATTTAATTTTTTTTTATTATAGTGTTTTTCTCCCACATACACAATCCAAGTCATGATTTGAGTTGTGCAAATAAACACTCCCTTAAAGTTTTATACATTTTATTTTGAGATGTGTTCATCAAAATACTTGTTCCTTCTAATTTGTTTATATGATGTAATATTTTTTTTTTCCTAAATATGTTCTCACTTAATTTTTTTAATCCTTTGAAACATTATTTATTGAATGTAGCCCTTAAAGCTGTTGTGAGATTTTGATCAAGACAATGGTGCTCCTTCTTGTTGTTTCAATTTTTGCTTTTCTTTTGTCTTTATTTTTTCTTGGTTTTTTTTTTTTCATTTTTTTCCTTGATTTGTTTCTCATACACAATCTTGTTTCTTGACTTTCTTCCCTTTGTACAATCTTATATTTAATTAATTTTGAAATGTGTACGAAATATTTTTTTGTTTTAATTTCTTCTTATTGTATAACATTTGTTTTCAAATATATATATATATATATATATTTTATAAAAAAGAAATATGTCCTTACTTTAGATATTATTTACATGCTCTGAAATATTATTTGATTAAACATTATCCCTCCAAGTTTCGTTTCAGTTTCTTTCGATTCAATTTTCTTGCTTTTGTTGTTTTTTTGTTTTTTGTTACTTTGTTTCCCTTACAATTTTATATCTTTTGTTTTGAGACATATATCATCAAGATACTTGTTTTAATTTGTCTCTACTACATAATTTTTTCAGTGTGTCCTCAATTAAATATTTTTTTACGTGCTCTACAATAGTACTTTATTAAATGTAGACTTTATAACTCCTGTGAGATTTTGATCGAGATAATTTTTTCCCTTCTCATATACACCCTAACTAATTCTCTAAAAAATTTATCTCAAATCATTTTTTTTTTCATAAATAAGTTATACTTATATATATATATATATTATCACGCCCCCCAAACGGGGTGGGTGACGTGGAGCTCAATTAGGGATTAATAAAGCGGAATTCCCCAACCGGGCCCCACCTGACTGCATTAAAATAAATAAATAAACAATATAATCCAGAGCCCTCGACACACGGGGCTCCACCCCACAGACATCAAAGATCGTATACATACATGCTTACGTAAATAATCATTACAACAGACATCATCCACAGTCTAGTAAATCCAAGTATTTATTTAAGTTTCAGAATTTCTCAAATTCCTTACATTTGCTCAAGAGGATAACACAATCCTCGCTTGCTCGATCCGTAGCACAACTCGCCCACGATGCACCGCTCCTCGAATCTCTGGGGAGGGTTTAAACATTTGAAACATGAGCGAAAGGCCCAGTAGGATATAATTTGAAATAATGTAAATAAACAAATAAATAAACAAGTGCGTAAATAAAATAAATAAGACATTCAGCCCCGACAGAACAGCCGGAACCTCACATCCTTTTTCTCAAGGAAATATAACAGAAACTAACCATATTACAGGCTTCAGCAAGTAATTAGTACAAATTACTCACCTCACCAAGTGCCTCGCCTACCGGACCGGTTTCGGGTTCTGCCCCCGAGGATGCACTCTCGCATCCTATCTAGGCTTCTGACAATAGACTCTATTACCAGTTCACAAGATCTCTTATCTTAAGAAATCATCCGTTTAACATTATGAAATCGTTCATATGACCCCACGAACTACTCAAGCGCGGGCCCCATGGTGAACAAGCCATGAGGTTCCATGATCGACAAGCTATGGATTCCAAGGACAGGGACAAGCCAAGGAATTCCATAAACTAACAAGCCATGGTTTTTAAAACATTTTTCTTTCGCAAATCAATCCCTTTCTTTAAAACATTTTCAAGGCCAAAATCTTCTTTTTGAAAAACAGCTCACAAGGAAAAGGGATAGAAATCCTACCTCGCACAATCAAACTGGGACTAGCGTTGCCCTATCCGGCTTCCGCTTCCTCAAGCCCCTTCAATCGAATCCACAACGAGCAGCGATACAAAACACCACTTTAGGATCAATCCTCGGTCCTAAAGTAATCCAATTTCAATCATATACCAAGATTCTCAATTAGTGTGCCCTAATCCATTTTCATGTTCAAATTCCATTCCAAGGGTTTTAAATATCAAATCGGGGGATTTAGGATACTAATCCTTTCATCCCAAGTCCCCAAATGAAGCTAATTTGGGTTCTCCCCAAAACATGGGTCAAAACGACAATTTCAGGCCAAACAGGTCAAACCCCGTGTACACCGGTCGGCCGGTGTGAGCGATGCAACTCTACCGGTCGACCGGTAGGGCACACCGTCGACCGGACAGGTCGACCGGTCGACCGACAATCCGGTCGCCGACCGCATGGTCGGCCGGTGAAATCGACCGCGAGAGAACTCGCGGAAATCGGTCCAAAACCTGCAAATCCAGTCCCAAATCCAGATTTTTCAAAGGAAAACACTAGATCCGGGTTCTAGGTCCTAAAACAAGTCCAAAGAACCCAAGATCTCCAATTTCTACTCTAGTTTTACTCGAAAATCATCAAAATCCGTTTTGAACCAAAATAAGTTTTAAAATCCGAAAAAAAACATAGATTCAAGAGAGGTTCTTTCAGTAATCTTACCTTGAATCCTTCTCTTGATGTTGAAAACTCTTTGAAATCACTCTTTGGCTCAAAACTCGTTCGATTTGGGATGGAAATGAGAGAGAGAGAGAGAGAGAGCGGGAGAGTGAAGGAGAGAGAGAGAGAAAGGAAAACGCACGGAAAAAGAAAAAAAAGGAAGGAAAAGAAAAAAAAAGAAAAGAAAAAGGAAAAGGGAAATAAAAATAAAGGAAAATGACATGTGCACTAAAAGCAGGTCCGAAATGCGCCCATACACATACGGGTTAAAATAAATTATCGTGAATAATTTAAATACCTTGGAATTATTTAAACTCAATTAATTAAATCAGATTAGGCACACTAATAATCTTAATTACCTTAATTAATCTCAATTAATTCGTCAGGGTGTTACAGCTCCACCCCCCTTAGGCAATTTCGCCCTCGAAATTAAAACTCACCTCAAAGTGCAAACAGATGCGGATAACGTTCCTGCATCGTCGTTTCAAGCTCCCATGTTGCTTCCTCAACACCATGGTGCCGCCACAAAGACTTTCACTAGCGGAATCTCACGATGACGCAGGACTCTTCATCTTCCTGTCAAGAATCAAACCGGTGCCTCCTCGAAGACGCGCGTCATCAGATCGGAACATCAAACCATCGCACTACGCTTCCGGCTCAAAGTTGACATTTCCAAGCATAGAGACATGAAACACGTCATGCACGTGAGATAGCTCAAAGCGGTAAAGCCAACCGCACGCCACCACTCCGACTCGTTGTAACGATCGGGAATGGTCCCACATACCTTGGTGCGAGTTTTCCTTTCACACCAAACCGAGTAACTCCCTTACGTGGGGAAACCTTTAGCAACACAAAGTCGCTTTTCTTTGAATTCCAGAGGCCACGCCTCCCGTCAAGATAGCTCTTCCGACGACTTTGAGCCGTTAATGACGTTCTCGAATCACAATTATCTTCTCATTGTTCTCTTGAATGACATCCGTCCGCTTGTAAGTCTATCCCTGGTTCCAACCAACAAACAGGTGACCTACAAGGACGACCATACAACGCCTCAAACGGTGCCATACCGACATCGCCTCGATAAGTTGTTGTTGTATGCAAACTCGCCTAGATGCGTGTATTTCTTCCGGTTCCGCCAAAATCCGAATACAAGCGAAGCATATCCTCCGTAATCTGAATAACTCTTTTCGCATTGTCCATCCGTCTGAGGATGAAATGTCGTCTTGAAGTTCAATTCATTCCCATGGCTTCCGGAAACTTCTCCAATACCTTGCATTGAAACGCGTGTCACGATCAGGGCGTGATGAAGCGGTGGCACCCCGTGTAACCTCACGATGTGCTCCGGTACAATTCCGCAGAACCGCCGAGAATACGTCGCGCGAGCGGTATGAAGTGCATGAGACTTCGTCAACTTTGTCAACCACCACCCGGATGGCATCGTGCCTCAACTCGGTTCTCGGTAGTCCCATCGGAAAATCCATCGTGATGTGCTCCCATTTCCATTCAGGGACGGGAAGAGGTTGCAACTCTCCTGGCTTCGGTGTGCTCGACTTTAACTTGGAGGTAAGTCACGCATTCAGGGCGTACTCACAAAATATCTCTCTTCATGCCTCTCCACCGATCTTGTCTCTTCAAGTCTGGTACATCTTGGTACTACCCGGATGAATGGCGTACCTCGATTTGTGAGCTTCATGCGAGAATCATCTTCTTTATCTCACCCGCCTTAGGAACAGCGAGGCGGTTTCGGGCTCTAAGGCTCCATCCTCCCGGATTCTCCAATCTTCAAATTGTTCTCCATTCGGATTGAATCCAAATTCCTGAGGTGTGGATCCCGCCATTGATTCTGCTTGACTTGTTGCACAAGAGCTGGTGCGGAAATCAGATTATACACCCACAACCTGGTTATAATCCTCATGGTACTGAAGATCATACTCACTTACCACTTGGTCCTCTTCCAATCCTCCAAAGCTAATGGCGCCAGAGTCCCCGGACGTTTTCTGCTAAGGGCATCAGCCACCACATTAGCTTTTCCAGGATGATACCGCAGAGTGAAGTCATAGTCTTCCATGTACTCCACCCATCTCCTCTGTCTGAGGTTCGGATCTTTACGAGTAAACAAGTACTTGGACTCTTATGATCGAGAAGACCTGAAACCTTGCTCCATAGAGATAACATCTCCATATTTTCGAGCAAATATTACCGCTGCTAACTCCAAGTCATGCGTGGGGTAGTTCCACTCATGCGGTCTCGGTTGGCGAGATGCATAAGCTACTACGTGTCCGCCTTGCATCAAGACACAACCAAGCCCAACCCCGAGGCGTCAGAGTACACCTCAGATGGCTCCTCGGGTATTAGGAATCGTCAGAATCGTGCACTTGTCAACCTTACCTTCAATTCCTGAAAGGCACGTTCATTCAGCATCCTGACTCGAATCGGCTTCTTTCTTGGTCAACCGAGTCATCGGTGCGGCTATACCGAGAAGTCCTTTACAAAACGCCGGTAATACCCCGCGAGTCCGAGAAAGCTTCAATCTCTGCCACATTCACCGGCCTTTCCCACTGTAGCACAGTCTCAATCTTAGAAGGATCTGGCTGTAGATTCCCTGTCCGGAAATCACATGGCCAAGGAACTTCACCTTTGTCACCGTGGTCACACTTCTCCTTCTTCGATACAACGCGGGTGGGTTCTCGGCGTCTGAAGAACAATCCTAAGGTGCTTGCGCATGTTCTTCCCAAGTCTTCGAATACACTAAGATGTCATCAATGAACACGATGACAAACCGATCCAAGCACGGCCGAAAAACCCGATTCATCAAATCCATGAATGCAAAGCAGGGGCATTTGTCAACCCAAACGGCATTACCGAAACTCGAAGTGCCCATACCGAGTTCGAAAGATCTTCGAAATATCCTCCTCCCACGATTTTTAATTGGTGGTACCCGGACCTCAAATCAATCTTAGAGTAGAACGTGATCCACCCAACTGATCGAACAATTCATCGATCCTCGGCAGTGGGTACTTGTTCTTCACAGTTACCCTGTTCAATTGTCGGTAGTCAATGCACAACCGAAGAGATCCGTCGTGCTTCTTCACAAATAGCACCGGTGCACCCCAAGGGGAAGTACTATTTCGGATATATCCCTTCTCTGCCAGCTCTTCAAGCTGTGTTCTTAATTCCTTCATCTCCGCCGGAGCCATCCGGTATGGAGGAATGGAAATAGGTGCCGTCCCCGGAACCAAATCAATGCAGAATTCAATCTCCCGATCCGGCGGTAAGCCCGGTAGATCCTCAGGAAATACATCTGCAAATTCATCCACCATGGGGATTCTCGCACTATCTCCGCTCACTTCAAATTCACCTTCCATGGCAAGAAGGAAAAGAAGCAGGCTAGATTCTTCCGTCCCCCAACGCTGTACTTCAACGATCGTTCCCCAAGGACCGGGTTCATCTGCGCACGATAAGCAATCAACGCTCGAATTCGTCACCAATGTCACTTTTTCTACGGTAGCAATCAACAATTGCACCGTGCCTTGACAACCAATCCATTCCGAGCACCACATCAAACGGGGTCATCGGAAGGATAATCAAGTCGCTCTCAATCGCTCACCACCAATCGTGATTTCACACGACTTACACACACTCATCACCTCCACACATCGTGGGGAGTTCAAAGTCATCGGGACTTCTAAGTTTTCAGATTTCGGTTTCAAAGTCCGAACAAAAGAACTTGATATAAACGAGTGTGTGGCACCTGTATCAAACAACACGTGAGCAAAAGAATGAGAGATTAGAATCATACCCTCAACCACCCGCGTTCTGGTCTCGACCTCCGTAGCTGCCTCCTGCCAGGGGTATAAACTTGTCCTCATACTCTCCCCTTCCCTCCGTCACCAACATTAGGCGAGTTGGGCGAGGCCTATACTTAATTGCGGCGGAGGTGGTTGATACCGTCTCGGGGGCTTGAGGCCGGAACCTGTATTGAGGCGGCTGATAGGTCGGCGCAGAGAGGTATGGCATCTGTTGCGGCCGATATGGCGGCATGTCTTGTGAAGGGCCCTTCTTGGCTATAGGAAGCGTCACTTTGGGCTTGTTGAGCCGGGCGGCCGATTAGGACAATTCCTTCTAATATGGCCCACCTGCCCACAATGGTGACACTTGGGCCGTCTGGAACATTTCATCACTCCCGGAAGAACTCGCCACCACTTGTCATTTCTTGATTGCGGTTTTCTTCTACCACTCATTTGTGGTCCACCGAAGCAGAAGGCTGCCAGAAAGCGGAGGGTCTACCGAGGCGGGCAGGCACGACCTGCTTCTTCTTCTTTACTTTGGCGATAGGCGGGTTATCTGTTCCACCCTCATAGCAAAGAAAGACTACTAAATCCCGGAAGTTTCAAGTCTTAGAGCCACCAAGGATCTCCTCACGAGTTCTTGAGGCCCCCCTCAAACTTAAGACATTTCATGTCTTGAGACTCCACTAAAGATGGCGCAAACCCCGGGATAGGTCATTAAACCTAGCTTCATATTCCCTTACGGACATGTCGCCTTGCCGCAAGCGACATGAATTCCGGTGCCTTTTCTTCCCCTGTAACTCGGAGGGGAACTGCGATCATTGAACATCACCTCGAATTGTTCCCAGGTCATCCTGTGACATTCATCCTCCTCTTGACTGTTTCCACCAAGTGTTTGCCAATCCTTCCATCTTGTACACCATAAATTCCACCCAAGTATTCATTTGGAACTCCCATAGTACTCAAATGCTTAACTATGGAGTCAATCCAAAACTCGACCTTCTGGGGTCCTCCCTCACTATTAAACGAGGGATGAGGCGCTCGCCTGAATTCCGGAAATATTCTGTTCCGATCACCCGGTCGCTCATTCCGAGCTCTAGTGGCCATGCCTTGAAAGGCAGTAAACATGGCATCGAAGAATCCTTGATTCGGTTGTTCCGGCTGGTTACCTAGTCTGCGGCGAGGCGCCATTTCCTTCAACGGAAATCAAACTAGACTATTCAGTGGATAACAGATGTCACACATGTATGTACAATCCCGGGGTTCTTAACCTAATGCTCTGATACCACTCTGTCACGCCCCCCAAACGGGGTGGGTGACGTGGAGCTCAATTAGGGATTAATAAAGCGGAATTCCCCAACCGGGCCCCACCTGACTGCATTAAAATAAATAAATAAACAATATAATCCAGGAGCCTCTGACACACAGGGCTCCACCCCACAGGACATACAGTATCGTACATACATGCTTACGTAAATAATCATTACAACAGACATCATCCAGTCTAGTAAATCCAAGTATTTATTTAAGTTTCTGCAATTTCTCAAATTCCTTACATTTGCTCAAGAGGATAACACAATCCTCGCTTGCTCGATCCGTAGCACAACTCACCACGATGCACCGCTCCTCGAATCTCTGGGAGGGGTTTAAACATTTGAAACATGAGCGAAAGGCCCAAAGTGGGATATAATTTGAAATAATGTAAATAAACAAATAAATAAACAAGTGCGTAAATAAAATAAATAAGACATTCGACCCAAGCCAGTAAGTAGGAACCTCACATCCTTTTTCTCAAGGAAATATAATGAAACTAACCATATTACGGGCTTGACAAGTAATTAGTACAAATTACTCACCTCACCAAGTGCCTCGCCTACCGGACCGGTTTGGTTTACCCTTGAGGATGCACTCTCCGCATCCTATCTAGGCTTCTGACAATAGACTCTATTACCGGTTCACAAGATCTCTTATCTTAAGAAATCATCCGTTTAACATTATGAAATCGTTCATATGACCCCACGAACTACTCAAGCCATGGGCCCCATGTGAACAAGCCATGAGGTTCCATGATCGACAAGCTATGGATTCCAAGGACAGGACAAGCCAAGGAATTCCATAAACTAACAAGCCATGGTTTTTAAAACATTTTTCTTTTCGCAAATCAATCCCTTTCTTTAAAACATTTTCAAGGCCAAAATCTCTTTTTTTTTGAAAACAGGCTCACAAGGAAAAGGGATAGAAATCCTACCTCGCACAATCAAACTGGGACTAGCGTTGCCCTATCCGGCTTCCGCTTCCTCAAGCCCCTTGATCGAATCCACAACGAGCACTGATACAAAACACCACTTTAGGATCAATCCTCAGTCCTAAAGTAATCCAATTTCAATCATATACCAAGATTCTCAATTAGTGTGCCCTAATCCATTTTCATGTTCAAATTCCATTCCAAGGGTTTTAAATATCAAATCAGGGATTTAGGATACTAATCCTTTCATCCCAAGTCCCCAAATGAAGCTAATTTGGGTTCTCCCCGAAAACATGGGTCAAAACGACAATTTCAGGCCAAACAGGTCAAACCCGTGTACACCCGGTCGGCCGGTGACAGAGCGATGCAACTCTACCACGGCCGGTAGAGTGCACACCGGTCGACCGGACGGTCGGCCGGTCGGTCACCGCAATCCGGTCGACCGCACAGGTCGGCCGGTGAAATCGACCGTCCAGCGCGAGAGAACTCGCGGAAATCGGTCCAAAACCTGCAAATCCAGTCCCAAATCCAGATTTTTCAAAGGGAAAACACTAGATCCGGGTTCTAGGTCCTAAAACAAGTCCAAAGAACCCAAGATCTCCAATTTCTACTCTAGTTTTACTCGAAAATCATCAAAATCCGTTTTGAACCAAAATAAGTTTTAAAATCCGAAAAAAACATAGATTCAAGAGAGGTTCTTTCAGTAATCTTACCTTGAATCCTTCTCTTGATGTTGAAAACTCTTTGAAATCACTCTTTGGCTCAAAACTCGTTCGATTTGGGATGGAAATGAGAGAGAGAGAGAGAGAGAGCGGGAGAGTGAAGGAGAGAGAGAGAAAGGAAAACGCACGGAAAAAGAAAAGAAAAGGAAGGAAAAGAAAAGAAAAGAAAAAGAAAAAGGAAAAGGGAAATAAAAATAAAGGAAAATGACATGTGCACTAAAGCGGTCCAGAAATGCGCCCATACACATACGGGTTAAAATAAATTATCGTGAATAATTTAAATACCTTGGAATTATTTAAACTCAATTAATTAAATCAGATTAGGCACACTAATAATCTTAATTACCTTAATTAATCTCAATTAATTAAATCAGTGGTGTTTATATATATATATATATATATATATATAAACACACACATATATATAATATGCCAAAACATGTCTCTTGATGGAAACATGCATTTTGGTGTATCTACTATTTTAAATATTTATGTTTTTAAGTATGTTTAATTTCTATCTCACACATATATAGAAGAGTTTTGTAATTGCTTCTTCCATTTATTTTTTTTCTTTTGATTTGCCTCTATTAAAAAAATTTATCTGAAATGTATATTTATTTAAATATAAATAACAAATTTGTTTATGTTGTTTCATAATTTCAGCCAAAATGACGCATGTTTCATCGATCACTTTTTTTTCCTTTTCTTTTTATGGTCTTTTTCTTAAGTCATATTTTTAAATATGACTTATAGAAATACCTTTATGATTTTTCTCTATCAATATATATTTTTTTATCAATATATATAATTGTTTCACTAAAAATGCCCCTACTTATATGTTTTTCTATAATATCTTGAATTTTTATTATCTCAAAATTAATCCTCATAGATTTTTTTCCTGATTACATTATTAACTAGCTGAATCCCACGTGCATAGTAATCCGTGTTTTAAGTTTTAATCATCATATTATTTTTAAAATCATATAGAATCTGAATATAAAATCCCAGGAAAAAATTGAAAAAAAAAATAAAGTTTTAGAGAAAGAAGCCGGAAAAAAAGATTAAAATGAAGAACGGGGCATATTAGAAACTAATAGACAAAATGAAGTGGTAGCAAACAGTATACACACAGATGGAAGTAATAGAACCAGTAAAGTAATGAGAGAGAACATCTATGCACAAAGAAACTCTATCTTCTTAGTTCCTACCGGGAGCAATTAAGTAAATAAATACCCATTATTAACATAAAAAAAAAAAACACCAACAAATCCTTGAATCAGCTTCCAAAATATATAACTTTGCACTTTGCCCAAAAAAGCGTAAAATTAAAATTCCAATGGAAGCAAATGAATATACATTATTAGTATATGAAAACATTCAATGCACTAGTACATTTGATAGCTATGTACCATGGAGATCCCAAGAAATTAAATTGGGTAATTTGAAGAGCTACTCATTAAATTTGACCATCTGTTTGGCGTTTGCTTAGCATATTAGTCATGGAATGAATCCCAATTAACTTGCTCATTTTTTCACTTTTGCAATATGTATCTTATGTCTGCTATAGTTTGATATTAAACAATCTGACCAACATTTGCCAGAAGAGAACTGATAGTAATTAAGAGCTAGGAAACAATGTGACCAATTGTGTTTTTGGAATATAATGACTAATATCAGAAATTTTTATTTAGAGTAAAAGTTTAAAATGCTAGATTTTAATGATCTCAAACACAATCTAAATAAGATCAAAAATCATAATCTAGCCAAAAAGCCAAAAATGCCATAAAACTCTTATTGAGATTTAGGCATACTTCTATTCTGGTGAACAGTACATGGCGTCGTCCATGGTCTCCAGAATCCGCCAATAGGCTGGCCGGAAGTGAGTGGACCTGCAAAAGTGCAAAAGGAAGAAGAAGGGCAAGAGGAGCATGAACTCCTCCCTGTCTCTCCCTCTCTGTGTTCATTCGGCCACAGCCTTAGAGCCCAGCACGCACACCCCAAGCACACCCCACGCATAAGCCCAAGCACACCCCACCACAAAAAAAAGGGTGGCTCATTATATAACCAAATAGGCCTAAGGGCATTAAGCAATATTCAATGGAGAGGGTATTTGGTCTAATAGATTGATTAAATATTATGAGATAGAAAGAATTTATATACCTCAAGCAAGTTAATAAAATAAGTGTTCATCTCATAATAGGCCGATATTTAATATACATATATGTGTTAATTTACATTAACACAATTGTCTATAAAATACTTTAATTACAAAGTGAATTATTATGATTATAGAAGTCCACATACAAATATTCCAACATAAAATTCTTAGACTAACCTAATAAAAACTAATTTGTTTTCTACTTCTTTCACTTCAATCATTTAGCCTTATACAGAAAAATAAAAATCTTATAGCAGAAGATCTTAACACGATAATCAACTTAGCTACCCACTCTTTCCTTTTAGGCGAAATCATGAATAAGGAGACACTAAACCTGCTAATAGAATGGAAACATATATACCAAGCTTTCTTTTATACTTTATTTTTTTCCCACTGAGAATATCAAGGTTTTATTTGAATCAAGAGTTTAATAATCTGTATGCTTCCAGTTTTTAGCAACAAAGTGATGTGAGAATGCATTTGCCGTTTTTAGTTGGTTTAATATATTCAGAGCAAGTAAAAACTAAATTGATTCAACATATATATTTTGCAAATAAATTTGATAAGAGTTCGGCAAATTGGTTTTATATAATTAGACTTGGTTTAATATATAAATTACCGAATCATCATTTTTGTATCATTTGTATTGAAAAATAAATCTCAATAGCTTGGTAACTTACCAACCAAAAATAAGACTTGACGAGGCTGTCGGAGGACAGTCGGAACAGAGGAGAGAGGGGTGGTGTTGGAACGGAGAGTGTTGTGGGCAGGCCGGCGGCAGTTGGAAATGGGGCTCAAGATCTCGACGATGACCACAAACGGTTGGGTGTGAGGGCTGGCGTCAAATCAGGAAAAAAAAAAAAAAAAATTTACCGTCAAAAGGCGTCGATGGTGACGAAGAAGGCGGTCGTACCAGTCTAGATGGCGAGAGGTTGTAGTTGGGATGACAGGTCTCGGAGAAGAGAGAATGAGTCGATGGGATAGAGGGGTTCTTTTTGGGAGGGAAGAATTTTGAATTTTACCAATGCAAATAAGGGGTTTTAAGGGTCCGTTTGGTTGGGGGATTCGTCCCCCGATTCGAATCATGATTCGTGGTTCGCTACAGTAATTTCTCTCATAAAAAATACACATAAATCGAAAATGGTTCAAATCACATGATTCGAATCCCTGAACCAAACGGACCCTAAGTCATTAGGTCCGTTTAGTTCAGAGATTCGAATCATGTGTGATTCGAACCATTTTTAATTTACGTGTATTTTTTATGAGAGAAACTATTGTAGCGAATCACGAATCATGATTTAAATCGGGGGACGAATCCCGCAACTAAACATCCCCTTAGGTGTTTAATCCGTTGATTTAAATTTATAATTTAAATTAAAATATAATTTTTATTATTAATAAAAAATTAAATATGATTATTTTTTAAAGTTTTTATTATAATAAAATTTAAATTTTAATATTTAAATAAGTAAAATAAAAGGATTAACAATTAAATAAAAGAAAAAAAAATTATATATATATATATATATATATATATTAATAAGAGGTTTAACTTGCACCAGCTGTTCATTACGATTTACGGGTTTATATATGAAAAAAGTCCGTTCCTCCTCCATCATTTATCTCTCTCTGTGATTACCCTCTATTTTCGCCGCCAACTACTGCAAGCCCGCTGCAGATCTCGAATTGTCGCTCTCTAGAATCGCCTTTGGAGATCATAAAGTCGTCGCCTATGGAGGTTTCGATTCGCGACTGTCATACGATTTTCACGATAGAGAAATCATGTCAGCGCGATCTAGTAATAATAAACTGGACAAATAAACGCGTTGTCGAGAGGGAGGGAGAGAGAGAGAGACCAAATTTTGCCCGTGAGATTAGAGAAGAAATTAAAGATGAAGACCCAAATGCTGACCTCAAGGGCTCCTGGTAATTCTCCTATCATTTCTCTCTTTGGGATTTTCAGATTCCAATTTTTTTCTTTTGCTACTGGTAGTGGGTATATTGATTCCTTTTCCCGTTCAGAGAAATTGGTCCAAACACAAACACGGTGTGAATCTGAAAACCACACCCTAGATGGAGCATTGAATTACTTCAATTCCATGATTCAAATGCCACCCATGCCTTCTATTGGGTTTTGAATCAATTGCTTGGTGCGCTATCTAAGATGGACCACTATTCCACTATTGTCCTTCCTATGTACAAAGAACTTATGCGGGTTGTGATGATTTAGGCTATGATATCAGTGCTTTGAGTATTGTTATTAAGTGCTTTTGTCGTTTGAAGAAGGTGAAATTAGGCTTCTCTGTTTTGGCAAGCGGGCTTCAACCGGATGCTTATGCATTGAGTCTTCTGCTTCATGGGCTTGGCAGGGAACGCTCGAGAAACTTGGAAGGCACTAGTGGGTTTTGTAAGGCCGGAGAATAGCATAATGATGAGAGGATTAAACCAATCAGCACTGTTTTAGTCCGATCATTGACAACCTCTTTAAAGAAGGACGAATAGATGAGGCCTTGAACTTGTTTCAAGACATGATCAACCGCGGTGTTCTGCCAAATGTTGTTTGTTATACGTCTTGGGTGTACGGATTAGGCAGATTTGATAGTTTGGAAGAAGCAAATTTGGTACTTAAATGGAGCTAAGATATTCCTAGTCGACATGTTCGACAATGGAATCTCACCTAATATACATACTTACAACTCTTTAATATATGGATTGTGCCACTCAAGCCAATGGAGTGAAGAAATCAACTTGTCTGAGGAAATGAAGGATCAAGCTATTTCCCAGATGCAATTACATATAATATACTAGTGGATGCTCTTTCTAAAGACGGAAGGATACAAGTCTTTCATCAAATGATTCGAAGAGATTTACGTCTAGATATCGTCACTTATAACTCTTTACTCAATGAATTGTGCATTTCAAGCTTCTCAAGGACATGATCCAGAAAGGGTTTTGCCTGATCATATCCATGTTATGCAAAGCATCTTGAAAAAGATTCACGGCATAAGGTTTGAGAAGGTATTGAGCAACTCTTATCAGGTATTAAGTGGTATCTTTAATTGATCACAATGTAGCAACTTATTTTATCTGCTAATTATGACTTCTTGTCCTGGACTATTATCAAGGATTTTATATTTTAAATCATGAAGCATGTTCAGGATTTTTGTAATGCTTATTGCTTAGACAATGTTTATTTATTTATTTATTTTTTTGAAAAGTAGGGGTACAAGATGTCATTTCATGATCCAACAAATATTTTGCTTGAATAATAAGAGCTTTATGAATTATAATATCGTATGGCTTCTCTCATGGTTGAATTATTCTACTTGGCTTCTCCTGTGGTGGGTGGGATTGTTCTGCTCAAATATGGTAATTGTTTTTCATGTGTACGTGATTTGTGACGCATATGCTAATACGTCTCTCTTTTGGCTAATATTCCTTGTTTTCCCTCACTAGTATTGCTGGAGGCTTTTTGGCCTGCTTTGTTACTTACATGCTACGGTCACTTGACTCACTTTTTAAGGAGAACAAACATTTTTTTCCCCCGTAGGAAACTGTGTACAAGTTGACGTTTTTAGTTTAAGTTTTATCAATTTCGAAGTTCATGAATGATAGTACCTTTTCATCTCCATTCTTCTGTGACATTTAAGAAGACCTTTTTACTGTCCAAAAACGATAAATAGTAAACTTTCTAGTTTTAGAACCTTCACGTCAATTTTCGGACTTTTTCTTTATCCCCATGGACCTTATGCAGAACCAAGGGAAGAAGAACAAGGAGAAATCACCACTAAGCTTGAAAGAGATAGAGTGAAAAACAAAAGATAGGAAAAAACTCTAAAGCAGAGGCTAAAGAAATTCAATGCTGATATAGGAGAACAGACTGCAAAATTGACTTACAATCAAACATCACTTCTTCAGTGCCTTGCTTGGAGAAAGAACGCATATGTCAGTAAAAAATATGAAAGAAAGGAAATTTTAAATAAATAAATAAATCAATCAATCAATGTCTATGAAGAAAAGCTATCAATATAGGACAATATATAGCTCTTTCATATCTCATAATCGTTAATATATTATACAATTTACTTTTGCTTTGTTACAATAAACTACTCAACTTGGAGCTCAAATTTAGGGTCCGTTCAGTTCATAGATTTAAATAATGTGATTAGAATTATTTTCGATTTACGTGTATTTTTTATGAGAAAAAATACTGTAGCGAACAACAAATCATGATTCGAATCATGGAGCAAATCTAGGTACCAAACAGACCATTAGTAGAAATTCCAATAGCAACATCTTTTACCTTTCCAGCTTTCTGTTTCACATTTGATCAGCTAGCGAGATTCAAATATGTCCACTATGAGATTGAAACGAGAAAATAATAAAATTTTGCTTTCACAATCAAACAGAAAGGATAATAGGAATGATTCTTTAGAGATGATCGTTGATTATAGAGTAAAATGAATAAGTGATTGTCAGGGGGTCACAATATGTATAATAATAAACCGAAATAAGTTACATTTTCATAACCAACTTCAAATCATCTTGAGTGGCTTTCAGAGCGGGATCAAGCCAATAAACCCTGTCACCTTGCAAATCAATTAAGCGAAAATCTAATATGACCTATGAAGACAAAGAAATATATATATATATATATAATTAAAAGCTATTTAATCAAAATTACGAACTTTGGATTGTCTTGAACGCCCTTTTGAGAAGAATCAAGCAAATAATCCTGGTCGCTTCACGAATTAACAACGTCAAAATCCAATATAACCTATTCAGATCAAGAAATATGTATGATTAAAAGCTATTTAATTGAAATGACCAACTTTAGATAATCGTGGATGCCATTCTGAACGCGATCAAGGCAGTAGACTTGGTTGCCTCATGAATCAACTACGCAAAAATCACAGACAACCTTTGTAGATCAAGAAATATTATGAATAAAAGCTATTTAATCGAGATCAGTGGTCATCGACACCAATGTTTTAGCGAAATCCCTTGCTCTTCATTGTATGGCTTAAGAAAATGTTGGCCTTCCTAGGTTAGCCTAACAGCTTCATAGATCCTATGTATCCCATGTTTGGCTCGTTTTTCTCGAGACTGCTCTTTTAGACTACATACTACTTTCATAGAGTAGTTAACAGGTCTAATATTCTCCAACTTTCATTAGTTTATTGAGGACTAACAAGGAAATGGATGTAGTTAGATAATGTGAAATAGAATGTTGAAGCACAAAAGGAGCAATATTTTCATTGTTTGAGAACTACATTTTTATTTTTATTTTTTTTGCAGAAGAAATGTGGAGAGGCAGACCAACCATAGTTACCCTTGGGTTTAACTATTTAAGTAGTAAATCTTATTTGGTTATGCTGAAATATTCCTGTATAAATGTCATTGCAGTTTTCTTGTAAATGTTAATTAAGATTGTTAGGGGTAAAAAAATTCCCCTCCTCTCAATGTCCTTATCTCAAGTTATAATTCACAGCGAATTTTCACTCTGCAAGCTAAACATGGAAAATTATGTTATTTTCAAAAGATATATCGCACAGACAAGCTAGTTTTTTCATTTAATATGAGCATATGATAATCATATGATTTCTTTTATTTAAATTTCAGGACTAGAGATAAAAATTACCCCAAAAAAAAAAAATCTATCTAGAAGAGTCTATGAACAATTGTACAGGCAACACACTCCACAAAGTCCAAACGACGTGAAACCTTTTAATAACTTAAAACTTCTCAAACGATGACAACTTTCCTTAAAACGATACGACATGTTATTTTTCAGACGACATAAATAACATTATATAACACTAACCACTTTCAGAAACGACACGTCATTTTCGTATAATTTTTATGGTCCGTTCGGAAAATGAGAACAAACCGTGAGAGTTTTTACATTTTAAAATTAAAAGTTTAGGGTGTAATATGTAAAAAATGAATAATTTAAAGTGCAATGATGTAATTTACTTTTTTTCTTATTAATAATTTTTTTGTTGTTGTCCTTTTTATAGGAAAATGGAAACACCATTCAATCAAGAGAAAAAGTCTAAAAGAACACACTCAGGCAAGCACATGAGTAAGGCAGACATCCAATTATCATTCAGTCATGACAAGAAGTCCCTAGCCAAAGCAAGTGCAGCCCCATTATTTTACCATTATGAGAGATTGATGAAAAAATGCCTCCTTTAAAATATTACTTTTCGAGAGTCGTTATCATTTCCGTCAAAACTTTAAAGCCTATTGTACATATGAAAGTGGTATTGGTAAATAATTAAAGGGGTGTTCTTTTATCATTTTTGAGTTAGGTGACTTGAGTATAAATTTTGAGTTAAGTTTGAGTTATATTTAAGTTGAAATTATAACTTAAATTTATGTTTGACTGTGTACATTTGAGTTATGGTTTGAGATCAGAATTTTTTTGAGTTTATATTTGAGTGAGTCAAAACTTGAATTTGTATTTAGATAGTATTTTAATAAAAACTCAATGCTGATAAAAAATTTTAATAGGGTATATAGGTGGAGTTTTATTCGTCTTTTCGTTGTCAACGCATAGAAAAAAAATCATCTCAATTAGAATTAAAACAAAAAAGTTATAGCATTTTTAAGAATAAAAAAATATTGTTCATTAATTTGAGTTTGAGTTTCTAAACTCGAGTTGAAGGGGAAACTTGAACTTGAATTTTAGTCTCAAACTCGAGTTCAAACTTAAATTCAAACTTAAAAGAACATGAACTTAAATATTTCGAGTTATTTTTTTTTTGAGTTTTTAACTCAAAAAAAAGGTTGCCGAACAACCCTTAAATTTTAAAAGTGATATCCAGTCTAATTTACTTTTTAAATCGCCATATGATATTAAAAATTATACAAAATTAACGGTCTATAGCCTTTCTAGACCAAGCACGTTTTTCCATATAATAGAGGACACTATTTATTTATTTTTTATTTTTGCATCATATTCAACAACAACAATAATATAATAAAATCAACAACAACAATAAGCCATTTCTGAGTGGCAGCAAATAGTCAGCCATTCAATATCATGAAGGGAAACTTGACCACCTATACACAGACAAACAAAAGGCTCATTTTAGTTTCGTAAGTTTGAAGATAAAATAAAAAATTAGATTTTTGTGAGAGAAAATAATCTTAAAAAAAAATTAATTTGTGACTTCCTTGTGAAATGAATGGGGCCAAAACTTTTGGAATTATCAGGACAACAATGTCCATAGATAGACTACAGTGAAATTCGATACGAATGTGTTTTATTATTTTCCTCCACTTACAAATCTGTACAAATTTTCTAGGTCAACAACTGTACTAGTGTTACTATTTTTAAAATAAATAAATAAAGGTCAAACAAACTACAAGAGAATGGCCCTTGCATGGCCGTGTTAGGTCACTTGTCACCTGTACAACTAAAGCATATCCTTCTATGGTGCCTTCACATTGTCTGTACACAAACTTATCATGACTTACAACTTCAATGTTCAAAGTTCACAAGTTTCTAGTTAAAATGCACAAATTACTGTATCTTCTTTAAAACTCGCAAGTCTACCATAACTTACAAAACTTTAACATTTGATGTTCGCAAGTTTCAACCTACATTATGTAAGTTATCATATTTCTGATAGTAATGCTTGCAATTCATCTTCCAACACCATAATAAAAAAATCATGTCCATGGTCATGAGCTTTGGCCATTCAAAAAAAAAAAAAAAAAAAAAAAAAAAAACAAAACAAAAACAAAAACCAAAACAAAACAAAAAAGAAAAGAGAAGAGAAGAGAAAAGCAGTCATGAGGATTGGCCATACTTCCGAATGGGGGTTGAATGCCTCAAATTTCAGCCATGGAAGTAATAAACATTGAAAACAAAACCAAGTGGAGAAACGCTGGCCGTGTTTGAATTTGATCTTGTTTTTATTTTTCACGTTTTTTGAGAAAAAAAATGAAAACGTTTTTAAAACAACGTTTGGCGCAATAAAGACAAAAAACGGAAACAAATTTTTTTTTTGGTTTAATGTAAAATGAGAGAGAAATGAAAAACGACTTTTAATCATTTTTTACTTTTTGTTTTCGTTTTCTCCTCTCTAGAGCAGAGAGAGAGACACATTAATAGATTTTTTATGCTGAAAACAATCTTTTGATAAAACTACTAAACGCATTTTCAAAAATTATTTACATCTGAGATTGAAAACGTTTTCATTTTTATTTTCATACAAAAAACAAAATCATTTTAGAACGAGTTCCAAACGCGTCCGCTAAGATCACTCTTTCTGGCATCCTCTGCATTAGTTTGACATGTGGACTCCTCTAATATGATATATTATTATTTAAATAGAAAATATGATAATATAATTCACGTGTCAAACAGTAAATGTAAAAAGTGTCAGAAAGAGTAATGCTAGCATTGCTCAAACCTGACTTTGAAGTTTAGTTTTAAAAACCCAATTTCGACTTGATGCCTAATGCCTAATGGATCCAAATTTCTTTGTTAAGTCAATCATAGACACATGGTTGATCCAAAATAGAATAACAACCTTCCCTATGCATGTCATGATTCCGTGTTATATATATTCCTTTCTGTTTATGATGACGCAGTAAGCACCTCCCAAAATTGAATGGCTAAAATCTCTAAGAATGTAGTGCTTCATAGCTAAGCAACTTCATTGTTTGGATTTTAGGGCTCGTTTGATTTATGGGTTCAAATCAAATGGTTTGAATCAAAATTAAATTTTGTGATAAAAAACACTGTGGCAGAACCGCTTGAACTTATATTTGAATCTCTTTACTAAACAGGTCCTATAGCAATTCCTATTCTCTATATGTTACGTGTAGTAGCCATCAGCTATGTACAAGAGATTTATTTCTCTCACATCGTTTTCCTTTTCTTCTCCAAATACCGGTAGCTTCGCTGGAAGTTCAGAACTGCCCACACCAAGTGCCACATACCCAACTCTGGCCACAAAGCAGCAGGAGAGTACAATAAACAATTGGTAGTCTGCCAAAGAAGGAAATTGCTGAGGCGGGTTTCACCAGAACTTCGGATCAGGATGTCTGGATCGGGTGCTACTGCCATGTACATATGCTTTTCTACATCTACCAACTCGATGGAGGAAGCCTTCACTTCCTTCTCACACACCTCAACTTCTTCAATCAAACAATCGCAAGTTCTAGCAATATCATCCGAGTTATCTTCATAGGACCCTTCTAGAAGATGCCTGGCTTCAGATCCATGTAGCCCGTCTTCATAGGATTCTTGAATATCACGAACAACCAAATCACTAATCTTCTTCTGCTGTCGAAATCCTACAGTGGAACCGCCTCTAACGTGACTTTCAAGAAGCATTTGGATTTCTTTTCTTTTAAGCTTGCAGGATTCTTGAACAGCATGCATGATTTCATCACACGAAGTATAGGCCACACAAACTAGAAGAATAGCTTTGTTGTTCTTGGCAGTAGCTTTCATGGCCTTCTCAGCGGCAAATCTAACAGGCTCGCTCAAAAGTTTCAAGTTACCAATAAAATATACTCTAATCCCATATTGGCCTACAATGCTTTCTTCTTTAAGCAACTCCTCAATCTTTTCTATCATCAGATCCATCAGGTATTTAACCTCTTCAGGCCGCCTCCTGAAATTGTCGATGCTGAAGGCGTATACCGTCACATACTTCACTCCCAACTCGTAGCAGTACCTAAGCAAGGACATGAGAGAGGAGTATCCAGCTCTGTGTCCAGCTCCTTCACCGGAGTTCTGTTTCTTGGCGTACCTTCGGTTGCCATCCATGATGAAGGCAATGTGATTCGGAATTGGACCAACAGACATAACCTTAAACAAGCATTTCCTTAAAAAAGTAAGCAATCCTCCATACAGTTTGCTGGTCCTGTCACCACCAATTTTGTCCATCATATAATCTGCACCCAGAACAACAAAACCATTGGACTGAACTCCAGACTGAATATAGAACAATATCTAAAAAAAAAAAGGAAAGAAACAGAGAATCAGTACTTGTGGAGAAATTCTTCTTTCTAAATTGAATTATGGAGACGGTTTGGAACAGAAATAACTAAGAAATAAACTGAACAAGAGAAAGCATAGATTTGGCGAGTGATTAATAATTTCCGTCAATATAAAGCATTTAGTTACATCTCAAAGCAACCAAATCATACTGACAATAAGGCTTAAGGATAGTTCATCGCCATTTGAATAGACAGCAACTACCTTGTTCGTTTTGCAGATTCAAATTTTTAATTCGAGCTGAGATGTGACATTTTCTGAAAGTTTTTTAACTGTAGAAACCTAAAACTGAAAACTCAAATTGGTAAAATGAACGAGGCCTAAGTTAAGTCAACAGTAAAATTAACAAATCAATAAAGGACAAAGCTGCTATTTTGGGTGCCCGAAAGAGAAAAAACAGTATTAAGCGGTTCAAGCAATTAATCGAACACACGGTCGGCTAGCAATAAAATGGAGTTTATAGATCCAAAATCCTCAGCTATGAACTCAATATTCAGAATTTAAATTCTACATTGACTATTTTGTATTCAATTCATTTGCGGAAAATAGGAATAATTTGTGCTAAATTAAGAAAATTCCTCGAAAACGACAAGAAAATTTTGACAATCATGTAATCCTTGCATGTTGAAGAACGTAGTCAGACTGAATCAGTGGCTAAAAATTAAGAAAGATAACTGAGCAAAAAACACAATAATATAACTCAATCAAAATAGGTTTTTTTTTTTGGTTTATTGTCTATGTAAAGAATACAGAAATCTCAACGCTACAAGAGAAAAGAAAACACTTGAAATCTCACAGATTTAGCGGCAGATCGGAATGTAGAAAGAGAATCTAAGCGTACCCAAAGAGGAAGCAACTTCACAAAAGGGGGAGGCCGGGTTTGTGCGGCCAAATGACATCACAATCTAAGTCAAAAATTGCACTCTTAATTATTAAAACAAGGTTCAACGACAAGAACCAAATAACATCCCCACCATTCAGATTTTCAGAGCAATAATATAATAATAATGATGATAATGATGATGATGATAACCAATAGTCAAAACTGACCACATGGCCCTCTAAAATGATTTAGAAAAAAAAAAAAAAAAAAACCTACTTTGGACCGGTTTAATATTCCTAGTTTTTAATTTCAGTTGGTATATAATTTTATATAAATTTTGTTTTATAATAATAATAAATTTAATGTGACTGTTTTTTAAAATTTTTTACAGTAATAAAATTTAAAATTTAAATTAATAAAATAAATAAAATTTTTATTGATAATTTTTACTTTTAAGCGATGGAAACAATAAGGGAAAAAAAAATTGTCCGTTCAATATTATTATAAATAATTGTGTTCGTTTGTGTTATTAATCAGAATTATTTTTTTTCTTTCTTTTTTTAATCAAAAACCATTAAATGTGCAATAGCAATTTCTATTAGTGAAGAAGATTCTTTTAATTGAATGAGCTCATCATCTATATTAAAAAAAATAAAAAATGAGCCGCATTATTTGCCACCAAAAAATAGCTAAACAAAATAATAAGCTAGATATATTGACACTAAAACAACAAATACATAATTTTCAGAGCTTAAACCATTAACAATACATTAGATTGTACTTTATAAGATTTAGTCCCACATGCTTAGCGTAAACCAAACTTAAATAAAAAGCTTAACTTAAGTCTGACAAGCCGCGAAAGCACCATCTAACTTTTTAGCCAAAGCCGTCATAACAAATTCAGTAAATACAATAGCCCCAACTCCAATTGCATAGAAATAACAGAATCTACATTGAGCTATAGCATTTATATTCTAATGGAATTCTTTTAGCTTGGGTCCTTTAAATAGCATGGTTGGGTTTGGTAATGATAATCTTCTGCAGAGTCCTAATATATTTTAAGTGACAAATAGTAACTCACTTAAAAATCTGAGGTAGGGAAAGGAGCATTAAACTGTGAAACTTTTATTGCGTTCCACAAGATAATTCTAACTCGACCTTAATAAGGGAATTTGTTTGAAGGTGAAAAATATCACCAAAGGATAATTGCAAAAAATTCTTAAAAACATAGTTGGTAGAAGATTACTTAAAAATAGGAGAACGTGAAGTAAAAGGAGATTTATTCTATCACCATTAGAAAATACTGATAAAGGATTTAGAGGATGTTTGGTAGATGGATTCTTTTCCTGATTTGAATTATGATTCGTGATTCGCTACAGTATTTTTTCTCATAAAAAATACACGTAAATCGAAAATGATTCGAATCATATGGTTTGAATCCTCTAACCAAATGTCCTCTTAGTTACACTTAACAAGCGCATTAAGATTTTACGCGGTACTATAAAACTCATTAGTCAGAATTCTTGTCATTATAAGAAAGCATGCGTTGGTTGTTGTTATTGTTGTTTTCTTTTTTCTTCAAAAGATTTGTACCATAAGGAATTTTTAAGTGTTCAATAAATTATATCTATGGGACATTTAGAAGACGGATTTGTGTCATGATTCAAATTATGATTCGTAGTTCGTTATAGTATTTTCTTTTATAAAAAATATATGTAAAACGAGAATAATTTTAAATTATGGTTCTGAATCTATGAACCAAACGTCCTCCTAATATTATTAAGAAGATGCATAATGATTAAAATAAACTATTTAAGGCACATATTTAGAGTTTTAATTTTTATTTATAATTTTAAGGTCAAGATCCAAAATATTCTTAAAAAATAACAAAAACATATTTCTATTTTGTTATTTAAAATTTTCTAATATATTGTTGTTAATTTTCATATTTTTAACAAAGAGATTTTTTTTTTTTTTTTTTTTTTTTGAGGAATTGAGTTGGGTGGCCAAGATGCGGCTCGTTCCAAAATATTTGTACACATTTTTTCAAATTTAAGTGGTTAATAATTATTTCACTTTTTCAATTATAGCCCTTTCATTTTCCATTCTAATTCACGTTAAAATCTTGGATATGAGAGTTAATTCATAACAACTTCAAACGATTCCAAAATTTGAATATCCAATATATTTTTGTTTTTCTCTGTCGAATTTATCTTCCCTTTCAATCATGTTCTATTAGAGCTGAAACTTTGACTCGTCCGTTCGACAACCTAAACGAGATTTTTGAGCTGGGCTAACTCTAAAAGGTGAATGGTCCGTCTAACATGACTCTAAAGTTTGGCGGGGTGGGACCACCCCCGGGATGGCCAACTCCTTTATAAGGTAAATTTAAAAAAGAAAATTAAAAATACTTCTCGGCCCAAAAACACTTTTGGGCTCGAAAGCTTAGCCTAATGCGGCACGAGGGTTTGGGATGAGATTGGGTCCGCAGCAACAGTCTCCGGGACCAGTCAAATTTGCCACTTTAGGTTCTATTATTTGGAAAATATGTTTATCGTTGTATGGAACTGAGTAGCCACCGAAAAGAAGGGAAATTGGGTCGCAAGGGTGTTTTTGTACACATAGGTCTCCAAACTGCTAATCCTAACCATTGCCCGCTTTAAGAAAATTGTAGCCATATACATAAAAAAAAAAAAAACGTAAAACCGATCATTCTTGCACTAATCTTTTTTTTTTCCTAGTAACATTTTTAACAAGAGTAATTTGTATTGTTGCGCGCTGAATGTTTCATTTTCTTTTTTACATTATACACTCGAAATTTTTGATTTTGACAAATTATATCAATAGTAATTGAGGTTCAATAGTTAATAGACGTTATCAAGTTGAGAGTTCGGGACACGAAATTTACACATTCTTGGTTTAGAAAATAAGGAGTTTTGCCTTTTACATAATAATCTTGTTTCTCAAATCATCAATTTGATAATGTTAGTTAGCTAGTGAACTTCAATTTTTGTTGATTTTAAAGTTTGAGGTGCAATTTACGTAGATTGTTTTATGAAAAAAACAGAAAGTTTAAATGTAGCAGTGTAATTTACTCCTTTTAACAATTACAATTAGTTTTCAAAATATGGGAAAAATAACAAAGGCTTAAGGTGGGTTTGGTATTGATTTTAAGAGAGAAAAAACACTAATAGAAACAGTTAAAATCTAAAAAGTTGTTTAATAAAACAGATTTTTGAATAATTTTCTCCTAATTTGAAGCTAAAAGCAGAATTTTCAACTCATGTGAGAATCAATTTTGAGGATTTAATGAAATTTTTTATTTCCAATTTTATTTCCAATAAAATCTAAAATTTACCACCTCAGAAACACATTTTCATTTCAAATCTCGTTATCTCCTCTACAGCTCTACTCTCCTTCTCTCTGTTACCTATCTCGTCCTCAGCAAAAAAAATTGAGAGTTCAGTCCTCTCTCCTCCTCTCCGTTCGAAGCGATCTTCCCTGGCTCCGTTCGCCGGTCTCTCTCTCCGGTCGCTGGTCTCTCTCTTCGTTGGCCTGTCGGAGCTCGTTTGGTTTCTCCTCCGCGCGATTGTCCGTTTGTCGGTCTCCCATCTCCTCTTCCGACTGCCCATCTCTCGTCATCAGATCAAGAGGTAAGCCTCTCTAACCGCGCAATTTTTGGTTTGAACATTTAGATTCGGTTGTCGGTGCCGTTTGAGTCCATGTTCTTTTCCAACGGTAAAGATGGGGTTTCGTTTCTTAACCCTCACTTGAAACTCCCATTCACCGCTTTCAAAAAAAGAACAAAAGAAACTCCCCAGCCACCTTACTCTTTTTCCATCTCTCTTCACCCCACTCTCTCTTCCTTCACCGAGTTTCTCTATCTCTCTCTCTCTCTCTCCCTATTGATCTCTTTTTCTCGTTCTTCGTCTGAAGTTATCGAGCTGCAACGGAGATGTTGAGCCGCCGTCGTTCTTCGTTGGAGATTTCTACCGCGAATCGCCGGAGAAGAATAGAGGGAGAAGACTGGTTTTGTCGTGATTCCGGATGCGATTTCGCAATTTCCCCTTTCTAGTTTTGTTGACTTTTATGCCGCGATTTAAATGATTTTACTTCCTTGGTTTTGTTGAGTTTTGATGCCTCGATTTCGGCTTTGATTTCTCGATTTTGCTTCTCTGATCTTTTTGAGTTTTGATGCAGCTTTTGCCAGAGACGTTTGGGTGTGGCCTTCCTCTCTCTATCATCGCCGCTACGAATCCAACGTTCAGAATCACCGACAACATTCCGGCATCGCGACGATCTCTTCAATTCCGATTTGCAACTTTTCCGTTTATCGTACCTTAACATCACTCCAAGTGTTCGACTAAATGCCGCCATGAACTCCTCTTCTGTCGAATCTGAGTTTGTAATTTTGATCTGAGTTTTTTGAATTTTGATCTGTTGAATCTATATACATGTATATGACTAACTTTCATATATTACTCTCTTTTCTCTGTCTGCCATGGCTTCTCATCAACATTTATTGGGCCTCTGCATCAAATCACGATGTTCTTAAGGTAAACTCTCCAAATGGGTTCCCATCAAAATTTCTTTTTCTTGTTTGGTTGCTGAGAAAATGGTGCAATTCAGCAACAAGAATGAGAGTGAGATATAAAAATTGTTGTTATGTTATTAAATGGTTGACGCGGGCTATCCACAATTGAAAGTATTTTTTGAATCTTATAAAGGAGAACGATATCATTTACCACAATTTTGAATGGGTCGTCGACTAACAAACAGTAGAAAGGTATTCAACCAAACACATTCTTTTCTTCGAAATGTCATTGAACGCACTTTTAGTGTTTGAAAGAAAAAATAGAAAATTTTGAGAGACATGAGTAATTATTCATTTAAGAAGCAAGTAAATAGTTATTGCAACAATGACACTCCATAATTATATTAGGATGCATAATAAGCATAATCGACATTTTTAAGAAGTTGAGGATAATCTAAATGTTTTCGCTTATGAAGAGAATCAACTGGAGAACAATGTAGAAGAAGATGAAGCTTCACTGTCACAAGAAATGGTCGAAGTGCGAGATCAAATTGCGATAAGTTTAATGAACACGGCTTAATTCTTTTAATGATTGTGTCAGTTTTTGAACATGGAATGTACTTTTTTGTTTAACAAATTGATTATTTACTAATACTCCTTTTAGTTGTAAGTATATTGTGAATGAAAAAATGAAAAAAAAATTAATTATCATAAATTTATTGTTAAAAAACTCAAAATCATAACATTATGTTTTTTTTAAAGTTAAATAAATATTTATAAATACCAAAAACAATTATATATATTTAAGTTTCAAATCATGTCTATTTTGATCATTTTACATACTCACAGCAATTCAACATCAAAATTTATCAAACGCTATTACATTGATTTTAGAAACAACACAGCTACTATAATTACAGTTTACCAAGCATTCAGCTGTTTATTATAACAACTGTTTCTTTTTTCAGCACAGTTAAAAGTAATTTTTTTAAAATTCACAGCACTACTAAATTAAGCCTTAGTTTGGTAGAGATTTTGAGAAGCCAAAATATATATATTTTTTTTCAGCTGAAGCTAAAAAATGTGTTTGGTAAACACATAAAAACGAATTCTTAGAGAATCTAAAAGCTATTTTTAAGCTAAAATTAGAAGCAGCTCACTTGCTGCTTCTGATTTCAGATTGTGCGGGAATTTGAAGCCTTTCATTAATGAAATTTTAGTTATTCCCAAAATAACCCCGACAACCTCATTTTGAAACTCTCTTCGTGCTCTCAGCCTTAGCTGCTCTTGAAACTCTCAGCATCAGCCTCCTCTCGTGCTCTCTCGCCTCAGCCTCTCTCAGCCTCATCCTTCGCTCTCTCAGCTAAAGCTCTCTCCTTTTTTTTATCTCCTGCGATTGTCGGTGGCGGCGGAGTCTCCAAAATCTCTGTTCTCTTGGTGTTGGTGGGTTGCTCGTGTTAGGGTTTCCAGATTTCGTCGCTTGTTGAGACCGGATCTGGTTGGAGCTCACAATCTCTGTATTTGTAAGTACTTTCGATTGAGCTTTTTTTTTTTTTTTTTTTATAATGTCAATTTGGTGTATGGCTTGATGAAATTTGGGTTTTGAATGTCGATTTGGGTTTCAGATTACGTACAAAATTTTTTTTTCTCCTTTCTGTAAACCGCAAACCCTTTGTTTATCCTCCGAATGTCAAATTGGTCAAGGGATTTTTTTTTCTTTGTATGTCAATTTGGGCTTAATTTGGTAGATATTTTAGGATGCCAAAATCTATTTTTTAAAGTAAATTTGCTAGACAAATCTAGAAAAAAATGAGATGGTGGAAGAACAGGGATGTATCCTTGAAGCTTGTTAAAGAAGATCATTAATTATCTGATTGTTTTCTCATCTGGGTTTGAGTTTGCTCTTGGTTTACTAGTAATTGAGCTTTGTTGAAGAAGTCCGCGTAGGATTTGGTTCTTAATGCACTCACATATTCCTCATTTATGTTTAGGCTTTTGCGAACTTCTCTCAATTCCTTCTCAACTGCTGTTAATTTGGTGGTAAATTTACCATGAGTATATATGCTAAGACATTAAGAAATAAAAAAAAGAAAAACGAAAGAGAGAAGAACATGACCTGAATACATCAATAATCCTTAATTCTTGAAAACAAAAAAAAGAAAGGAAAATATATCCTTGAGAGAAGAAAGCATCAAATATGATATGTAAAAACAAGCTATATAAAACCAAAAATAATAACTATTAACTAATTATAGCATCTTACTTGTTTCTGTTATGAAAAATATACTTGTTTAGTTTAGTAACATAAGGCACGGATTTAGGGTAACTGAAGTTTAAGTGGGGAAGTGTATATATAAGTTTTCAAAAATAAAAGTCAATTAGGTATGGGGAAATTCAATTTCTTTTTTTTTTTAATAGGAAAATGAAATTCAATTTCATCCAAAAGAAAGAGAGAAAATAAACGAGAAATATCGACAGCCGACTTCCCTTTGCTTCCTCTGTTAAATTTCCTCCGCCGAGAAATTTCCGATCGCCGTCGCGTTATTGCTGTTCACGCCGTCGATTCTCGACATCGTCGCAAGAAGTCTCCGTCAATTCGGTTTTCCTTCGACTCTCTATCAGGTTACCTTTCTTTCTCTCTCGTCGTCCCTGTAAATTCTCGGCTCGACATGTTAATAAGGGTATTTTTTTTTTTTTTGGGCTCGTTGTTGTCTTTAATCTCGGAATAATACTTTCCGTTGACTCCCTTGGCAGGTACAAATGAAATCGGAGGAATTGGGGGTATATTTCTGCTGAGTTTCGAAACCCCCTGAGGAATTGGAAGTAACGCCACCTTCGATTGCTCTCATTCTGGTCCCTGCGTTCCTTGCCTCTATTCCGAAAAGGTCTCTCTGTCTCTCTCTGATTCTATCGGAACTTTCGATATGTTTGTTTGGGAAATCTAACAAATTCTGTCTCTTTTTATGTGTATTATGTAACCTTAATTGAAAACATTGACATTCCTCTATATTTGAATCCTTTGTAACCGTTTTCTTATAACCTTTGTGGTGGTTTATCACTAATTGGATCCTCTCGGTTTGAGTCTCATCTCATGGATTTACAAGTATTTTTTTTTATCATCGCTTGTTCATATTTTGCTTTATTTTAAGAATTTGTTTTGACATTCAGAAGTTTGTTCATGTAAATTTGTTTTTTCTTTGGGTAATTGAATTAGAGTATGGTACTACTTTGCATAATTTGATTGTTTTAGTACAATGTATTAATTATCATCCCGTTACTTTAGAAAGTAGTAAGCTTGTACAATTTCTTTTATGTTGTCTTGACTAATTTATGTCTATACTATAATAGTAGTATCGATACTGACCAAAATATGTTATAGATTTAGTGTTAGGATTAAGCACTGTGTGAATGATTTTTGGTGATTTGTTTAGATTATGATTGTTTTCCCCTTTCTTTGTTTGGTAACTAGATTGGGTTGGAGCTTCTTCTGTAATCCGAATTATTCCCACCATATGGCATTTTTTTTTTCTTGGAATATCTTTGAGTTTATCCTTGTTTATATGGGTGTTTCTTTAGTTAGTTTATGCACTTGTTGCATTATGCGAAGGTTTTATGCTCGTTCCTTTGCCTATTTGATTTTTTCCTATTGATGCACATTCTGCTATACATGTTGTTGTTTAGCCCTATGTAATAATATACGTCATTATGTTTTATCATAGTTATAATTTACTCTTAGGTTTTCTCTCTTGGTTGTTACAACTTATATTTTTCTCACACATCACAATCTTCTTTAGTCAGTGTAATATTCTT